>JARQOC010000004.1:218308262-218726915 GCA_033576535.1 Allobates femoralis | reverse complement strand
GCTTTTACTGCAACTCAATGATTTACACAAACTCTCAATCTACTTTTTGACCCATATTTTCTGGACATTAAAATATATTCACAAGTGGCAGATTTGTTGCAGAAATGTATTCAACTGTCCTATTCTTTAGGCTAAATTCACATGCGCTTATTAAAAAAAAGTCTGATTCTCATTCAAAAAAAAAAGATGATTTTTCATCTGTATTGTCATTGGTATGGCATCCATTTTTTATATATTAGCAGTTAATAAGTTACCAGAACGAAACAATTAACTATTTTGTAACTTGCAAAGTATCCTCTGCTGCCCACAGACAATGATTGACAATTCGTTCTGCATACAGTGTCATCCAGGAAAAGCTGTTAATCACTAAATCTGTGGGTGGGGTAGGATGACAGCTTTGCACCACATTAGTTTAAGAAAGTTTTGTGAAATTCTGTTACAAAGTGAAGTAACATACAAATAAGTGGACAAACATGCGAAAAACTACTGTATTTTAAATTTGTGCAGCATGGGCGTCATGGTAGCTCAGTTAGCACTGTAGCTTTGCAGCACTGGGGTCCTGGGTTCATTTCCCATCTGCAAGGAATTTGTAAGTTCTCTCTGTGTTTGCGTGGATTTCCTCCGGGCACTCCAGTTTCCTCCCACAAAGACATACTGATTGGATGTTTAGATTGTGAGCCCCAATTGGGCCAATGTTGCAAATGTATATAAAGCACTATGGCATTAATAGTGCTATATAAATAAATAAATATTATTACTATTATACCCATATGATCCCTGCAGCAGTTTTCATTCCTGTCACAATTCCTCCACCCAGTGTGTCTTTAACGCAATGAGTGACCGTTTGCTGCACTATGTAATCAGGGCTGTGCTGAGTTGTCAGATTGATGACTCACAGTTCAGTCATCCTATCTAGTACTGGGTCATGCTGAGCTATCGGTGTGTTGATTGACAGCCCAGCCATCCAATCTGAGACTGGAAGCTGCTGGGATTTTTCATGTGTTTCTGTTGTCTATGATCGCTCATCTATTTAGCTGAGGAGTTATTCCCAGATCTCTGAGAGTCATAGCATTTTGCTCATTGGTGCTTGTTGGCTTTGTTCACCTGTGCTTTGTGTTCTGATCATTGCTGTCAGATCTTGGACCTCCTCTGACCATCTGCTTTGTCCCTTCCCTATGATCCATTATTCTGATATTTTGACTTCGCACTGTGACTCAACTACACCTTTGTCTATTCCACTAGTCCATAACCTGATCTCTTGGTATTTTATTCCAGAATATATGAGTACCTTGCCTCATGGCATGTCCATGTAGTGACTAGTGTCACACTTTCAGTGCACAGATAGAAAACTTGCGCAAAGTCTGGATCAAGATGGTTATGCTGTTTTCCTTCACTAGCAATGTTGAGCTGTGTAGGGACACTCTTTATTGACAAGGGAAGTAGTAACACCCAGTTGTAAAGGTATTCATACCGTTGCAGGTGGAATGCCAGCGGAGTCTATGCTTTAATGCAGGTCAGATTTTTTTTTGTTGCCTTTTCAAACTAAAAGCCCTTAGAAACTTCAATCAGTCAAATTACATTTTTATTCATGGCTCATAACATGGCCCCGAGTCATTAAAGTGTTTATGCTAGAAAACTGACATAAAGGACTTTGAAAGGTCACACCACTGTGAAGTTGCCAAAATTATTTCGACTTTTGTCATTTTCATGCCAGTCATGACCAGCTCTGCCAATGTGGGTGCATTGGAAGGACGGAAACATTCCAATGCCTGTCCAGCCGAGGCATGCTTTGCTCCAGAAATCTTACTCCAGTCCATGATTGGAGAAATATTTATGCACTTCACTTGTACATGGTGTGGTTCTTCTTAATAAATGGCATCTCTTACTTCTCACTAACACTGTTATTGTTTAAATGTGTGTGTATTTGTGCGTATGTTTCTGTGTGTTATACACATCTATCGTTGCTCTTTCTAGTGATCAGCATTGTTTTGCACTTCTCAGTGACGTCACTGCAAATTAAACCAGTCATGGTATAGTAAAAGCGATATTGCCTAAAATGTGTGAATTTGTTGAAAAAATTTGTCCTGAAAAGAACCGGTCTAGCGCAGTTACATGGCTCAGTGGTTAGCACTGCAGTCTTGCCGAGCTAGGGTCCTGGATTCAAATCCCACCAAGGACGACTTTTGCAATGAGTTTGTATGTTCTCCCCGTGTTTGTGTGGGTTTCCTCTGTGTACTCCAGTTTCCTCCCACTCAGAGATACAGATAGGGAATATAGACTGTGAGCCCCAATGGAGACAATGATGATTATCTCTACAAAGCACTGCAGAATATGTTGTATAAGAAATGGATAATAAAATAATAAATAACTGGTCTAAAAGGAAGTGTGCATAGATGACAGGATAGAAAAAAACTAAGCATGTAAGAAATTCAGCTTTGTACTCCCAAATGTTTTCACCCAGTGTTCACCATTTTAATAATTTGGCACACTGTCAGCCTGACTTATGTAGTCTTAGGCAATAAAAAGTGTGTAAACTATAGTATTTGCCTATTGCTCCCTCTAAAAAAAATCAACCCTTGCCCATTAATAATATCGTGAACTTTCACTAGAATAATTATTTTTTAAATGAACACACAATTGTTTTTGAAAGTTTTACACTCTGATGTTATAATGAGTGTTTTACTAGTTCAGCTCTAGCTGCATTCATACAACTCCAATCTACATTTCAGACTTTTACTTGAAGACTGTGAGCCCTCATGGGTAAGGGTCCTCTCTCCTCACTTACTGTATCCTCACCCATCCCTTGTAGACTGAGCCCTCACAGGCAGGGTCCTCGCTTCTCACCTACTGTTACCTCCTCCATCCTTTGTAGACTATGAGCCCTCGTGGGCAGGATCCTCTCTCCTCACTTACTGTATCCTCACTCATCCCTTGTAGACTGTCAGCCCTCATGGACAGGGTCCTCTCTCCTCACCTTCTGTATCTTCACCTATCCCTTGTAGGCTGCAAGCCCTTGTGGACAGGGTCCTTTCTCCTCACCTGCAGTATCCTCACCCATCCCTTGTAGACTGTGAGCCCTCGCAGGCAGAGTCCTGTCTCCTCCTGTACCTGTCTGTGCATTGTGTTGTTCATGGCTAGTGTACTAGTGTATGTATGCCTCTTTTGAACATGTAAAGTGCCATGGAATAAATTGTGCTATAATAATAATAATATTAATAATAATAATAATAATAATAATAATACAGCCATTCTGAGATGAATTTTAAAAGTAAGAATGCTAATCTCATCAGGTTTGAGATTTACTTTATGATGTCTTAAGTTTGTATCTAGAAATAAGGTAAAAAATGTTTGTACCGTGTTAGCCAGTAGATAAAAATATTAGAATCTGGTTGATACCTCATTATAGCCTGATGAAGAGACCTTAGTGTCTCGAAAGCTTGCCTTGCTTTTTCTTACCATCTTTTCAATTAGTCATTAAAAGGTATCAACCACTGAGGACTCTCAGATTCTAATATTTTTCTATTTAGAAATACAAATCTTGAGATAAGTCACTGACTTCTAAAGGAGTTTTTTGTAACCTGTGCCAAGTAAAGGACCCCATATACATTAGACAGCTGTTAGACGTTCAGATGGTTGTCTGATAGCTGTCTCCCATAATTCCACCATACACAGGAGTACTCTGTCAAGCGTTCCTCTGTTTTGAGCGCTGCTGCCAGACTTTACAATCTGCCTGTCAGGATAAAGAGATCTGAAATCTGTAGCATGCTAATTTCAATGTAGAATCCAAAGTCAGTGTTATTTTACTGCTCCTGCAGATTTTTGTATGTGATTATTTGCATTATATTTACCTTGTAAGGCAGCGTGTTTACTGTGTGGGTTGTATTTTCCCAAGCATTCCATACCTCTCTTGAGTAACATTGTATGTGGCATGTGAATATGTGCTCTAAATGTAATTTTTTTTAAAACTTATGTTCCTTTTGCCTCACATACTTTCCCTGCTGTGGAAAAAGCTCTAATTATCGCAGTATGGGGTCCTGACATATCTTTGGGCGCAGTTCCTTCTTTATACACTGCTGCGTTGCACAGATGGACCAGATTTAGAAGTTGTTTATGAGCAGAATAAACTGCCGTGAGTCCGACCTCAATATGGAATTATTTCTCTAAAATATAGTAGGTTGGTCTTTTTTAATGAGAGACTTAATAAGCAACTCACCATATTATGAACATTTTGATAACATTTTTATACAGTAAGTGGCAACATATTTTACTTTGTAATGCAAACACGTGCAAAATTACAACAATTACACTGTGCTAAATGAATGTATTATGCATAATATTTTCTATTAGTTAATACCAGACACTTGTGCATGTGTATTTTTATCATTTGTTTTTTATTTTCTGTTTGTAGATTTTATTTTACTTTCTGTGCAATATTATAGGGGCAGCCATCTTGCCTGAGTTCCTGTACAGTATTCAGAGATATGCTAACAGCAGCCACATGGATAATAGAACCTGTAGTATGGAGATGATGCATTGACTTTTATGGAAGAGTTTTTGTGGCCTGTATAGAGGTCATTGTGCAGAGAGTATAAAGAGGTGAGCTTTCACTATTCACTATTGTGCTAAGTGTAGTCATATATTTCCTAACCATCCTGAATCTGGGAACTGTCCTGGGAACTTGGCAGTATGTTCTAACATCAGCTATATGTAGCCTTAGGTCTACTTACAAAAATTATATCCTTAAATGCATATTTATTGTTAATCATAAAAAAAATCCTAGCAAACAAAACGATGATGTATAACTATATTTATCCATGCAAATAAGCAGCTAAAGATGCACTATAGAGATAAGGAAGACGAGGCACATTGGCATAAGATCATGGACATCCCAGGCTATAAATACAGGTCCCTAGATAAACCCAGGCTGATCCTAAGTGTGTCAATGCCTGACTGCCAAAGTTGTCACTCTAAAGATAAATGCAGAACTGCACCCCCGCTCAACATCTTCTGACCCTATAGCACCCTAGCAGAACCTAGAGTATGATACATGTCAGGATTCTGGCTCTTCAGATTGCCCTTTGTGTCTCCTCTCCCTTATCTAAAATGGCATCTGCTACCTTGTTCTTGTCCATGTGTTCCTTCTTTCCTGTTTATATACGCTCTGGTCCATTTTTCTGGCCTTGCTTGAATATTTTGCTTTGATCTCTGGCTTCTCTGTGCAGCTCAAGTTTGTGCTCCCTCACCAGCTATTCTGGTTCGGCTCTTACCAGCTTTTCTGCAGTCAGAAATACAGCTAATCTCCACCTGTTTTCAGTTGGCTCCCTACAGCACGTTGCTCTGACTAGAGTTTATTCCTGCTTCAGTTTCTGTTAGCCTGCTCTGCTTCACGTAAGTTCTGTGGTTGTAAAAAGATCAGCTGCGCCCATTCAGTTAAGTATATGTAATTGTAATTACAGTGCTCTGGACTGTTCGAGACTTTACATTTTGTTGCTCTGCACTGCATCCAGTTCTGGACTTGGTCTCAGAGACTATATTGTTCCCGGGCCATCCTGGGTATAAACTGTTACTTATAAACTGTTCTGTTTTCGGCCACTTCCAGTTTGAACTGTTACTAAGAGACTATAACATTTGGCATCAGTGTGAACGAACTGTTACTTGCACGATTTATAAACTCTGCTCTTGTTTGCTGCACCTGCACATTTGTACTTGTTTGCCATGTGTGTAAATACAGAATTTCTCATTTCTCCTTTATACCTTGCCTTAGTCGTGTCTTTGCCCCCATGCCATTAGATTTCTGAGATATCAACACTATTTGTTACAATGCACTACCAAATAAATTAGAAAAACCAAGAATAAAATTAATGAGCAAATACCCTGCAGTAAGTAAATAAATAGTCATGGTACATGTAATTATCATAAGGTACTGAGTTTAAACAATTTTCACCAAAAAACAAATACCCTGCTGTAAATAAATAGAAATAGCATATCTAAATAACATAGGGTACTTATTTGACAAGACAAGTTATACCCAATTGACATAGTTCCTAACTCTAGTATTTCACCTTGAAATGTGCCAGAAGGCCTCAAAAAAAGACAGGGACGGAGCAGGATCTAGACACCTAACCATGGAAAGCTATATAGACAAGATGCACAGCCCAAAAGGGGGAGGGGGAACTGTTACTGTTACTATTACTTTTGTAAAAGAAAAACCAAAAAATTGTTGCGCCACACTGTGCAAATTAGCCGAAGCAAGGGGTTATATTGATATGTCACTCACCTTTTCTAGTTGCGCCCCCTGCACAACTAGGTTGATGATTTGAGGTGAGATTTAACAGCAGGCTTAAATCCGTTGCTAAGTGTATCACTGTGAATGAACTGTTACTTGCACGATTTATGAACTCTGCTCTTGTTTGCTGCATCTGCATGTTTGAACTTGTTTGTCACGTGTGTAAATACAGAATTTCACCTTTATACTTTGTCTTATTCATGTCTTTGCCCCCACGGCATTAGATTTCTGAGATATCCATAATAGTTTTTACAGGATGCTCAAGCCAATAATAAATCTGCTGGGGTAAGGACTACAGAGACATGGGTAGATCGACTGTTCGCTATGATTAGCTCTCTACAAGAGGATGTGGATCCTTAGGCCATGAGACTGCAGACTCTCAAGTTGTTCCATGACTCTAAGTTGGTTGGTCATAGCGGAGTACAGAAGACATAGTTCCTGAACTGTTTTTCTGGCGGCCGACGTGTCTGGAGGATGTTAAGAATTATTTTTTCCCTTATGCATGTTTGGCCACTTACAAATATCCATTGTGACTGACTGACGCCCCCTAGAGGGCCCAGCCTCAAACTGCAGAAAGATAAAAAAAAATGCAATAAACATTTTTTTGGAAAAAAAATGTGAGGAGTTAATTTGATATTTCGGACCAAAATAGCGTAAGCTTGTAGCCCCTTTCACGGGCCCTCACGCCTACGAGCCATATGTTTGACCATATGTATAATCTAAATTGAGAGTTCACCGAATAGGTTACATAATTATCAGAGAAGAGAAAAAAAACATATTTGGCCACTTACAAATATCCATTGCAGGCTGCTTAAAGTATTTTTGCCACCACCAGTCCTGTGGCTAAGGTCCAAAGAAAATTATAAAAGTTCGAAAAGTCCAACAGGTAAAGTCTCTGTAGACTTAGAAGTTCAAAGTTACACAACAAACACTTATGATGGGTGCCTCGGCGTAGGAGTCATAGGTACTGGAGGGGCCTCTACCGGTCATAAGCGCTGTAGGCCTCCTGGCCGTGGGGTGACCTATTGGCCAAGATTTTGTTCTCCCTAGACAGCTCCTTACGCCAACTCCACTCACCCCTCTTGCTGATATTGTGTACCTGGTGTGAGCTGTTTTAGCCTACTCTTCACTCTTCTGTACACTAACATTAACTACATATTTACATTTTTATATACAAGTCATTATTTACACTTTTTCATTTGGACACTTTACACCTCATTCTCTGTACCTGAGTGGTGGCTGATCAAAGTTACTACGGGTTGATCTGCGTAGTACTGGTGTGTCACTAGTGTCAGTACCTGGTGCAGTGTGTGCACTATCCCTCAGTCTGTTAGATCTACGTGCTTCTGGAATACCATAGTATTGGCGTAGTCTCTCTAGAGGACTTGCAGGTTCACCGATTGCAGGAATCTCTGGTTCCTGTACAACAGGCTGTACTTGTGTGGAGCTCACTGGGACGGGGTACTCGGTGCCGGACCGGGGTGCTGCTGGGGGATGTCACGGCGGTCCTGGTCCGGACCGTGTCCCGGGCCCGCACAATAAAATGGGGGTTATTTACAGGGGATTTGTCAGTCGTGACGCCACCCACTATATGCGGCCAGTGATGGGGCCGCCGCTGCTGCAGAACCTCCGGGGATGATGGGATAGCAGCTTGGATGGAATAGTTCCAGTGGGTAGAATTGGGTTCCCCGGGGCAGTGGTGATAGTAGTTAAAGTCTGTGAGGATGGTTATTGATGCTGCAGGAGAGTAGGGGTAGCAGTAGAGATGATGAGAGTAGAGGCAATGGCAGTTTATGAGGGCAAGTGGGGCTTCAGTATAAGGATCACACACACTCACGGTTTCTGTTGTTTTCCAAGTCTTTACTTGCAGATGGTATAACACAGTATTGTCCACGGAGTCTGTACCGGGTTGCTCCCTCCCTGACCGGGTCCTTGGCTTCCTACTTATGCGCTGTGTGTGGCCCTGCTGCTGCTTGTAGCTGAACTGCTGGCCCTGTCTCTTCCCACGGGTACCAATCTGCTAGGCAACTTGAGTCCTTTCTGTCACTGACCCCTCCGTGTTGCTTTGCTATGGTACAGTGAAGATGATGGACCTTCACTATTCTGGTATTTACTGTCCTGTCTGTCTCAGGCACAGCCTCGGATTCGGTATCCGTCTTAAGCGCCTCTCCGGGGTTAAGTTTGGGGTAACTCCTTATCCCGGGTATGTTCCTCTGTTACTCTGTCTCCTTTCCTCAGACCTCTCAGGCCCTCCTCTTCTACTTGACTCTGCTCCTGCTCCAGACTCAAACTCTGAGCTAAACTGTCTAACTGTCACTCCTCCTCTGTGGTAAACAACTTTAGCTCCTCCCACTAGTGCAGGTGCCACCTAAACTCCTCCCACTTTCTAGTGTAGTGTTGTGTGGGGAGTAAACCTGTGTTGATGTTTCTGTGGCACATTAACCCTTGGGGTGCTACACTTGCACTTGGGATGGTTCTTCTACTGGTTGTGGGAAGGTCAACATTGGTATTAGGTATGCACCTTCTATTTGGAGCCAATCTGCAGGTAGTTCTCCTAAGATTGTCTGGACTGTCTTTGGCTCCTCTTCTTCGGACTCTGGACAAGGGGCATACTCCTTTGGATGTGGTGGTTGAGGGTACTTTTTTAAATGATCTCTGGACACTGTTGCTGTTGTTTCTCCATTGTCTTTGCTGATCAGACAGGGCTTCTGGTTGTCAAAGTCTGATGGTAATACAGTGTATGGTTCTGCTTCCCATTGATCATCTTATTCATCTTACTTGTGGAGTCTCCTTTTCCTTTTCAAAACCAATTCACCTGGTGTTAATCGTGTTCCTTATGCGCTTTTGTTAAAAGTTTGTTTCTTGCTTTTCTCTTGATTTTGGCTGACTTCTCTCAACACATTCCTGTATTTTCTTGTACTGCTCTTTTCTTTTGGTATCCCAATCTGCATCTGAGGTGTCTTATTCAGGAACTACAATGCCCATTTCAAAGTCTACTGGCAATTTTCCTGGTCTTCCTCTCATGAGGTATGCAGGGGTACAATTTGTTGAGCTTACTGGGATGTTGTTGTAGATGTCAACAAGGTCTGGTAACTTCTCTGGCCATCTGTTTCCCTCTTCTAAGGGCACAGTTTTCAGCAATTCTATTACCACATGATTCATCTTTTTGCACATTCCGTTGTTTTGGGGTTGGTAAGGCGTGGTACGAATTTTCTTGCATCTGTACAAGTTACACAACTCTTGAAATACTTCAGCTTCAAAGGCAGGACCTTCGTCTGTCAATACCTGTTCTGGATACCTGTCTGGTCTGCAGAAATAGGCTTGAAAGGTTATCTGTCTGAGCTGTTAAGTCTTTCACCGGAGCTACCACAAGAAATCTGGAATAGTGGTCTACCATGGTTAGAGCATAGGTATAGCCCGATTTGCTGGGTGTGAGTTTGACGTGATCTAAGGCTACCAGTTCTAATGCCTGTTTAGTAATGTAGTAATATAGTGGTGCTTTCTGGCTGTTTCTGTCTTTTCTTCTTAATGAGCATGGTCCACAATTTTTACACCATTTCTCTATGGTAGACCTCATGCCGATCCAATAGAATCTCTCTCGTAACAATATTTCCAGTTTTCTCCATCCAAAGTGTCCTGCTCCATTATGGTATGCTTCTACCACCATTTGGACGTCTCTCTTTGCGACCACAATTTGCCATACCATTTCATGTGTTCTGGGACTGATATACCGTCTGCACAATTGATCTTGACAGATGAATAACCTGCTTCTTTCTTACCACAGGTATTGGGCCTCTAGTTGAGCATTCTTTTCAAGTTGGATTCCAGTTGGGTTACTAGCCTCTTCACTAGGCTCATTGCCGGATCACTGTCTTGTGTCTCTTTCCATCCATAGTGAGGCAACGGGTTTAGTGCAACATTCTGATGGTTCTGGTAGATATCGGTTTCTAAAATTAATATTTTACTATTAATAGCGTCAATGGGTCATTCCACATCAAGTGATCTAAATATGAATTTTTTTTTACCTGTTGTCTTTAGATTTTTTTTATTTTTTTTTCTATATGAAGTACAACTTTAGTTAATTACAAATTAAAAGTTTTGAATTTTTTTCTTTATCAGTTAATTTTTTACAGATTTTTAAAGTTTTAAAAAAGCGCGAATTTTGGGCTGGTATACGGCTTTACATTTTCTATCATATCTCGGGCTAGAAATAAGATAGAGAATCAAAATAAACACCATTCTACTCAGAACTGTACAGACTTTCACCAGATATATAACAAGAGTATCTTTGTTAATTTTTTACCCATGCGAACGCAAAAGCTAAATTTTAAAACGAATTTCTGAAAAATCAGCATAATTTAAAATTTTCCAAAGCTGCCCATGTGTCTGCTGTGCTCTTAGCCACATCTATACCAAATTTCAATTTGGGATCGTGATGGGATCATATTTTAAAATATTTAACTATTATAGTGTCAATTCGAAAAATCTTGAATTCAGATCTGTTCAGCCTGTGGTCTAAAAGTGTGGGGTCTATATTCACCAAATAATCCATGATTTTTAGACATTACTGTATTATTTTGATATGTTACAGCTTAGAAGCAGGAGAGGACATATAGGAGAAAGCTTTGTTAGAGCTCAACCTGAGAATGAACAATATTGTATTGAATATTATACAAACCAGGACTACGAAGAGAAAGAGAGTTTGTTAAAACATCGGTTACAGGAAGCAGAACCCATCAAAAGGACTCAGCAATCCCACACTTTCATTCCATGTAGTAAAACAGAAATAAAAACAAGGATTTCTTCATTCAGCAAAGACAGTGAAGTCTATGAGGTGGTAGAAGGCGGCACAAGATTGGCAATGGATGACATAACTGGCTATGTGACCTGTGAATATGATTGGCGCTGGTGGAGGCTACTGTACTCTCCAAAGATTGTGAAAAAGTCAGATAAAAACTCAGTGACAGGCCGTACATACTCTGACACAAAAGGAAATGGCCATTGCTAGTAAGTGCTTATGGACAAGATTACATTTCACCCACTTAAAAGGGACAAATTGATGATAAAAAGCCACTTTAAGAACGTACTATTAATTGTTTGATTAGTTCATATTTTATAGAACGATGATTTAACTACTGTACTTTTCTTATTAATCACTTCATAAATGACATGTTTAGTGATATAATAGAAAACAAATTTACATGTATAAATAGGGGTTAACAGTTTTGGTTCTTTTAATCTTGTTTAATCAAACTTGAGGATATGATCACCTTTTTTCTTTTGGTTTGTTCAATGCATTCCGGTTGAAAATGCTGAGCGTTGTGTTCTGATGATTAAGATTTATTTATCCTGGCACTTATGGGATTTGTGTTTTGTGTTTCTTTTATGTTGCATATAAATGTTTTATTTAATAAGTTGTAATAACTCGTACAACCATAAAATAAAAAATATATAAATTTGAGAGGTCCCAAGTTGAATCTCTGCACAAGTATAACCAAGAACACAAGTAACACACAGGCATTTTTTCACAATTTTCAAACTAACATTTATTTCACAATTGCGCATCAAAATTTTGAATTAGATTATTCCCAAACAAAATATAAAAAAACATAGTCCTGTGACATATAAAATGAAAGCTGTTACCATTCTGAGTAAAATGATGCCTCTCCCATTTCATTATCTTATTTCTAGCCCGAGATAAAAAAATGTAAAGCCATAACAGGCCAAAATTCGCACTTTTTTTAAAAACTTTAAATATCTGTAAAAAATTAACTGATTAAGAAAAAAATTCAAAACTTTTAATTTGTAATTAACTAAAGTAGTACTTCAAATAGAAAAAAAATTTAAAAAATCTAAAGACGTCAGGTAAAAAAAAAAATTCATATTTAGATCACTTGATATGGAATGACCCATTGACGCTATTAATAGTAAAATATTTTAAAATATGATCCTATTGCGATCCAAACTTGAAATTTGGTACAGATGTGGCTAAGAGCACAGCAGACACATGGGCAGTTTTTGAAATATTTAAATTATGCCGATTTTTCGGAAATGCGTTTTAAAATTTTGCGTTTGCGATCACATGGTTAAAATATTATCAAAGATCCTCTTGTGGCATATCTGGTGAAAGGCCGGACAGTTCTGAGTAGAACAGTGTTTATTTTGTTTCTCTATCTTCTTTCTAGCCTGAGATATGATAGAAAATGTAAAGTCATACCAGGCCAAAATTCGCACTTTTTAAAAACTTTAAAAATCTGTAAAAAATTAACCGATGAAGAAAAATATTCAAAACTTTTTTTTTGTAATTTACTAAAGTTGTACTTCATATAGTAAAAAGATTAAAAAAAATCTAAAGACGTCAGGGAAAAAAAATATTCATTTTTGGATCACTTGACATGGAATGACCCATTTTCAAACTCTTGTGCTACTCGGTAGACTCTCTGCTTCTAGTGGGGAGTGGTGGCATCAGTTCCTACGTGCAACTGCTGACACCACTCCTCTAGCTGTCCTTTGGAGTTGTTATCCTCCGCCTGGTTTGATGGGGGAAAGGGCTCTACTGTCTGTATGTTGTTGTCACAGACAGTGTACAGCTTTGCTACAGTAGCATACTGGGGTAGTTTTGCTTCTTCTTCCCCACAATTGAATACACGGATTGGTACTCTTCCCTTGCGTACATCCACCACCCCTCTGACTGTCAGTAGTGTAGGTCTTAGCTCTACAACTGCCTGGTATTCCTTTCCTCTGAGACCTATAGCTGCTCGACACCATATCATCATTTCACTTTTCGGTGGTAACACAATAGGAAACGGGTCTGTTACCCTTACACTGCTAATCTTTCCCCCAGACAGATTTACCTGTTGCTTGTGGACGAGGGCTCAGATTTCTCTTTGGAGGACTCTCTTCCGCCCATTACCAGCAGTCACAGCAATCTGTTGGAGTTAAAACAACACTTCTCCAAGGCAGTTTTCAATCACATTAGTACCAATTACCATGTAGGGGTATTTTTCATTAGGGTCATCTTCTACCACACATAACCCTTGGCCTTTTAACTCCACCCTCCCCAGCTTTATTGTCACTTCTCTAAACCCCACCTGATTCAGTGGTTGTCCATTAGCTGCAAGAATGACAAAGCTAGAGTCTGTGGGTCTAAGATCAGTATCAGATCAAAATTGTTTGTAAGGGATATGTGGGATGGTGGTAACCTGTGACCCGGTGTCCAGTAGGGCCGATGTAGGGATTCCTTCTAGCGTAATATTGAGCTCCAAAAAATTACAAGTGATATTGTGAGCGCTATAAAACAGTAACAGGACTCAGCTCAATTAAGCATTACCTCTCAGCTTTAATTGTTCAGCGAATGGATCCCTTTAGCCACAACGCGTTTCAGCGCCAATTGCGCCTTTTTCAAGTGAATCACTTGAAAAAGGCGCAATTGGCGCTGAAACGCGTTGTGGCTAAAGGGATCCATTCGCTGAACAATTAAAGCTGAGAGGTAATGCTTAATTGAGCCGAGTCCTGTTACTGTTTTATAGCGCTCACAATATCACTTGTAATTTTTTGGAGCTGCAAATTTTCTTCCCCGTCGGGAAGCGTGATGTACAGCAGCTTTGAACTTCAGGACCTGGCAGACGTCACACCACCACTCCCCCTGAGCTGTCACGTGCACCGAGATCCACGGGGAATACGTATACATTCCACCATGCTGCTCGGAGCCTAACAAGGAGAGCCCAGCTGGGAGAAGCACAAACCCTTACTCCAGTTGTGCGGACAGGTACAACAGTAGAAGGTGAGCAGAGGGGATTAATGACCGACCCCACAAATTATTGAAAGCAGTTTGGCGCAAATCTGTGTGTTTTTAGCGTAATATTGAGGTATGGATGGCCTCCCACGTACCGACTACGCCAGTCATATGGGCACTGTCGTCTTACTCCTGGGGATTGGCCCTCGGACCCAGGAATCTCGGCTTTAAAGGACATCCTTTTGCGAAGTGGCCTGGTTTGTTGCAGCGAAGGCACACGGGTTGTCCTGAAGAATCCATGTTGTCGATGGCTCTGCGTTGGAATCGTGCGTTGGTCCCCTGAACGGGTGACTTGTTGGTCCCTGAGCGGGCAACTTGTTGGTCCCCTCCACGGGCAACTTGGGCTTCCTCCTCATCCACGGGACATCCTCAGGACGATAAGCTAGCTGGATTCTGCTTGGTGCCCCCGGCCTAGCCTGCAAGAGTTTTAACACATAATCCATATTTCTGGTTAGCTGCAGCACCTGGTTACGTAGGTCATCAGCAGGGTTGGGTGCTACAGCTTGTCCTATCGCCTTTGCAGGGACTTTGGGAGTTGGCTCAAAGTCTAAGGGAGAAGTATTAACCTGCCAGGATGGGGTTGCAGGTTCTGCAGGCAATGGGTCTAGTAGCACGGTTATAGCACAGTCTTTTAAAGAATTAAAGTTCACATCAGGATTATCTAAGACCCACATGTGTACCTGCTGGCGGTGAAAGGCCGACCTCAGTCCATTCATAAACTGTTCTGCAAGCATTTTATCTTCCTCTAGCACACTTGCCGGGTCTACTTTTTTAAGGACCAGAGTGCCCCTTGTAAACGTAGGGCAAAGTCTCTAATGGTGTCTTGTGGTCTCTGTTTGCATTAGTAGAATATCATCCTTAGTTCAGACTGTGTGCGTTTTTCAAAAGCAGCTTTGAGTTTGTCAAATACATTTTCCACAGAGTCTCTGTCAGCATCGCTCCAAGACTCAACCTCTAGTTCCACTGCGCCTGTTAATTCTCCCAGCACAACGGCAGCTCACTGCTTTCCTGTTATTGCATACATGTCCAATACTGCACACATTTTTAGTTTGAAGGCTGCTAAAGTACCAGGCTTACCTTTGTAGGTTGGTAACCATTTTGCTCCCAGGTATGTACGGCAAGGCTATCGGCATTATTGGGGCCACTGCTCCGGGTTCTGCGGTACCCACACAACACTGGCTGCGGAACCGGTTGGTGCTGCGTTCCGGTATCCCCTCTGTCAGGGACCTGTGCATCGTCTGCTTCATTCATGGGGGTGCCCCCCTAGCACCCGCTGCCAGCCGCTGCCAGCCGCTGAGGTAAACTTTTTTGGTAGTTAGCAGCTCTACAGGGGGAGTGAAGCACCTCGGGTCTTTCCGGAACCAGCCACTGCACTTTGTCAAAATTCGGCAGAGCGGAGGGGTGGGGCTTATCTTCTGGCTCTTTTTCAACTGCTCTGTGACGCAGTTTAATTTCTGTGGCGCCATAATGGCGGCCCAATTTACAGTTCACAAAACAGTCAATAAAGTCTTGTTTAAGCACACAGTACCCCGTTTTACCGGACACGGAATCCTGTTTGTGACGCCACAAATGAGTCAGTCGACAGGGTAGGGGGTACTCAAATATCGGGACAGGTGGTTACTTCAGTGGGGATCATGGCTGCTCGGTTCCCTGTTCCGTGCCCTGGACCCTCAATGGCGGGTGGGGGTGATGATGATGGGGGAATTGTAACATTACGCCACCTGTGGTAACTGGTAATAGAGTTACCAGCGCTGCGGCCGGCCGCTGAAGTGATGGAAATGCATCTTTGGTAGTACAGCTCCCAGAGGTGGAGCTTTACCTCAGGGCAGCAGGGTGGATTAGGTGAGTAGTAGTAATGGTTCTGCTGTGAACACTGCAGGCGGCAGCAGTGAAGCAGGCAAACACACACACAATAGTCTCTGTTTCGGTACCTTTTTACTAATGTTCAGTAACAGGCACGGTCCAGGAAGGTAACCAGGTTATCGGTGCAGTTTGGGACATCCACCTTGGAGAGTTGCGAGGCCTCCTCTATTAGTGTGTGCAGTAATTGGGGTAAGTTCTGCCTGGAGCTGAACCTGCCGCTCTTTCTCCTCCTCTCTCAGGATGCTACTCCACAACCGACAGTGAGGTCCTTTCTGTGGGGGATCCCTATCTTCTGCTTGGGTCCCTGGACCTATGCTTGGTCAGGCGTGGGGTATAAGTTTTCCTAAACTCCAGGGGGACTAAATCCTGCTGGTCTATCCGGGCTTTCTCTACTACCACTGAATTAATAGCAGCTTCGGACTCCTGTGTCCGGGTGAGCTAAAGGGATCACAACTAAGTTCCCTTCTTCTGTTCTCCTAGTTTTCCCACTGGCCTCCGGCCCTCTCTCTAGGGCGCTGCACAGCCGGGTCAGGCTTCGTGGTTCTGGGCCTGGCTTGGTCCCAGCAACCAGCTCCTTCCAGTACCTTCTTCTTTGCTGGTCCCAGCAACCAGCTCCTTCCAGTACCTTCTTCTTTGCTGTCTCTCTGGAACTAACTGACTCCTCCCCTCAGGCCTGGGTCTTTGTAGGGGATCTGGCTTAAGGGCAGCCAGTGGAGCTCCCCCTTCAGGCCTGGGGTGGAAGGTGTTGTGTGCCGTGTGTGCCAAGGTGTACATCCTTCCCTGCACCGGTGGGTCCTGTGGCAATTCCCCGCAGGGGTGCCACACTAGATTGTCAGGTATGTTGATGGAGGTTTTCAACTCAATTCCGTTATACTCTGTGGGATTTGATGATTCCTGTCTATGCTGAACATGAATGGGCCACTCTCGGAGCGCTCAGCCCCAGGCTCATGAACACACGCACTTTGCACCGTGCACAGTATGGTCGAGTAGAGGCTAAAAGACCTCAGCTGACGTCGCCGTCATGTCGCCCGGATGTCACCTGACTGCTGGGACTTACTCCTCAGGTCTGTGGCTTGCATAGGAACCCAGGATTGGATCTGCACCTCATTGCAGATGATGCCTAAATTGGGAAGTGCTGTGGAGCTGTAGGTGACATAGGTCTCACTCTCCATCTTGTCTCCATTATGCCACCCTGGGTCTGGTTTGGCGACCCACCTTCTGCCCCTAGGGTGATTAAATAGATTATATCCTCTGATTTGAGGTCAGCCATGCCTTGCAGGGGATCCATGAAGGAACTAAACTACTGCAGTGCGGAATCCAGACAGCAGAGCTGCATGCCACTGGGAGTGCAGACACAGGTAAGATGGCGGGTTTGGATATGTTTTGCTTGCTTTCCCTAAGGGGCCACCTCTTGGGATTGAGTGCCATGATTCGACCCAAGCAATTAGTACTGGAGATGAATGCACGCTATTGTTGCCTAATACCTAGCTGCTAATTAACACCTCTATGTCAGGCCACAATGTATATGAACTGGGTTGCGGATACTTAGTTGCAGTCATTATTGAAACATAAAATGTTACTATGAAACATAATAATGAAAATAAATAATTTTATTCAGGTCACCATTCACCACCAATTAATCTGAAATGCTGAATTACACTACTGGGCACTGCAGGAATGCTAGGAGGACAGCTGTAATATGGATTATGCATGAAATGTGAGCCCCAATGGGGAAGGTGTTGCAACTGGATGTAAAGCGCTATATAAATAAATACATATTATTAATATTATGATTATTATGAAATTAAATAGTGATTGCACATTTTTAAGAAGCAATAGCCATACTATGGGGTTTCATTAGTGTGAACAGACCTATAAGATCAGGGATGTGAAAAATATAATGGCCATATGCTATTTTTTCATATATTGCTTTTACATAAGTCTACAACAGATGGTCTCGCATGCTGGTGACTATCTGCAATTAAAAAGGTTTGCTCTCCAATAAAAAAAAAATTCACAAAAAATTCCAATAAAAATATAAAGCTCTCTTAAATTGATGTTTTAAGGACATTATAAGCTTCCTGCACTACCCAGCTGCCACATCTGGCAAAATTCAGATCCTGCAGGTGTCAAAAGACCTGCAAACTCCAGGAAGCTTAACAAAATTCCTCAAAATTCTACAGCTTAATAAAAGCCAGTAGCCCCATGTGTCCCCAGCCAGCGGGTCTTCCGGCTAGCATTTTGGACCCAAATATACAATTAAAGTTTTAGGGCCATTTTAAATTCTGATTTTTTTACCGCACAAAATTTGCGTTTGCTGACTTTTGGTGGATGTGTTCGTGTTCGTGATCAACGAACCGAATCGGCTGGGTTCTTGCTGAATTTGAAATTGGTGAAAATGTTCAAGCAAAATTCGCTCATCACTAGTCCTAACACTTCCTAACAGTTTTCTAATATAATTCTACTACCTACCCTGCTCCTGCAAGCTTATCTCTCTGTAACTACTATATTCCTCTGTTGCTGTTGTGCGTCTGCCACTTCCGATTTGGGGATCGAAATTGGACTGAGCAGAGCACATCACTGGTGGGGCAGGAGCTACCTCTCTGTGAGTGACAACTGGGCACGCATGCTCAGAATATACTTCATTCTTCACTCAGCATGTTTTACAGTGCGGTGCTTTCAACTGACAAGTGCTGCGATGTTCTGATTTTTAGATAGTATATTACAGGGCTTGTGCCTTACTGGGCACTGGCAAGCAACATTTCCATTGCTACAACTTTAAAAACAATTCATTTTCCTTGAAATTCAGCTGTCGTTCCTGCACAGAGAGCTTAGCCAGCTCCAATTGCATTATTTCAGGGGCTCATGGAGCTTTCGGTAGCAATACCAACTGACATTTGTAGGCCATTCTTGGTGGCTTCCGGCAAGAGAGCAGTTCAAAGCGTTTTTCAAGGCCCACTTTTGGAAGCGAAGCTCTATCCTGGTGGCCATGTGTTAAGGTCATCCAGTGAGGATGGTAGATTTCTGCCGGCCAACTCATCCTTGAAAAGGACGCCCAAACCCTGCCAGAATTATGACTCGCCCAGGGTATGGGAACTCGGATATCTGGGCCCTCTGCTTCGGTAAAGATGTCACTGGTGGCCTGCCCAGACCCATGGCCCTGGGGTCTTACTTAGAAAGCGGTAGTTGGTGGAATAGAAATAAAAGTCTTGTGACGCCACCTGCAGATTCTGGTGACTGGACACCAGCGCCACCTCAGTCCTCTGGATGGCGATAGTATAACGGCTAAGTTGAAACAGCTCCCTGCAGGTGGAGCTGGACCTCCGGGGCAGTAGTACACCGATGATGGGTGTGCAAGCCATTGAGGAAAGTTGTCAGCAAGGCAGTGACTGGAGAAATGCACACGGAGTCTCATTCACTTTACCCTGGTACTTTACTTGGTAAACGGGTCAGATGGCAGAGCAGTTTACAGTAAAACAGTCTTTTCAGCAGGTAGCTGGCTGGGTAGTCATAGAAGGATGTAATGTCTCTCTGAGGCCACCTATGATGTTCCTTCTGCTTTCTTTTCCCTCTGCGTCTTTCTCTCTGTCCTTTGATATCTGCTCCTCCTACTATCTCCTATTATCTGTGCGCTGTCCTGTGCTCCCTCTTGGCTACCAGGCCCATTGGGTGAAATGAAGCTCCCTTCTATCTCATCCAAGGGGCTCAACCCGGTTTTGGGACAACTGGCAGGGTTACACGTTCTGGACGGTTGTCAGGACCTCTAGAGAGATCCTCAACTCGCCGATGTTGACGGTTGAGGACTGAATTTTGCCTGCACCGTGTCTCGGGGCCGATTCCCTATTGCGGACTAGGATCCCCTCAGGCATGTCACTTGGCCCGATACTGGGTCACCTCCTTCTCCTCTCTTCTTCTGACTTTTCTTTCTCTGTTCTGTCTGACTTCTCTCTCTCCTTCCTGCACTGCTCAAGTTCCTTCCCGCTCACTCTCTTCACTACACTTACACTCCTCCCACCGGGGCTGGGGCTCACCCAGGATCAGGTTAACCCTTCAGTCCCCCTATACTAAGTGTGTGAATGCAGGAATGAGAGCCTCAGATTACCATTACACCCCCTGATGACAGGAGTACTGCACGCTCTTATGTTGGTGCAGTACCAAATCTGTGATGCCTGACCAGGTGGGGTGCCACAATTACACCACCAGAGTCTCCTCATAACAAGATTGCTCTGCTGCCACGGTACAGCAGTGTAAGACATATTGGACCACGGAATCTGTGCCCTGCCATAGACACAAAATGGACGGACAGAGCAGCTGAGGACATGTAACTTAGAATACTGCCCAGAACATCTCCAGGAACCTCCCTATGTTGCAAGTTTCTGTACCACTACCGTGCCAGATGGGGTTTGCCCAAGCCAGGCCTTGTCCAGACAGCAGAAAGTCCATAAATGCAATTTTGGGCTGATCAGTAGGGAAGATGTATGTGGAGGGTGAAATTAATCTAGTACTGATTAATGAAGCCGCGGCTCTCCATGGGGTCTACACCATAGCATGACGGAAGTGAAGCTGAATCTTAGCAGATCCATCAAAGACTGGAGAATTAGCATTTTTCTTGAAGTGACCGTCAGCCCTGGAGATACTGTACCAGACGTGGGAAAGGCAGATGGCAGGGAGAAGCATTGCACTGGATAGACCCTGTAACTGGGTTGCCACCACATTGATGGCCTGCATCAACTTGTCTTGATGCTCATGCTGAGAGCAGACTTTCTCGTACTGGACTTGTTCAGTAGACTGGGAGTCCCTGCTACCTTACTTGTCAGAGGAGTACATGGTCCAATCTGTCTGTATGTAATTATGGTGGGTGTGGACCCACCGTGCCCTGGGCTGGGCTTAACTAAGTGTCTATTTAGTCTTTACTAGAGCCTCTGGTGGTAAGGATAAATTGGGTTGCCAGTAGGTCTACCACTTGCAGGGCAGTCTCCGATACAGCAGCAGCAGACGGACGGGTTAAGGCAGATGCATGAGGAGCAGAAGGACTAGACAGAATCGTAGTCAGATGGCCCATGGTCAGGGCAGACAAGAAATGTTCAGAATTTAAGCCAGGGTCAGGAGCAGAAACCAGATAGGACATGTAAATAAGACGGGTCAGTAACAGGAGAAACACCACTAGAAACAACCTGTAGGAAACATGATAGAACACTGAACAAGAACCTAGATTGGGTAAGCAGTGAAGGGAGGGGCTGCCCTATAAAGTACCTGCCAGAAGTGGATTGGAAAAAGAGGCAGAACTCTGCTGCTGAACACATGGGAGTATAAATTCCATCAGAGTCTGGTTGCCCCTCTCTAAAACAGGAGGAGCATACCATCCATAGGTGGATGCAGCAGAGATGGGTGAGTTGCATGAGGCACAGGGAAAATGGTTAGACACTGGAACGAATTGCACAGCAATTGCAGAAAATGGGGCAATGCCCACCAGCTGCATGGGTCACGGGCAAGACAACACCATTTCACAGTAAAAATTGGTGGTGGCAGGGTCATGCTGTGGGCATGTTTATTCGCAGCAGAGACAGGAAAAATGGTCTGATTCAAGTGAAAGATGGTACAAAATACAGAGATGTTCCTAAAGGCCCCGTCTCACACAACGATATCACTAACGATAATGATGAAACGTTACGGGTTTGCAGTCATTCAAACGATGTCGTACTTATGTCGTTCAGTGTGACATGTACAAACGATCAACGATAATCGGGCAGATCATTAATGGGAGGTTGGTGAACCGGACCTTAAACCAAATGATGTTCAACCTGCAGCATCAGTGTTCGTGACACCTCGATAACGATGTCGTTAACGACCTCGCCTATTGACAAGTGAAGGACGTAGGCGAGCTAACGACCGCATGTATCATTCACTTGTCGCGGAGTCGTTGCTGCGTTGTTAAAGATATCTGTACGTGTGGCACTTCACTAGCGATCATTTAATGTTGTTCAAGTGATCTAGGTCAAGTTGGATCGTTGATCGTATCGTTCGACCATTGAAGCGTGAGACGGGGCCTTTAGGTAAACCTGTTTCAGTCTGTCAGTGATCTGAGATTGATACAGAGTTCACCTTCCAACAAGACAATGACACAAAGCATACTGCTAAAACAACACTTGAGGGGTTAAGGGGAAACGTATAACTGTATTGGAGTGGCTTAATCAATTTAAAAAGTCTCATTCACACTCTGCGTTTCTGCTCTGTCTTTGTTGATCTGTTTTTGGTGCAGTTTCTGCACCAAAAATGGATCCTTTTTTTTTGCAAAAAAGCATCACAAATGCATCATCCATTTGGTTGCTTTTTTGCTCTGTTTCAGGGGACACAGACAGACACACGACAGAGACAAATACACACGTTACCCTCCCGAGACTTATCGAAAGTGACTTGCAGCTGTAATTGCCACAAAAAAAGGCTCTACAAAGTACTGACTTAAGGGGAATGAATAGTTATGGACACTGAAGTTTTCAGTTATTTTGTCCTATTTGTTGCTTGCTTCACAATAAAAAGAAAAACAAATGTTCATATTGTAGTTGTAGGCATGTTCTTTACATGAACTGTTCCGCAAACCCTCAAGAAAACCATTGAAATTCCAAGTTGTGAGATAGCAAAACATGAAAAATGCCAAAGTGTGAATACTTTAGCAAGGCACTGTATGTATATACTGCATAGAGTTTCTCTGAGTACTTGCAGTCCTGTGTACCAAGTTGGGACTGTTAGTACTGCTCTCCACAGTATTTTGCAGCAGTAAATGTAAATCATTTTAGTACCTAGACCTGAAAAAGGAAATTTCCAGATGTGATAGTATGTGTGAGCAGTATGTTTTACTGGTCAAGTGACAGGAAACTAGATATTACTTTACCAGCCCCATCTGCTGAGCTAGCACCATCTAACTCCAGTATGAATCACATCCTGTTTTAAAATGATTCCCGACAGCAATTGAACTGGTGCTTGTGAAGTGGATAAACCACAAGAACAACCCTGTGTCACTGAAATGCATTGGTTTGATGATTGCATAATTGTATGAGTATAATTTGGGGGTGTTTGCCATCCATATGAGCTGTTAAATTGTTCTCGATTTTACAAAAATGTTGCATTGTTCAATTATACTTTCCTGTATAATAATTACATTGCCTCGAAAAAGTGTTCATACCCCATGAACTATTCCACATTTTTCACATTACGCTCACAAACTTATTAGTATATCTTTTTGGAATTTTTTGTGATATACACGCAGTGGTTTAACTAGAGTCCGATGGGCCACAGTGTGAAATTTAGACCTGGCCCCCCCTCCTGCGCACGTTGGTCAGTTGTACGGGTCCTGTTTCACATTCTAAATCGTATAAAGACCCATGAATTGACCCTCTCCCCTTCATTATGTATTAAAGTCCCTCATTATGGAATATGGCCCTTATCATGGTATATATGTCCCCCATCCTGGTATATATGTTCTTCCTCCTCCCGCCACCGTAGTCCTCCATTTATAATGCATTCCCATATTTCTGCATATATTACAATGTACCCCCTATAGTCCTCTATATATTATAATGCATCCCATAAAGTAGCCCCCATAATCATCCAATTATTATAATGCACACCAAATACATGTAAAAAATGCATCTAAAACGCATTGTGTTTTTGGTGTGTTTTTCTGCTAGGCAATGCGAATTGGGTGCAGAAATTTCTGCAACTAAATTTCTGCAACCTTTCAGCTCAGAAGGGAGAATCTGTACACAGGACAACTATTAAGGTTCACTCCCAATTGCGTATAAATATGCCGAGTGCAATGTGATAAAGAATTGCATTACGCTCACACCAATGTCATTCAATAAGGCAGTGTTCATCTGCAAGTTTTCTTCAGCTATAAACGGGCTGAGGAAAAAATTGTAGCATGCTTCATATGGTTGCGTGTATTGGACGAGAGTTGCCAATGCAAGTCTATGGGTGCGAGAAAAAAGAATTATGCACACAGATTATCCATATGTCATCTGTTTCTTTAAGGATAAATTACGATTCTGCACCATAGAATACCGTAACTGAAAATGATTGTGAAATAACAGTTGCTGAGAGAAAAAACACATTGCATATGGATGTCATATGAATGCTAGAGTAAAAAAAAAAATAATCGCAGATTCGCATAGCGTTTGTGTGATGCCCCTGTGACCAGGGTGGCCACATAGGGAACTGCAGCCAGGCAGAAAGGTAGACAGTTTGTGCAATAAACACCCACACAGAACACCACACACCACTAGAGGCAGCACCCAACCAGGAGCCCGGGACTCTAGGCGGGAAAGAGGTGGTGGGTTTAGAGGAAAGTGGGTGGGAACAAACGTAGATCAGGTGACAGAGAGCACAAATAGAGGAGAAAGAGAAGGAAGGAGTTAGTAGGCCACGGGTGCTGAACAGAAAATACCCAGAGTAGGCCACAGTAGGCTGAGAAGCAAAGACCAAGTAGGCCGGAATCGGCTGAGCTGTAAAGACACCAAGCAGAGAGTAACACACATGTCGGTGGGGTTGGGCCGATGGAGATGAAGAATCCCCAGAGTCACAGAAACCATGGAGAGAAAGCTTGTCCATAGCCGGCATCCCAGGGGGAGTGTGAGGAAAGAGACCGGACCCAGCATTACTGGGTCCGAGGAACACGGCAGCACTGACTAACTGGTTGGGAAGTTTTCCCTGATTTGTGCTGGAGTCACACGGGTTAGATGGAGTCTGGTAATGCCTTGTAAGAAAGGGTTACTGCAGACTAGGCACACAGCAGAGTGTCGGCTCTGGAGGGAACCGATGATTCACCCGGCTTCCCAGATTAAGCGACGGGGAGCTTTAACTCCAGATTGGAGTTCCCACAACAAGGGTTGAAGGCACAGCAGCAACCACGAGGACCCACAAGGGTCCGAGCTGCCACCATACAACCCGGGGAGACAACAGAGAGAGAGAAACAACAGCCTGGAAGGACTTAGGAGTGAGGGGTCTCAGTGTGACAGCCTGGCTGCAGAGGGTTTGAGTGTTCCCGGGGTTAATTGCACTGTGAACTGTTAAGAACTGAACTGTACCGTGAGCTGTGTTAACTGTGAAGAACTGACAAGTAAACCCGGTGAACCCTGCCTGAGTGTCCGTGTTTGATTCCAGGTATATTGATCTTTGCATACCTTTTATCCTGTCAGGAGCAGCCCGACCCGCGGCGGGCTCATCCATTTGGCTGCAGCCCATCCATCTCTCCATCCTCCTGGCAGAGCAGCGCTGTAGCGGTGGTCCCATCATTGACCACAACCCATGGGTGGCGTCACGACAAGCTTTAACCATTGTACATATTACTTTTACTTGTGAGAACCCGGGACACGGTCCGGACCAGGACCTCTGTGACATCCCCAGCAGTATCCCGGTCCGGTACCGAGTACCCCATTCCTTTGGGCTCCACATTTGCATGACATATGGAGTGACATACGCATGAAACTCGTCACACTTTTCTGGAAGAGAATTGGAGTGATTATTTCTGCGCAAGTGGGAGTGAGGCCATAAGCTAGGGTCACATGAGCATTAATTCTCTCATGCGAGAGAATCAGATAGATTATGGTAATGGACAGGGGTGGAACACCTGGCTAGTGAATTCACACAGGCGCACACCGAGGACTTGGTGTGAGTGGGGCCTGGCTGTTGTAACAGCGCATTTGTGTGATGCAAGCACCAGAGCCCATCCTGTTAAAAGTTATGCTGTATTCAGGGAGGGCTCTGGTGCTGTCGTCACTTGCATGTGCTTTTACAGCAGCCGGGCCCCACTCACACCAAGTCCTCAGTGTGCGCCTGCGTGAATTCACATGCTAGACGCAGGCACCGAAGAGGAGGGGAGACACAAAGAAGAGGAGGTGGAACAAACATATAGGAGGTGGGGAGAACCCTGCCAGTGGCAATCTCAGTACATAGTGAGTAGACCCTTCGGACCCCTTAACCATGAACTTTAGAAAGTGTTTTTTCTCCTCCCATCCTCCATGACAGCACAACAGGAGGTTGTCTCTTGGCCCTAATGGGGCAGGAAATACAAAAGAGGTTAAATAGCCCCTCCTACCTCCCAACACCAGTGTTTCCTGTCCCTATGGGGCATGAAGAGGTTCTCCTGGGTCTGGCTGGCGAAGCAGTCCTCTTACCTAGCCTGGCGGCGGGTCGATCGGGCCTGGCTCCTTCCCCCCCAGTGCTGCTCCCGCTCCATGGAGGAGCGGGACCACACCACTCTCCGACACCCGATGGCATCATTGAGCGGTGCCACAAGGCCGGGGAGCCTCCTGCAGCTCCTTGGCTTCTCGTTCCAGGCTGTGCAGACCTCGCAGCTAGAAATGACGTCAGACGCTGACGTGCATCACTTCCGGGGGGAGCGTTCCACAGTGGAACACAGGGCACTTCCAGGTTCTCCCTGTGCGCCGACCTCTGGCAAATGGCGGCTTCTGCAGGAGACCGGAGGGAGGGGAGCACCACGTGCTACAAGCGCTACAGCCACGGATCTTCTACATAAGGACCCCTGGCGGGACATACACCTCAGGTAGGACAAGCTGTATGTTTGTATGATGTCTCAGTATACCCAGTGGTGTTCCCCCAGCTGCAGATGCAGAGCCCAGCGCTACCTCAGGCCCAGTAAGTTGCTTAATAGGAGGTACTTACAGTCCCCCCTTAGGGCTGGATTGTCATCCTTCTCTCCCTGTTATATTTTACAGGGAGGAAAGGAACAGAAACAGAAGTCCCCCTCCCATAGATGTGGTGTCTGTAATAAGAAGCTGTAACCAACTCTAAAGAAAGTCTTGTGCTTTACATCCACTGAAAGAGTAATGGGTGAAGAAAAGCCGTCATTAATGGATGAACTGAAGGATCTCATTAAAGGGAACCTGTCGGCTAGTTTATGCCTCCCCAGCTATCACTGTCTGTAGCTGCAGTATTATAATACTAGTCTAATCATCCCTGTCTGAGCTCATAGTGTAATATGAAAGGTGAAAAAAAAGCATTTATACACTTACATTTCCTTATGTAATGAAGCAATAAGGCTCAAGCTTGGAGGACGAAGACTGTTCGGCAGGTTAATAGTTAAGATTTCAGCCTGATGTTAGAACATGTTGGGAGACCTGATGTGATGTCATAACCATGTGACTACAATAGGCGGAGCTAAGTCCCCATAAAACACAATAAGTTTGCTTGCTTAGCTCCGCCCACTATAGTCACATGATTGTTACATCACACAGGTGCTTTAGCCATGCAAGTTAATAGTGAGTTAACTATTATCCTGCCAGACAGTCTCCCTCCTCCAAGGTGTAGACTGAAATGTAAGTGTATAAATGCTTTTTTCAGCTATAACATTACACTATGAGCTCAGACAGGGATGATTAGACTAGTATTATAAAGCTACAGGTGCAGACAGTGATAGCTGGGGGGGGCATAAGCCACCTGATAGAATCTCTTGTTTAAAGGGAACCTATCTTCCATGGCTTCTGTCTCTCAGCCCCCTCCAGTGACCCCTCCAGCTCCTAAGAAAAGGAAGATCTCACTGATAGAATCGGCACCAGAGGCTTCAGACGCCCAAGTTTTCCTGGTCCACGTTAAACCTTAAAGAAATGGTGTTAGAGGAATGGAAGTTTCCAGAGAAACGCTATGTATCCCCAGGAGGGATGAAAGGACATTTTCCCCTGGATGTCTCGGTATCTAAGATCTGGTCTGAAATACCCAGAATATTTGTCCAAATTGCAAAAATAGTTAATAAAACTACAGTACCTTACCCTTTGAGGACTCCTCTCAGTTAAAGGATCCTATGGATCGGAAGGCAAACAGTTTGCTGAAGATGTCCTGGGAATCATCCTTTTTGCTGACGTCTAACATGGCCTCTACCTGTGTAGCCAGATCCATGTCCAGATGGTTGGATCAACTTGATTTGCACATAGCAGAGGGTATGACTAGAGAAGATCTCCTGGCCTCTATCCCCCTCTTGCAAAAAGCCGCTGTGTTTCTGGCTGATGCCTTTGTAAATTCGATTAGGCTGCAGCCAGGACTATGGTCCTCTCCAATACTACCAAACGGTCGTTATGGTTAAGAACATGGAGCGGTGATTTAGCTTCAAAAAGCTAAGTTATGTTCCCTGCCATTCCAGGGGAAATATGTTTTTGGACAAGTCCAGGACTAACTCCTGGAAATAGCTGAAAACAAGAAGGGTCTTCCTGAGACAAAAGCAAAGAACAAGTCCTTTCGTCCCCAACATTCTTTTAGGACCCAGTCCCATTCCCAGCAGCAGAAAGCCAAGGGGAAAAGGGGCCGCTGGAGCTACCCAAAAGGCGGTAAGGGGAAAAGTATATTTTCCTCACATTCCCAGTAGAGAAAGTGCCGCCGTTCCTGTAGGGGGAAGACTTTCTAACTTTCTTCCCCAATTGCGGAATATAACAGCAAGCCGCCCTATTCTTCAACTCATCAGGAACGGGATGAGAATATTGTTTTCCTTCCCTCCTCCTCAGCATTAAAGAATAACCTCTCTCTCCTCTCAGAAACTGCAATCGTTTTTTTGGATAGAGGTCCGAAACCACCCTACTCAGGGGAGCTGTCATCCCGGTTCCAGAGGGGGAGATCGGAACGGGACACTATTCCCGTCTTTTTCTGGTGAAGAAACTAGGAGGCTCATTGAGGACTATTATAAATCTAAAGCCCCTGAACAGACATGTTGCATACTCCCGGTTCCAGATGGAATCCATCAGGTCAAAAATTCCCCTCGTTGGGAAAGAATTTGTGATGGCAATATTGGATCTGCAGGATGCATACTACCACATCCCGATACATCCTGCAGATCAAAAATTTCTGAGATTTGCCATTCTCTATCAAAGCCGATCACATCATTACCAGTTCCGAGTTTTACCTTTCGGTCTGTCCTCGCATGTTCACAAAAGTGATGGGAGGTGATGGCGTTTGTCAGGAAGCAGGGCATAGTGGTTATATCGTACCTAGACGACTTTGTGATCACTGCCCCCAACAAGACCCTCCTGCAGTCCCACCCACAGGAGCTGAAACAGATATTGATGTCCTTGGGGTGGATAGTCAATTCTTCCAAATCAAATCTAGCCCCATCTCAATGAAGAATCTTCCTGGTTTGTCTTCTAAACCTGTTAACTCTCATCAGAGAAGAGGGTGCTATTGAGAGCATGGCTTCAGTCCATCCAGAAGCTCCATTCTGTCTCCGTCCTGACGGCCATGTCAATTCTGGGCTCAATGCGGGGCGTGGCTTGACGCAGCCAGGAAATGGCCGCCTGATCCCGGAGCTCCGGAGAACACAGGACCTAAAGCGGCTCATAAAGCGCTCAGACCTCCAGCACCAGCCTAAAAACCTCCCCCCCGAGCACAGGAGAGTCCGGAGAGCGGATGGGGAAGACCCGGAACGGGAAGATTAATCCCCCGCAGTGCGTGACCGATTTCTTTACCAGATCCAGACCTGCAGGAAACTCTCCCAAGATGGCGCCGGCATCGCCGCGTTCGGCCCGCTCCTCCACTAGACGGAGTTCTGTGGCCTCATCATCGTTCACCAGAGGAGGAAGGGAGGACTCTCCGGTCACACACCAGAGCATGAAGGCAATGCTCTCCTCCATGCTCTCCTCTCTCAGAACGTCGCTACAAGACGACATAAAAGGTATGGTAGCTGACATGAGGAGGGAGCTGGCAGAGGTGGGAGGACGGACAGATGGTCTTGAGCGAAAAATGACAGAACTTGTAAAGTCCCATAATGAACTAATAGATGCACAAGAAGTGCTCAAAACAGACATGGCTAAAATGCAAGCCAAACAATTAGACCTTGAAGATAGACATAGAAGAAATAATGTACGGATAAGAGGGATACCCAAAACAGTTCAGCCCAAAGATCTGCGCCCACTGTTGCAGGACTTCATAATGGCAGCAATGCCTGAAGTACAGAGTAAGGACATTATTATTGACAGGATACACAGGGTGCCAAAGCCCGTGCATATCAACCCCTCACTACCCAGAGACACAATTGCAAGAATCCACTTTTATGAGTTAAAAGAGGAGTTTCTTTACAGCCTGAGAGGCAAACCAGCCCTTCCAGAGCAATTTACATCCCTCACAGTTTTCTCAGATCTATCCCCAGGCACGTTGGCTTTGCGGAGGGCGTTCCAGCCTTACACTACTACCCTCAGGAAGGAAAATATTCCGTACATTTGGGGCTTCCCAACCAAGCTCCTCATACGAAGAAACAACACTACTCATGTCTGCATACTTCCAGAGCAGGCAGCCAAACTACTGTCCCAATGGGGGCTGGGATCGCCGACAAAAAGTGGGGACCTCCACTCTACCCCGAAGTCACAGCACAAGAATCACCTTGACCCTGAATGGAACACGGTCTGAGCACATTAACCATTCCTGTGGATCTCTGAACTTTTCTCCGCCGGAATTGGCCATGGACCATAAGTTGTCCTTTTTCTCTTTAGTCACTCTATCTGAAGAGGGCCTTTTTTCCTTTTCAGATACTCCATCTACCTTAAGTGACTAATCAAGAGCCAGGGATAAGATCTGAACTCCTGGTCTTGACCCCACAGAGTGTATTTTTTGGCACTCACTTGTTTTCTTCAGGAGATCACGGTTACGTCTCCATTTTTTATATCTTTTTGGGTTGTTTTTTTTCTTTGTTATTTTTCTACTGTCCTATTTTTGGAGTAAGGGACACCAGTCCACCCCAGTTGTGGAAGTTTTGCTTGTTGACTGTTATACAATGCCCCTATACCTTTTTTCCCCTTCTTCCTCCCCTTCCCACCTGAGACAGGATTGTATGTCAATGTATGATGATGGAAAAGGTGTTAGATGCTGGTGGTTTATCGCGCCACAAGCCCGTGTATATGTCTATGTAATATTCCACTATGAGTATCAATATATTATCTATTAATGTAAACGGGCTAAATTCCCCAGCAAAAAGGTCTATAACATGGCGTCAAATACGCAAATCAAAAAGCGAGGTTGTATTTGTCCAGGAGACGCACTTGTCGGCGGAAGATAATTTTAGAATGCAATCACATGTATATCCGCATCAATACTAAGAAAGGGGGAGTGGGAATTTTTATAAAAAATACAGTATCCTTCCAACTTAAAGCAACTGTATCCGATCCGGAAGGGCGTTACCTCATCCTTTTATGTACTATTAACAATTGTAAATATACTCTGGTTTCAACGTATGCCCCCAACTCCGGCCAAATCAAATTTATGCGGTCTCTCCTGGACGAAGTACAACTACATGCGCAAGGACACAGACTTGTATGTGGAGATTTTAACATGCCTATGTACAAGCGGTTAGACTGCTCTAGACCTTCGCATGCACGAGGGGAACTAGGCCCTGTAATCTCAGAAAATGGTTTGCACGACATATGGAGATATCAACAGCGGGATGAAAGGGATTATACCTTCTTCTCAAATAGACACCACACATATAGCCGCATAGATGCCATACTAGTCGATGACGCTTTATTACACAAATGTCAACAATCTGGAATAGATAACATAACATGGTCAGACCATGCTCAGGTCACTCTAAAAATCATGGACTCTTCGGCCGTAACACCGCCACACAATTGGAAAATGAATACTTATCTTTTAACAAATCCAGATATCATTGAGGAGATAACTGATCAGATTAAAGAATATTTCCATATTAATGATAACGGAGAAACACATGATGAAGTGTTATGGCTATCGCATAAGGCAGTGGTCAGAGGCCTATTTATTAAAATAGCTGCCCACACTAAAAAGCGTTATATGGCGGACCTGGAAAAAACCCTGACTAAAATTAAATCTATGGAAGAACAACACAAAACTACTCCATGCCCACAAATATTAACAGCCCTCCTGGACGCCAGAAATTATTTAAGATCCCTTTTATTGCAAAAAGCTGAAAAAAATCTTAAAAAAGAGCCAAATATTATAATATGGGAGACAGGGCCAGAACATTATTGGCCAGACGGGTTAAAAAAAGATCTGCACGATTTAAAATTCCTTTTCTCATATCACAAACAGGGTCTCAAATATATAATCCCATTCCTATAGCGGAAGTATTCCGGGTTTATTACGAATCACTATATAATTTAAAAAATGATAATAGCTCAACACAACCAAACAACAATACAATCTCAACCTTTTTAGATAATTTAGATTTACCCAAGCTTACAACAACCCAACTGAGCACATTAAATTCTCCAATTACAGAAACAGAACTAAGACAAGCTCTCAGAACTACTAAAAGGGGCACAGCGTCAGGTCCTGATGGCTTTCCCTTTCCATATTATACTCAATTCTTCTCCACCCTCTCCCCTTATTTATTAAGATTGTTCGCCTTCTGGCAATCAAAAGGGGAAATTAGGCGAGAAGGCTTGGAAGCCATCATTACCACCCTCCCAAAACCGGGAAAGACACCCACGGAATCGGGGAACTTTCGCCCGATTGCGCTGCTCAATTGCGACACTAAATTATATGCGAAGGTGTGGGCTACTAGATTGATGGAAGTTCTTCCATCTCTGGTGGACCCAAACCAGGTTGGATTCGTGCCGGGCAGACAGGCGCGAGACGGAACTAGACGCCTTATAAATATCCTCGAAACAATGGAGAAGTCCGACTCCCCCGGTGTGCTCTTGTCTCTTGACGCTGAAAAAGCTTTTGACAGAGTACACTGGGGGTATGTTGAAGCTGTTCTAAAAAAATTTGGAATCAGAGGCCCGGTCTCGTCGGCCCTTTTGGCGTTATACTCTTCTCCTAATGCTTCCGTCTGCGCCTCAGGCTTTGTATCGAAACCCTTTAACATCTCTAATGGCACTCGCCAGGGATGCCCATTGTCACCACTAATATTCGCATTAGCAATGGAGCCCTTGGCGGCCCAAATCAGGCGAAACCCCCGGATCAGGTGAATCAACATTGGAGGTATAGAACACAAAGTTGGCCTCTACGCGGACGACGTAATCTTGACATGCAAAGACGTTGTTCCGTCATTACAGGAAATAATGAAAGTTTTGGACGAATTTTCATCTGCATCTTATTACCGTCTAAATGCCTCCAAGTCTGTTATTTACCCGATAAATTTGCCCCAGCAACTACAGGAAGAGGTTAAAAAGGGCTTCTCTTTCACATGGTCTCCTGAAGGGTTTAAATACCTAGGTGTCTATATAACCCAAGTTCATAAAATAGTTAAAACGAACGTTGATCTGATAGCCAAAGACATTGGAAAGGAATTGGATAGGATTGCCTCAGCGGGCCTTTCTTGGATTGCCAAGATACAAACAGTAAAGATGCTAATACTCCCCAAACTAATTTACTTATTTAGATGCGTGCCCCTCTCTTTTCCTCGATCATGTTTAACTAGACTTCAACGCATCCTCAACAAATTTATTTGGAGTGGAAAGCCCCACCGTGTACCCCATAAAGTTATGATATTACCATATAACAAGGGAGGCTTAGGGGTCCCTGATGTCCTCGCATATCATGGAACCTGCACAATTATGGTGGTCAGGAGATGAAACTTCAGTGGACTGGTTACAAATAGAAGCCAGTTTGGCCCCATCTAATTCTCTCAGAGTCCTGCTGGAGGCAAACCTGTTGAGCCCTCAGGGGACTGGTGGAAATCTCACTTCCATGAGAGCTCTCCTGGGCATGTGGCTCCAACTGGGCCGAACTCACCTTCAATTCTTATTTAAATATATATCCCTCAAGGCATTGGAGGTCTTGATCCCCGACTTGTCTCTGAAACATTGGAGAGATTGCGGGATTTTAGGTCTCAATGATCTTCTTGATTCACAAGGGATAAAACCCTTCCAAGACATAGTGATAAAATATAAGTTATCTAACAAATTATTTTATCAATATTTACAGATCCGCCATTTGATAAATAAATGCAAACCACCCCCTATTGACTTGACCCAAATTGACACCCCTCTACAAAGATACTTCAAGTCATATTGCAATCAACATGGCGTCTCCATATTCTATCAGGCCCTCATCTTCTCATCAGCTGGAGACACTAAACTTCCATTTATGGAAACCTGGGAGCGGAGACTTGCTTTTACATCTTCCTTAGAGACATGGCACGCAGCTACTGCACACACAGCTAAATACTCGTCCTGTTTAAACCACCTGGAACAGGCCAAAAAATTACAATTAAACTGGTACTTAACCCCTTTAAAAGTACACAAATTTCAACCATCTAAATCTAAGGAGTGCTGGAAAGGTTGCTCTCAGGAAGGCACAATGGAGCACATGTGGTGGCACTGCCTTAGTGTGCGGAACTTTTGGAAGATAACAGAACAAATCTTGAATGAAGTCACAGGGTTACCCATAACCTTAGACGCCCCTCTGGCTCTACTAGGCATAGACTTAGGAGAATTCCCTTCACTTCTCAAACCTATTATCACCAATATCCTAATAGCCGCCAGGATGTGTGTGGCAAGATATTGGAAGGATAGGTCCACCCCAACAAAAGATGAACTCATCTCCCTCATAAATCTGCATATGCAATATGAAACTATACTATCGCATGATAATAAAGTCAAAACGAAAAAAATAAACTGGTGGGACCCTTGGATCACATCACAATACTCAAATGAGTCCCAGTAGGAGGCCATATATTACATACTCTCATATTTGGAACCAATCTTATGCACCGAACCTAAACTGGAGAATTAATTTAATTTAGTATGGTATAGCGAATATAATCCTTTCCTCCCCCCTCTCCCCCCCTCTTCGATCCCCTTCTACTCTTTTACTCTTTCATTCTTTTACTCCTTTAAACTTAAATGTGACTATATCATCGTGTGGAAACGATTGTTTTTGTATATTATTTTTGCTTTATAACACAATAAAAATTTAATGTTTTAAAATTCTGGGCTCAATGATGGCATGCATCTCAATGATACCGTGGGTTCAGGTTCACAGGAGAATCCTGCAATCTTACATTCTCTGTCAGTGGAACGGCCTACCTTCAGGTCTGAACAAGACGATTCCTCTTCCCTTAGGGGTCAGACTCTCTCTACGCTGGTGTATGGATCACGAAAACCTGCGGAAAGGGATTCAGTGGTTGCAGTCTCCCCTTGTACATTTACACAGATGCCAGCAAAAGAGGCTGGGGAGCAATAGTCTCCTAGTTCTCTTTTCAGGGCCAATGGTCTAAAACAAGAGACCGATCCTCAAATTTCCGGGAACTAAGGGCAGTGGAGGAAGCCCTCAAAATCTTGAAGTCAATAACTCAAGGAAAACATGTAAGAATATTTTCCGACAATATGACCATGGTGGCTCATCTGCGACACCAAGGAGAGACATGGTACAGACGTCTTCAGGACTTGTCATCCAGAATATTCTACTGGGCAGAAGAACACTTCTCCATTTCAGCTTTTCATCTGAAGGGCCCAAAGAATAATCAAGCAGATTACCTTAGCAGGAAAGGTCTACTTTCAGGCGAATGGTTTCTTAACCGGAATATATTTCAGCAGCTGACCAAAATTTGGAGATCTTCGGAGGTGGATCTCTTCGCAAGTCACCTCAACGTGAAGACCGATGGATATTTTTCCCTTCATCAAGAAGACCGATATCTCGCAGTCGATGCGCTGGCTCACCCATGGGACTACAATCACACGTACGCATTTCCCCCAATACCTCTGTTACCCAGAACAATCCAAAAGATCAGGATGGAAAGGGTGCCCACAATATTTATCGCACCCTACTGATTAAAAAGAAGTTGGTTAGCCATTCTCGACACAATTGTGGCAGCGGATCCGATTCTCCTGCCGTTGACTCACGACCTTCTACATCAGGGTCTGCTCCTTCACTCCAACCCAGAGCACCTACATCTTACAGCCGGTCTTCTGAAGCCGAGAGTTTAAAGAGTTCAGAGTAGTAGGAAATCAGTCACAAACGCAATCTACTCAGGTAAGGAAGGTCTTTAATAGCTGGTGTGGCTGTTCCCCTCTGGATCCATTTCACCCTAATATTGCCAAGATCTTAGACTTCCTACAAGATGGCCTTGACAAGGGCTTAATACCTAGTACCCTCAAGGTACTCTCAGCTCTTACTTTGATCACAGTCTAGCACATCATCCATGGATCAGAAGATTTTCGAGGTCGACATCATGACTCCGCCCAACAAAATTCAATTCCACCATGGGATCTTAATATTGTTTTAAATTAACTTTGCAAATCGCCCTTTGAACCCTTATCTTCAGTATCTCTAAGTAGGCTCTATTGGAAAACTGCATTTCTGGCCGCCATAACATCCGCCAGGAGGGTCAGTGAACTTCAGGCTCTTTCCATCACTGAGCCTTACCTCAAAGGGTACCTTTACACGCCGCTACTGGCGGGTGGATACAACCAGCTACAGGCTACAAATGTAGCTTGTAGCGGCAAAATACCCCGTAGTAGCGGCGTGTGAAGACGGTAGGAGGCACCCGGCAACAGATGCATCTGTTTCCGAGCACTGCCCTGAAACAGGTGGCTACACAGGCGATTGTAGCGACCTGTATCGGCGTGTAATGAAGCAACAGAAGGGATGTGTCGACACCAGGCAATGTACCTGGTATGTAGCTGGGGCGTGACACAGGCTCCGGGACACCGCCCCCCTTCAGCGATCATTGGTGGAAGCTCCTGCGTTACGATTGGTAGTCGCTGCATAGGGAGGCATATTTAAGGAGCTGACCAGTCACACTACACAATTGCTCGAGCGTCATGTATTAAACAGCCTCCTGCGATGCCGGGCCAATCATGGGTTTCTTGCTTTGTCCTATCAGCGTACGGACGTCTCATAATCCACAATTGTGGCACGCCTATGTGCTGTCCCTGCTGCACCAGGTCCGCCCATATTAGCTGGTTGTAGCGGTGTGTAAATGAGGTAAGATGAGCTACAGAAGGTGACTTGAGACACCCGGCGGTGCATCCAGAGATAGATGTCACGTAGCGTAGCGCACCTTGTGGCGGCGTGTAAAGATGGTGCGTTTACAGTTCGTAACCGATTGTGCGTGCTCGTGCACGTGAAGTAGCTGGTTGTATCCACCCGCCAGTAGCGGCGTGTAAAGGTACCCAAAGTGTTGGACGATAGAATTATTTTGTGACTAGATCTGTCTTTTCTACCAAAGGTCTCGTCAGATTTTCATAGATCTCAGGAGATCACCCAACCATCATTTTGTCAAAATCCGAAAACTGAGAAAGAAAGGGATTTTCATACATTAGATGTATGTAGAACTGTTTTATTCTACAGTATCTTCAACAGACCCAATCCTGGAGATTGGATAACAACTTGTTTATCCAGTTTGGTAGCTGCAACAAAGGAAAGAAGGCGTCAAGGAGCATTATTGCTACATGAGCTTAAACAGGAATGGTTTCCACGGTCCGCGCGGACTGTGGAAACCATTCCTGTATAAGCTCCTGTTTTTCCCGTGATTTTGGCGTGACGGTGGAGGTTCTGCAGCAGCTGCTAAAGCGCTCAAACTGGTTGTGGGTTTCACAACCCGAAAAGGAGAGTGGATCCCTATATAATCCACATAAGACCAAAGGTGTCTTTTGATAAGGCACAATCTGCGCCTCTTGTGTCTCCTTTTTCTATAATGATTGCTACATGGCTCAAACAAGCCATTACATAGGCCTATTCATGTCAAATGTCAATTTTGGAATTTAGGAAAGGGAATAGTGCTCACCACTGGGATAGCCATAAGCCGTTGGTGCAGGAATTTAGGGAAGCTGCAATCCAGTAATAAGAATGATGAGGAATTCAGCACCAGACATTTTTTTTTTTATTAGTGCAAGAAGAATAATAAAATCACATAGCTGAGGGCACGCTGTCCCACACCGCTGGACGCGTTTCGGTAAGAACCTTTCTCAACAACATATGTTACAGACTGAAAATCCCCCCATTACTACTTAGATACAATTAAAACCATTCCCAACAAGCACGTGTTACAAATAATTAATTATCTTGTCACAGGCAGAAGAAAAAAATAACCTGTTTTAGTTGTTGCATTAACATAAGCAAACCAACTTAATGAGAAAGAGAGAGATATAAACATGAATCATCCTAGATGAAAATAATTTTTCCCCCAAAAAAGTACATTTCCTTTTTAAACATTATACATGAGAATGAGTCATGAGATGGAATTAAGTTTGCAGGATGCAAAACATTTACGGTAATAGAAGTGACTTCATCCAGGGGATCCTGATCCATGCAGCAGTCCGTAGCTAAATACCCATACATTGATTAAAGTAATAGAATCACCTGTAACACACCGGCCAGGCCGCAGACTGCGGCGCTGAAGACAGGAAGTACGGTTGGCGGTATTAAGCTGCTCAAGATATAGTGCGCATGCTCACAAGGTGTAGTGAGCTTCACTACTGAGTGCCAATATGGCGGCCGGCTCCTACATCATACCGGGGGCGTTACATTGAAACCACTCACTTCTGAATCATCTAGTGGGTGGTGCTAAGGGATGAGCTGGGAGAAGAAGTCAGAGTCAGAGGAGGAGGAGAAACTCCAATCTTCCAAAGGAACAGAACTGCAGCGATTTATAGCGCATGTAATAGGACAGTCTCAATCCACAAGGACAAATGTAGAGATGTAGTAAAGGAAGAGCTGGGAGAGGAAGGGCCCCTTTACACGCGGCTACATTTCTTGGGTGGCTACAGGTAACTTACTGGTTGCAGTGAAATCATGGAGACATGGTTCTATCTTGTTGCTGTGTACAAATGGAATAATCTCTCCATGATTTCACTGCAACCAGTAAGTTACCTGTAGCCACCCAAGAAATGTAGCCGCGTGTAAAGGTACCAGAAGGGTGAGGAGAAACTTCAATCCTCCATGAGAGATAAAGTACAGCGATTTAAAGCGCAGGTAATAGGAAAATCTAAATCCACAAGGGCAAATGATGAGATGTAGTCACCACAACAGGACTTTGATAATAGGATTGAAAAAAAATGTATATTTAAATAACATGTACCCCCAAAAAAATGTACCGGTAATACACAAATCAGTAAACATTCCAAGCTGCTTATAGGTGGTATGAATAGAAAATGTCCACCGTAGATGGCCATAAGAATAACACTTGCTGTTACAAGAAAATTAAATTCATAAACAAATGGGAAGTAAATCATCCCAGATGAAAAGATGAACTAGAATGTACAAAAATATATAAAGTAAACCAATATAATTCAGAGTGAGAAGCAAAAGAGCGAGTTAGTTCTAATGAAACATAAAGATTTTAAAAGTGCATAGACCATAATGGTCAAAATTATCACCTAGCTAGGATTTTTAATAAACAAGGAAACATATTCAAGATAAATATCAAAAAATAATTATAAGTAGTGAACAAAAGTTGAATGGCCAACCCTGTTCACTGGGTACCCATATTTCAAGAGAATATTTATTTATAAGGGGAGAAGTAGTCCCCCGCTGCAAAAAAAAACAAAAAACAAAAAAAAAAACAAAACCTGAGAATAAAAGAATGATTATGCAAAAAAATAATTATTAAAGGTCCATCAACTGCTATGGCTGTCAAATATACAAAGAGAAGTAGGGAACTATGTCAACCAAAAGAGATAAAGAATTAAGAAAAGGATCAAAAACAAAAATAAATAAATAGAAAAAAATGATTCATATAGTGAACAAACTCTACTCATAAGATCTGCTTCTCAAACTCATATTTTGATTTTATTTGTTTAAATGGAATTATACCAAACAATAAAGGTGGTAAAGAAAGAGGTATACAGAAAATAAACTAGTTCCTCATGTGAAATTAGGCTAAAACCAAAATTTTGCACATACATCAAGACTTCTAACGCAAAATAGAATATAAGGTCCAATTCAAGGAACCAGGCTTTGGAACCAAATAAAGCGAAAGAATAAGCAAGTAGATTGCATTCAGGGTGGCATAGGGGTATCCCATATATCAGCTGTGAAATAAATCAAACCTCGCCAAAACCATGAAGTCAATAATCAAACACCAGTATATAGTGATGGACTGGCCCTCTAGATACTAACTATTAAAGAAGAGTCGGCATACCCTGCTGAACGCTGCCTAGACCCTGGAAGGGTAGGATTAATTGATTAACATGATCAAATCCCAGAAACAGGGAAGATATCAAAACAATTATTAAGGAAGTCCAGTGTGCCCAGGGTACAAAACAGAGTCCATGTGGCTAAGTCCATTACGTTGATAACAATGGAGAGATCCAAATCCAAGATGTGACGCATTGACCTCCAATCTTTAAACAACAGGTGAATATGTTAATCAGTTTCGACCAGGATGTATCATCCTCTTCAAAGATGGCTATAGCCACAAATCCAGTGCCAGTAAACATCCTTGATCATTTTAGATCCTATTCATATAGCCGCTGTTAAATATCTTTGCAACCTGTTGGATATAAACAAAAAACTTTAGAGAATTCAGATCTGTTTGTAAAAACCATTGTACAATAGTTCTTCATTATGGCCATGGGGAGACAAACATTTCAGCTCAAATATCCATCTGGCCTCCAACTTAAGCAGTTCAAGAGTTATGTTACTCCCCCCCCCCCCGATATTAGGTTGTATCCCTTGTAATCCCACTACACGTAAGCTATTTGGATTTGAGTCATGCTCATTCAAAAAATGTTTAGCAATTGACGTCAAGCTTTTACCTTTCTTATAATCCTTTTAAGCAGTGTTAATGGTGGAGATATGTTGTTGGAGTCTTCTCCTCAGTTCTTGCGTCGTTTGCCCAACATATATTTTGTCACATCCACAAACTAGAGCATAGACAAGATTCCTTGCGCAGCAGTTGAAGTATGTACCAGACTGTAATAGAAAAGGTTGTACTGTTAAATTCAATATGTCAGAGACAATCATAAAAGGACTGGATACACAATCCCCACAGGCGAATGTGCCGCTTAATCTAGTTTCACCATTGGTGCCTCTACTAGGCCTCATGAAATGACTTCTTGTCAATAGATCTTGTATGTTAGATTCCCTCATGGCGGTCAACCCCAGTGTATCTGACAAAAACTGTCTGGCTTTGGTGTCTTCCAAAAGGATATCCCAATTTCTTTGAAGAATCGACCTAATGTCACCCCACTGATTGTTATATGGGGTAGTGACATTGATCTTATTCCAAGGCTTTTTCGGTTTCTTGTTTAGTGTATCGGCCCTAGGGATGGACTTGGAAAATTGAAAAGCCCCTGAAACTACCTTGCATGGGTAACCACGTGCTAGAAATCTTTCGGTTAGATTGCGCAACTCCCAGTGGCGTAGCGTGGGGGGGGGGCGGAGGGGGTGGTCCGCCCCAGGCGGCACATGTGTGGGGGTGGCAGCAGCCTGCAGGTTATTCACCTCAGTCACCGCGGTCGCGGTGGATGGCGGCTGCATTAGGGACCCTGGGGTGATGGGTGCAGCCTCTGATTGCTGGCAGTGTCACTCAGGGCCCAGCAGAAGAGACTGTACCAGGGAGCAGCAGATCAGGACCTGCGATGCTGTCACAGGCATGTGACCCGGGTGGGCGGAGCCATGGAGTATACCCAGCGTGAAGGAGCAAAATAACATACAAGAAGCTGAAGAGAAGATGGGACCAAATAAACAAGGGAACAAGAGGTGTGTGAGAGAGGGGTGTAGAGGGTGGCTGGCTGTGCATGGGGATGAAGGATGCAAGGGGGGTGGAGGATGGAAACTGCAGGGGATAGTGGATGTGGAGTGCAGGAGGATGTGGAGAGCAGGAGGATGGAGGATGAGGAGTGCAGAAGGATGGAGGATGGGGAGTGCAAGAGGATGGAGGATGGAGCGTGCAGGAGGATAGGGAGTGCAAGAGGATGGCGACTGCAGGAAGATGGAGAGTGCAGGAGGATGGAGGATGGGGAGTGCAGGTGGATGGGGAGTGCAGGAGGATGGGGAGTGCAGGAGGATGGAGAGTGCAGGAGGATGGAGAGTGCAGGAGGATAGGGAGTGCAGGATGATAGGGAGTGCAGGAGGATACGGAGTGCAGGAGGATGGGGAGTGCAGGAGGATGGAGGATGGGAAGTGCAGGAGGATGGAGGATGGAGGATGGGAAGTGCAGGAGGATGGAGGATGGAGAGTACAGAATGATGGAGGATCGGGAGTACAGGAGGATGGAGGATGTGGAGTGCAGGAGGATGGGGAGTGCAGGATGATGGAGGATGGGGAGTGCAGAAGGATGGAGGATGGGGAGTGCAGGAGGATGAGGATGGGGAGTGCAGGAGGATAGGGAGTGCAGGAGGATGGGGAGTGTAGGAGGATGGCGACTGCAGGAAGATGGAGAGTGTAGGAGGATGGAGGATGGGGAGTGCAGGAGGATGGGGAGTTCAGGAGGATGGAGGATGGTGAGTTTCAGAGGATGGAGAGTGCAGGAGGATACAGAATGCAGGAGGATGGAGGAAGGAGAGTGGAAGAGGATGGAGGATGTAGAGAAGATGGAAACTGCAGGGGGATGGAGGTTGGAGGCGTCTAATCCTAAGAAATTGACCTTTGGGGATGTCACAACGAAGGTGTACGGGGTGACAACTTTCAAAATGAATAATAATAATAATAAAGCTTTATTTATATAGCGCCAACATATTCCGCAGCGCTTTACAATGTAGGGTACAGAAAATATAATACAGTAAGTAATTACAGTAGAGAACAAATACAATACAATAATTGGATACAAAACAATAGGCATAGAATCAATGTAAAAAAAAAATACAATAAATAAAGCAAGAAATGAAGGTGACCCTGCTCAAAAGAGCTTACAATCTACAACGGGATAGGGGTTGCACAAGGTACAGGGGCTTATTGCACTGATGGTCCAGCAATGAAGCAAGCTGTTGGTTGCCATAGACTTGCGGTAAAGAGTGGATAAAATTTTGCCCTCTTGTTTTTTAAGTAATAAATCCAAGAAGCTTACCCCAGAGTTGTAAATCTCTCTGGTCAGTTTGATATCGAACTTGTTGGCATTCAACATAGAAACGAATTCCCTGCACTCATCCGTTGTTCCTATCCAAAGAAACAAAATGTCGTCGATGAATCGGAACCATTTCAATACCTTATTGGTAAAGTACTCCATCACGTACATTGTGGTCTTCTCCCACCACCCCATAAAAATATTAGCATACGAGGGGGCGCATCTTAGCTGTACCTGACGCCTGAATATAGTATTGGCGGTCGAAGACAGAATAATTTTTCTCTAAGACTAGTTTGAGCAAATCAAGCAGGAAGGAATCGTGCAACCTGTTGTTCAGGGTTGGTTTGTCCAGAAAATAACTGACAGCCTGTATCCCCAGATCATGTGCAATATTGGTGCACAAGGACTCAACATCCATTGATACCAGAAGAGTTTGTTCAGGAACAGTCAGCTTTTCCAGCTCTTGTATCAGATGAGTGGAATCTATGATATAGGATTTCAACGATATGGCCACTGGTTGTAAATAATTATCCAGAAATACACAAGATTTTTCAAATAATCCCCCGTTACCCAAAATAATGGGCCTACCTGGCGGTTCACGCATATTCTTGTGCACTTTGAGCAGAACATAAAATGTAGGAATCCGTGGGTATTTCGTCGTTAGGTAATCCCTTTCTCGCTTATTGATAATAGCCATACCGAAAGCCTTTTGGATTAGTTTGTCCAACTTGTCTTTGAAGACCTGTGTGGGGACAGAGGGTAAGATCCGATAGTTTAAACAGTTGCTCAGTTGTTGTTTAGCTTCCCTGAGGTAAAGATCCAGAGCCCACAACACAATATTTCCCCCTTTGTCAGCCTCCCTAATTACAAATTCTTTATTATTCTTCAGTTTGTGTAGGGCCTTCTGTTCATCCCTGGTTAGGTTGTTACTCCAACCCGGTGTCAACTTGAGTCTACTCACCTCTTCACAAACTCTATTTGGAGGATTGGAATTTCTCCTCCTCCTCTGACTTCTTCTCCCAGCTTATCCCTTAGCACCACCCTCTGGATGATTCAGAGGGGAGTGGTTTCAATGTAACACCCCGGTATGATGTAGGAGTTGGACGCCATATTGGCACTCAGTAGTGAAGCTCACTACACCTTGTGAGTATGCGCACTATATCTTGAGCGGCTTGATAACGCCCAACGTCCTTCCAGTCATCATCGCTGCAGTCTGCGGCCTGGCCGGTGTATTACAGGTGATTCTATTACTTTAATCAATGAATGGGTATTTAGCTACGGACTGCAGCATGGATCAATAGCCCCTGGATGAAGTCACTGCTGTGACGTGGCTCGTGGGGCACCGAGGGGTCCCCTGCTGCAGGAGTCAGTGGCTATAGGAAATTAATTTCTGCCTACTTTAATGAGCCTAATATAAACCAATGTTGTTCACTATACTAAGTGTTTATTTAAGTGTACAGAGTTGTCTGGTGCTGGTTTTTGTGTATAGGGAACATATGAGACTATTTGTATCCCTTTGGAGTGTTTGATCAACCAGAGCAGCGCCCTTGCATACCTTTGTATTCAGCTGCCTGTACTTTTTGATAAAAATTGTACTATTCCTTTTTTACCTCTGGGATAATTTGGCTCTTTCTTTAATGTCCGGCAAAATTTATATTGGCTTATGCAGCGGGGGACTACTTCTCCCCTTAGTATACAGGCTTTTAGCCTTTTTAAGGCCCCTTTCACATCTCTGCGTTTGCTGCGTTTTGCTTCATTTGCGTTTTTTTTCCGCGTTTTTACCGCAAAAAACGCATGAAAACGCATGCGTTTTTGTCCCCATTGATTTTAATGGGAACGCATGAAAAACGCATGCAAAAACGCATGTCAAAATGCATGTGCGTTTGCAAAAACGCAAAACGCATGCGTTTTTGCAAACGCAGGCCAAAACGTTATTTGCCACGTTTTGAGCTGCGCTTGCAAAAACGCATGCGTTTTACGTTTTTGCAAACGCACATGCATTTTGACATGCGTTTTTGCATGCGTTTTTCATGCGTTCCCATTAAAATCAATGGGGACAAAAACGCATGCGTTTTCATGCGTTTTTGAGGTAAAAACGCGGAAAAAACGCAAATGAAGCAAAACGCAGCAAAACGCAGCAAACGCAGAGATGTGAAAGGGGACTAAATGTTTTTATCGTATCCTGTTAAATGTGTGCAGTTTTCTTTTCATTAATAAAATTATATATTTATAACCCAGTGGTGATCGTTTGTGTATAACATATTTCTTTCCTTGTTTTGAAAATGCTGGTTTGCAGATATGCTGGAGCAGATCCCCTTTTCTTTCCATAGAATTTGAGTGGTGCCCTCAGACTCCCTTTTTTCTGTTTTTTAATGTTATTTCTGCTGGGACAGTCAGATGGTAGAAAGTTCCCTCCACTTCATGACAATTGAGGGAGGATCTCCGGTCGTTAATTGACCGACTACTTACTATCCACCAAACCCCTGTAAGATTAAATAAATACACAACACTGCAGTGACTTGGTTTAACAAATTGGCCACAGCAGCCTTTATTGCCTATTGTTTACATACTAACATAAATAACTGGGTACACCGTCCAACGGGCGTCCCAACTAAAAACAATAGGCCCACCCTCATTTCACCCATGGATAGGCCCGGTCCATAAGCCTCAAAACTTTGTCCCTGGCAATAACACCGACCCCAGGGACGATGTATTGGTTACCTAGAACCAATACCCCCCCCCTTGCAGAACCCCGTGCCTGCAAGGTACCTTTAACCTGAGCCCTTCTACCTTTTGAAGTGGCTCATCTCCCCATTCCGAATGTAAATCCCCTGCCTCTGGACCAGACCTACCCCCGCTGCCGTGACAATAACCAAATTATCACATCATCCTTTCGCATGTCATCCATAAACCACACCTCCAATCGCTTCCCCACTGAACTCAAACAAGGGAGGGTGGGTGGGAAACTGTGCTCACTGTCCCCGGAAGTGGAATGAGGGGACTTCCTTCTTTGTCCCCAGTATCTTCCCTTAAACTCCCCCTCTTCCTCACCAAACCAAACCCCCTCCCAGCTAACTACCTCCCATGCATCATTCAAATAATCCAATTCCTACCTACTCCCATTAACTCCCTCCCTCCCCGAATGTCATGTGGCCCCTCCACCCTATGGGTTCCTTGGCCTGCTTGACAATCGAGGGAGGATCTCCGGTCGTTAATTGACCGACTACTTACTATCCACCAAACCCCTGTAAGATTAAATAAATACACAACACTGCAGTGACTTGGATTAACAAATTGGCCACAGCAGCCTTTATTGCCTATTGTTTACATACTAACATAAATAACTGGGTACACCGTCCAACGGGCGTCTCAACTTAAAACAATAGGCCCACCCTCATATCACCCATGAATAGGCCCGGTCCATAAGCCTCAAAACTTTGTCCCTGGCTGCAATAACACCGACCCCAGGGACGAGGTATTGGTTACCTAGAACCAATACCCCCCTTGCAGTACCCCGTGCCTGCAAGGTACCTTTAACCTGAGCCCCTCTACCTTTGAAGTGGCTCATCTCCCCATTCCAAATGTAAATCCCCTGCCTCTGGACCAGACCTACCCCTGCCACAGGACAGGACAAATGACCCCTTACTTGGCCTGGACCCGCCACACACCAAACGCTTGCTCCACACCCTTTCTCAGATCCAACATCCACATATCCAAACCAATCTCCGTCAAGTTCACCAAATCAGCCTTCAGATATTCTCTTGACCTTGACTCCAATTCTCTGTGCCGCACCACAATCCCCCCATTATGTGCCACGAATGCCCCCACCACCTTGTTCACCCTCACCCTTGCTTTATTAATTTTATCCACCGACCTCCCAAACCTCCAACGTCCCCTTGGCACCATATCCGACCATACCACAATCACACCCGGGTGGGAACACCACAGTCGCAACAAATCACACTTAATGTCCCGTATTAATTCCCGAGACGCACGCACACCCAAATCATTTCCCCCAACATGCAACACCAACACATCTGGGGGTCTACTCACACTAAAAAAAAATCAACTTCAGGCAACACCCTGCCCCATTGCATACCCCTCAGGCCCAACCACTTGACCGACGCCACACCTCTATCAAGTCCTAACTGCCGACCATCCGGGCGAACATCAGCTCGACGAGCCCCCCAATACACATATGAATGTCCGAGTATCCAGATCAAGCAGAGACCTGCACAAACAAAAGAAAAAATTAACAATTGACCAAACCAGCGTGCAATACCACCCGATTACTATCAAAAACCCCTACAACAATTCCCACCCGCCTTCCCAGTAGCCTGGGCCTTCCTTCCAGCCACTACCTGGAAAGCAGATGAGGACGCACATACAAACGAAAACGATTTGACTCCCAACGGCCGATACGCCGCACCACATCATCTCCTAACCCCCAACGAGACGCCTCCGTGGCCGCCCCAATCCGAAACGAATGCGTGCCAAACTCCTCCGGCTGCTCACCCACTCCCGTAAAACCGCCCGAAACTGAAACTTGGACAAAAACAAACCATCCACATGCCGGAGCAGCGGTCCCGGATATCCACTCCTTCGAGATAGAAAACGCCTTACCACCCTTACCGGACACAGCTGGCATACAACACCACCAACCTTCCTCTGCCCACTTGGTCCGTTTTTGAACACCGTAACCAGCATTCTACCCTGTCCCCCAACACAACCACATCGTTCAGGGCCAAACCACCCGCTCTGCACCGAAATGGGCTCACCAATTCCCCGAGCCTGAATGCTCCAAAGAAGGCCAACACAAAAGCAGTTGAGAATAAAATCATTTCGTATTCGGACCTGCAAACACTCTCCAAACTCGCCACCATCCTCTCCAATAAGTTCACAGATACTGGACGTCGTCCGTCCCTCTCCCGAACACCTTTCCTAAAACCTTTCAAAGCCTGTTGCACCTTAAAATCTTTTGTCGCATCCTGCCTACCCAACAACCGAAACCAAAATGCAATTGCCGCCACCCTCTGCGCCACTGCTGAAGCGGACCTTCCAGACACAAAATCCTTCCCTATGAACGTCAATACCTTCTGCACATCGTCCATACCGCCAGTCATGCCCAGAGCCCACTCAAATTCTTCCCATTCCTGACATACTTTCTCATATCGGTACCAAGTCGCCTCAGTCACTGATCTCCGGATCAAGGTACCCACAATCAAGTTACCAGGTTCCATAAACCATCCGGACATGGCAGACCGAACTCGTCCGCCCAAGGCACCAACTCCCGAAACCTGTGAAACTGAAACCGAGAAAGTGCATCAGCCACCGAATTAAAAACTCCAGGAACATGTTTAGCCACAATCTGAATATTACATTTGCAGACATCTGAACACCAGATGACGAAGATATGCCACTACCGGCAATGACTTAGCAGACAAGGCGTTAATCGCATATACCACAGAGATGTTGTCGCAATGAAAACAAACCTTCCTGTACGCAAATTCCTGACCCCACAACTCTAGCGCTACAACAATGGGGAAAATCTCCAACAACGCAAGGTTCCGCACCAATCCTCGATTCCTCCACGACTCTGGCCAACCACCCGCGCACCAATGGCCCATAAAAAAGGCCCCAAAACCCAATGAACCCGGCACATCCGTAAACAACTGCAACACCCTGTTGGGCACCACCTCTTTGAGCCATACCGTGCGCCCATTATATTCCTGCAAGAATATATCCCAAACTCTTAAATCCTTCTTAATGTCCCTAGTGATCCAACAAAATGCACCGGACATGTCTTGCCCGCCATAGCCAGTGCCAACCGCCTCGCAAAAACCCTGCCCATTGGCATAATCCGACAAACAAAATTAAGTTTGCCCAGCAAAGATTGCACCACCTTAAGCTGAACCTTTTTTGCCTTACACACTTCAGCAACCGACCGCCTCAAATCCACAATCTTGTCAGCGGGAAGCCGACACTCCTGAGCCACCGAATCAATCTCGATCCCCAAAAAACGCCGGTCCTTCCGTTTTGTCCGGAGCCAAAGGTATTCCAAAATGACTAGCAACCTCAGTTAAAGCAAACAACAATCCTGTACAAATCAGGGAACCCGCCGGCCCCACACAGAAGAAATCATCTAAATAGTGAATGATTGACTCCATACCCGACACATCCCTTACCACCCATTCAACAAAAGAACTGAATGTTTTAAAATAAGAACAAGAAATTGAACACCCCATTGGTAAACAACAATCCACATAAAATCATTCCCTCCACATACAGCTGACTCTCAGGATGCACCGGCAACAAACGCATCCGACTTCGCCATCAGCGCCCCTGGTCCCGCTTTCCTCACCAACTCCACTGCCTTATCAAAGGAGACGTAACAAACCGCTGCCAACTCCGGCGCAATACCATCATTCACCGAGGCCCCCGCCGGATATGACAAATGGTGGATCAACCGAAACTTGTTCGGCTCTTTTTTAGGTACAATCCCCAGCGGGGATACCCGCAAATTCGAACAAGGAGGGTCCAAAAAGGGGCCTGCCATCTGTCCCAACTCAACTTCATTCCTCAACTTCTCATCAACAACACCGAAATGATCCTTAGCCGAACGCAAATTCCCCGGTCGAAACAAACCCCCCCCTACTCCGTCAGACGGAATAACGAAACCGAACAAAAAACCCGAGCGCAACAACTCGGCAGCCGCAACATCTGGATACCTACTTAAAAATGGCTCCATCGCCTCTACCCTCACCGGGGTCCTCCCTTTTTCCAGCACTGTCTCCTCCCTTACCTTTTCCTTTCTTAAAACACCGGGCAAAGCTGTGACCTCCTCCACATCCCGAACATTCGTGCTTAAAACGACAGGATGAACCAAATTTACATTGCCCCTCATTAAATTGCCAACAACACCCTTTCCTGAACCCGGCCAAAGTACCCGATCCTGAACCCGATCCTGAACCCGATCCCCCGGCGCCACCCCGAAAGGGCTGCGCCGGTGCCGCCATTAAACGTAACCACAAGGAAATATCCTTGTGGTCCCAACGCATGTCTGACCGTAAAGCCTTACGCTGCCTAAACTGCTCATCATAACGTAGCCAGGACAAACCACCATACACTCTATAAGCCTCCCCTATAGAATCCATATAACCAAACAGAGCAGAGCAGTGCCCCAGCTCCTTCTCCCCCAGAACGCTCGCCAGTATCGCAAAAGCCTGCAACCAATTCATAAACGTCCGCGGAATAAGACGATACCGCCGCTTCTCCTCATCCTCTTTTTCTTTTTTGGAATCACTAGGGCGAACCTTATCCAAGTTAAACTTTTCCAACGGAAGCAGCGAAAATATTTCGACGTACTCCCCTTTCCAAATCTTCTCCCCAACTTCCTTCTTCAAATGCGCCCCCAAAGGGCTCTCAAAACAAACATAAACCTCCCTCTTTGCCCTATCATCCAGCCTAACCACCTCCTCCTCCTTTTCTTTTTCCACCTCAACTGCCGCATCCGGCACCGTTGAAGCCTGTCCATCTACACTCTGCTGCACCGCAGCCTCACCTCCCACACTGGACCCGCCATCCGGCCCAAGCTCCCACCGGAGACCCTGAAACAGAACTCAACCCTCCCCGGTCCACCAAACTCTGCAACAAACCCAGCAACTGTCCTATGACATCCCCACCCACGGTAACCCCAGACGCTACCCCCCCACCAGAATCAGCCCTTCACCCATATCACCGCCCGATCCCGACATATGCATAACATTACAAACAGTGTTCTCACCATGCTGCCGAGGGGCAGCCGCAACGCAGCCCTCCTCCGGCCGATCCTCCCCGGATGAATCCTCCGACACTTCTCCATCTTCTGCGCTGATCTCGTCATCCAAGCCCCCCAGGGGTGCTCCGTTCGGAGTGTGCCTGCCGCTGCCACAACCCCCCCGGCCTCCACGGCTGCAGGAGCACCCCCAGCCGGGCACTGCTTCTTCCTGTGAGACTGCTCCAGCGATCTCCGAACCGTCTCGCCCGCCAAATCCCCCCGATGTCTCTTCTGACCACAGGGGCCCCTTTTCCTAAGCCTGTCCTGCCGACTGCAGGTGGGCTGCTCCTGATTCTCCCAAATCTACACAGGGGAGATCCGCTACAGCCCCCCTGGGCCCTGCATCCGTGGATACTTGCTGGGTGTGCCCCCTGTGGGATCTAAGCGCCACCGTTGCTGATCCCGGCTGGATCCTTCCAGCCCTGTGCGCCGGGGACTCCCCACTATTGCGCCCTTTACCAGCCACAGCCAGTGCATGTCCCACGGGATCAGTCCCCGGCACCTGCGCTGGCCTCCTTCTAGATGCCCATGGCTCCTCCCGCCCGGGAAGCCGTTCCGCCCCCCACCGCCCGCAGGGGCCCCTTCTGCTGCCGCCGGCCGCTCGGGGCACTCCCGCATCCGGGCTCCCCCGGGAGCCGCCGCTACCATCCCGCTCCTGTTCCCGGACCTCCGACCGGAAGTCGGCCGCGGGCTGGCTCCGCCCACTTCCGGTCCGGCATTACCGCGCCGCGAATTCCTTCCAACGGCCGGAGAGGGCCCCTGGGTAGAAGGGCATCCACCCCACCGCTGAGGGTCCCCACCGGGGCTTCCAGAACGGGCCCTCCTCACACCTCCAGCCCCCGGGGAATAATGTTCCGGTGGCCTGGAGCGGCGGCCACGCAGCGATGGAGTGGAGGGGGCCGGTGCTGATGGGGAGACTCAGGCAGCCCGTACGTAGGCCTGCACTGCCTGCGCCCCATGCACCGCTGCCGCTGCCTGAATCAAAGCTCCCAGAGAGGCCAAGTCTGCCATTACTGCCGGTAAGTAGGCTGTGGTAAATTGTGCTCACTGTCCCCGGAAGTGGAATGAGGGGACTTCCTTCTTTGTCCCCAGTATCTTCCCTTAAACTTCCCCTCTTCCTCACCAAACCAAACCCCCTCCCAGCTAACTACCTCCCATGCATCATTCAAATAATCCAATTCCTACCTACTCCCATTAACTCCCTCCCTCCCCGAATGTCATGTGGCCCCTCCACCCTATGGGTTCCTTGGCCTGCTCTCTCTCCCTGTGGTTCTGCGGGCAGAAGGTGGGGAGTGGGTCTTGTGACTGCTGGGAGGCAGTTTTAAACCTTCCATGTGCTGTGCTAAACTGCTAATTATTTTAGTTATTCTGGAAGGTCAGAGCATGCGCTTTGAGGTTTACTGCTGGTTGCAGCTCCTTCTTTTGTTACTGTGTTTCAGCTTGCTCTTTTTGTTTATGCTGTGGTTCAGCTTTTGTTTCTTTGCTGTTTACTCTTGTTTTCCTTTGGAGTGTTTGACCTTCCTATGGTCGTTGTGTCTGTTCACCAGTCGCCATGCTGTTCGTTGCCTGGGAAAGCTCTGACAAAGTGACTTTTGCTAAGTGTTACTGACACACTGGGCTGGCTGGCATGCAGTTGGTCAAACCGGCATTACCCTTACATAGTCACCTCTTTACAGTATGATACCTAAATACACTATGACCCCCAAATAACCCCTATATACAGGATGAGCCCTCACATAGACCCTATATACAGTATATGTTCTCACATAGAATGGCAGAGTTGGAAAGGACCTCCTGGGTGATCTGGTCCAATCCTCTGCTCAAGGCAGGATTCATTATATCATCCTAGACAGATGACTGTACAGCCTCTGTTTGAAGACTTCTATTGAAGGAGAGCTTGCTACCTCTTGTGGCAGCCTGTTCCACTTGTTGATTACCCCCACTAGCAAAAAGTTTTTTCAAATATCTAATCCATGTCTCTTCCCTTTCAGTTTTATCCCATTGCTTCTAGTCTTTTCTTATGCAAATGAGAATAAAGCTGATCCATCTACAGTGTGACAGCCCTTGAGATATTTGTAGACAGCTATAGCTTAATTTATACAGTATGAGATCACACATAGCTCCCTGGATACAGTAGGAGCCCTCACATACCCTCCCTATATACAGTATAAGTTCTCACCTAGCTCCCTATTTACAATATGACCCCTTTACAGCTCCCTATATACAGTAAAAGCCTGCTCACAGCTCCCTTTATACAGTGTGAGAATTCACATAGCCCCCTATATACAGGATGAGCCCTCAGTGTCCTATTTACATTGTGAGCCCCAACACAGACCCATATATACAGAATGAGTCCTCACATAGCCTCCTATTTACATTATGAGCCCACTCATAACCCCTTTATACAGTATGAGCTCTCACATAGCCCCTATAACAGTATGAGCCCCCACATAACCCCTATCTACAGTATGAACCCTCACATAGACTCATATATGCAGTGTGAGTCCTCACATAGACCTGTAAATGCAGTATGAGCCCTCACATAGCCCACTATATACTGTATGAGCCCCCATACAGCTCAATATATTCAGTATAAGCTCACACATAGCTCCCTAGATACAGTATGAGCCCTCACATAGCATCCCTATATAAAGTATGAGTTCTCACATAGAATGGTAGAGTTGGAAAGGACCTCCTGGGACATCTGGTTCAACTCCCTGCTCAAAGCAGAAGACAACCTGTTGCAGCATGTTCCATTCATTAATTACCCTCAATATCACATTTTTCTTTCTAATATCTAATTTGTTCTCCTCCCATTCATTTTCATCCCATTGTATCTAGTCTTTCCTTGTGCAAATGAGTGTAAAGCTGATCCCTCTACATTGTGACAGCCCTTGAGATATTTTTAGACAGCTGTAGCTATAGCTTAGGTTATATAGTATGAGATCACACATACAGTTGTGGCCAAAAGTATTGACACCCCTGCAATTCTGTCAGATAATATTCAGTTTCTTCCTGAAAATGATTGCAATCACAAATTCTTTGGTATTATTAGCTTCATTTAATTTGTCTTCAATGAAAAACCACACAAAAAGAATTGTCCTAAAGCCAAATTGGACATAATTCCACACCAAACATAAAAAAAGGGGTTGTCAAAAGTATTAGCACTGTTAGAAAAATCACGTGATGCTTCTCTAATTTGTGTAATTAACAGCACCTGTAACTTACCTGTGGCACCTAACACGTGTTGGCAATAAGTAAATCACACTTGCAGCCAGTTGACATGGATTAAAGCTGACTCAACCTCTGTCCTGTGTCCTTGTGTGTACCACATTGAGCATGGAGAAAAGAAAGAAGACCAAAGAACTGTCTGAGGACTTGAGAAACCAAATTGTGAGGAGGCATGAGCAATCTCAAGGCTACAAGTCCATCTCCAAAGACCTGAATGTTCCTGTGTCTACCGTGCGCAGTGTCATCAAGTAGTTTAAAGCCCAAGGCACTGTGGCTAACCTCCCTAGATGTGGAAGGAAAAGAAAAATTGACGAGAGATTTCAACGCAAGATTGTGCGGATGGTGGATAAAGAACCTCAACTAACATCCAAACAAGTTCAAGCTGCCCTGCAGTCCGAGGGTACAATAGTGTTAATCCGTACTATCCGTCGGCGTCTGATGAAAAGGGATTGTATGGTAGGATACCCAGAAAGACCCCACTTCTTACCCCGAGACATAAAAAAGCCAGGCTGGAGTTTGCCAAAACTTACCTGAGAAAGCCTAAAATGTTTTGGAAAAATGTTCTTTGGTCAAATGAGACAAAAGTAGAGCTTTTTGGGCAAAGGCATCAACATAGAGTTTACAGGAGAAAAAAAGAGGCATTCAAAGAAAAGAACACGGTCCCTCCAGTCAAACATGGCGGAGGTTCCCTGATGTTTTGGGGTTGCTTTGCTGCCTCTGGCACTGGGACTGCTTGACCGTGTGCATGGCATTATGAAGTCTGAAGACTACCAACAAAATTTGCAGCATAATGTAGGGCCTAGTGTGAGAAAGCTGGGTCTCCCTCAGAGGTCATGTGTCTTCCAGCAGGACAAGGACCCAAAACACACTTCAAAAAGCACTAGAAAATGGTTTGAGAGAAAGCACTGGAGACTTCTAAGGTGGCCAGCAATGAGTCCAGACCTGAATCCCATAGAACACCTGTGGAGAGATCTAAAAATGGCAGTTTGGAGAAGGCACCCTTCAAATATCAGGAACCTGGAAGAGTTTGTCAAAGAAGAATGGTCTAAAATTCCAGCAGAGCATTGTAAAAAACTCAGTGATGGTTACCGTAAGCGGTTGATCACAGTTATTTTGGCTAAAGGTTGTGCAACCAAGTATTAGGCTGAGGATGCCAATACTTTTATCTGGCCCATTTTTGGAGTTCTGTGTGAAATGATCAATGTTTTGCTTTTTGCTTCATTCTTTTTTTGTGTTTTTTCATTGAAGACAAATTAAATGAAGATAATAATACCAAAGAATTTGTGATTGCAATCATTTTCAGGAAGAAACTGAGTATTATCTGACAGAATTGCAGGGGTGTCAATACTTTTGGCCACAACTGTAGCTCCCTATGTACAATGTGATCAATACATAGTTCCCTATATACAGTAATAGCACACACACAAATCCATATATATAGTATGAGCTTTCACATAGCCCTATATACTGGATCATCTCTCAGTTTCCTATTTACAGAATGAGCCCTCACATATACTCATGTATACAGAATGAACCCTCACATAGTGTCCTATTTGCAGTATGATTCTCCACATGGCTTGCTATATACAGTTTGAGCACCCACATAGTCTCCCTATGTACAGGATGAGCCCTCACATGGCCTCCTATATACAGTTGAACCCTCCTAGCCCCTATATATTCTCCCTTCTTTCCTGCAATCAGTGTACCTACTTCTGTCCATGTATCATCAGGACTATGTGATTGGATTCCAATTAAAATTAACTGGTGAAATTAGAAAATTTCATCTTGTTTCTCTTATATACAGTATGAGCCCTCCCATAGCCTCTATATACAGTATGAGCCCTCACATAACCTCTATACAGGATGAGTTCCCACATAGCTCCCTGTATACAGTATGATCCCTCACACAGACCCATATATGTCCAGATAACAACAAAAAGTAGAAATTCGCTGGGCACTAACGCATATAAAGCATCAACCCTATGTCACTATGTGACCGATGCCAGTAGTGTAGTCCTGTGGTGCCGGCGTATACAAATCCATATACATTCAATAAAGGCAAAAAGACCGCACTCACCGACAGATGATCTTCGTTTTATTCATAGTCCAGGTTAATTCTTTACATGGCTATGCATAGCTAGGAAGGGGGTGCAAGGAGGCGGACGACGGTAGAAGTGGTGTACGACCGCGAAACGGTGTACCGTCGTCCGCCTCCTTGCACCCCCTTCCTAGCTATGCATAGCCATGTAAAGAATTAACCTGGACTATGAATAAAACGAAGATCATCTGTCGGTGAGTGCGGTCTTTTTGCCTTTATTGAATGTATATAGACCCATATATGTAGTGTGAGACCTCACATAAAGCCATGTATATGCAGGAAGAGCTCTCACGTATCCCCCTATATATGGTATGACACCCACGTAGCTACGTTTATACAGTGTGAGCTCCCTCATAGCTCCCTTGATACAGTATGAGCCCTTACATAGCCTCCTTATATACAGTATGAGTTCTCACAAAACTCCCTTTATACAGTGAGGGCCTTGATATATCCCCCTATATACAGGATGAGCCCTCACATAGTCTCCTATTTACAGTGTAAGCCCCCACATAGCTCTCCTTTATACAGTATGAGCTCTCGTAGCTTTCTATATACAATAAGCCCTCACATAGCCCATTGTATACAGTTTGAGCCCCCACATAGTCCTCATATACAGGATGAGCCGGCACATAGCCTCCTATGTACAATGTCAACAGTCATATAGTCCCTGTATACAGTATGAGCCCTTAAATAGACCCCTTTAAACAAGCACACACAATTTTATATATATATATATATATATATATATATATATATATATATATTTATTTATATATCTGTTTATAATAATAAAAAATCTTTATTCATATAGCGCCAACATATTCCGCAGCGCTTTACAATACAGTGGTTCGTGTATGAATAGTCATTGGTAACAATAAATAATTTACAATACAGTAAGTAATTAAAGTAGAAAAGTAATGTAAAAAATCCAATACACTAAGCAGAGAATCAATGTAAAACGTACAATAATTAAAGCAGAGGAACAATGTAAAAAATACAGTACAGTAATTAGATACAATACAATAAGCATAGAATCAGTGTAACCAAGTACAATACAATAATTAAAGCAAATATAAAAGTGATCCTGCTCAAAGAGCTTACAATCTACAACAAGAAATGAGTTACACAAAGTACAGGGGCTTATTGCAGTGATGGTCCAGGCATCTTGTGGAAGTGGGGGTAGACATAAAGTTACATGAATGGACAATCTGTGTGGAGCTTTTGGGTTTGGTGGAGTTTGAAGAAGAGTTATGTCCAGAGAGATATTGTATGGGCTATATACAGTACAGAGGACTTCTATTAGGGAGTATGATAGGCCGCCTTAAAAAGATGTGTTTTTAGGGAGCGTCTGAAGCTACGCAAGTTGTGAATAGTCCTGATTTCTTGGGGTAGAGCATTCCAGAGAATTGGTGCAGCTCGGGAGAAGTCTTGGAGCCGGGAGTGGGAGGATCGGATTAGTGCAGATGTTAGTCGAAGGTCATTTATAGAATGTAGAGAACAGGTGAGGTGATAGACAGAGATGGGGGAGGAGATGTAGGGAGGTGCTGCACTGTGAAGACCTTTGCGGGTGAGAACAAGCAATTTAAATTGGATCCTATGGTGTATAGGCAGCTAGTGCAATGACTGGCACAGAGCAGAAGCGTCTGAGTAACAATTGGCCAGATGGGTGATCCTGGCTGCTGCATTAAGGTTGGACTGAAGAGTGGAAAGTTTAGAGAGGGGAAGGCCGATTAATAGAGTATTGCGGTAGTCAAGGCAGGAATGAATTAGGGCCACGGTGAGGGTTTTTGTTGTTTCCATGGTGAGAAAGGGGCGGATGCTAGAGATGTTCATCAGGTGCAAGCGACAAGAGCGGACAGGAGATTGTACATAGGAGGTGAAGGAATGATCGGTGTCAAACATAACACCCAGACAGTAGGTCTGCTGCCTTGGTGTTATTGTGGTGCCACACACTGAGAGAGAGATGTTAGATTTAGAGAGGTTAGTGGAGGGCGGGAGCAGAAGAAGTTCAGTTTTGGAAAGATTGAGTTTCAGATAGAGAGCAGACATGATATTGGAAACCGCAGCTAGATAGTCATTGGTGTTCTTTAATATTGCAGGGGTAAGGTCAGGGGCTGAAGTGTATAATTGTGTGTCATCAGCATAAAGATGGTACTGCAAGCCAAATCTGCTGTTGGCGTGTCTAATCGGGGCCGTGAAGAGAGAGAAGAGGGCCAAGGACTGAACCCTGAGGGACCCCAATAGTGAGAGGAAGAGGGGAGGAAGTGGAGCCAGTGAATGATACACTGAAAGAGCAGTCAGAAAGATAGGAAGAGAGCCTGGAGAGAGTGGTGTCATTTATGCTGATGGAGTGCAGCATAGAGAGTAGGAGATGGTGGTCAACAGTGTCAAAAGCTGTAGAGAGGTCAAAAAGGATAAGCAGAGAGTGGTCACCATTATATTTTGCTGTCAGAAGGTCATTGGTGATTTTGATGAGGGCAGTTTCTGTAGAGTTTAGGGGGTGGAAACCAGACTGTAATGGATCTAGAAGAAAGTGAATGGAGAGGTAACGGGTGAGGCGGATGTAGACCTGGCGCTTCAAGAGTTTAAAGATGAAGCGGAGATTGGAGACTGGTCTGTAGTTATTTGTGCAGGATGGGTCAAGATAAGATTTCTTTGACAATGGAGTAATGATAGAGTGTTTGAAGGTGGAGGGGAAGATGCCAGAAGAGAGGGAGAAATTGAAGATTTTAGTTAGGTGAGTGGTGACAACCGGAGAAAGGGACCATAGTAGGTGTGAGGGAATGAAGTCAGTGGTGCATGTAGTGGGACGAGAGGAAAACAGGAGCCTGGAGACTCCTTCTTCGGTGACTGGGTCAAATATGGAGAGTGAGCTGGAGGAATTGTGGGGAAGAATGGGAGTAGCACCACTAGGAGGCTGGGAGCTGATTTCCTGGCAGATGTTGTCTATTTTCTCTATAAAGTAAGAAGCCAGATCATCAGCAAAGAGGTCAGTGATGGGGGCCTGCACTTTAGGACTGAGGAGAGCGTGAAAGGTGTTAAAGAGTTTCTTTGGATTGTTAGATAGTGAGGAGATCAGATTGGTGAAGTAGGTATGTTTGGCAAGGTAAAGAAAGAGTTGTAGGTTTTTAACATGAATTTATAATGGATAAAGTTTTCTGGTATGTGGGTTTTCCTCCATAGGCGTTCAGCACTCCTAGAGCATCGCTGGAGGAATCAAATTTGTGATGTGAGCCAAGGCTGTTTTATTCTATGTTTGGAGGTTCTAAGGGGCGCTAGTTGGTCCAGGGTGCTTCTGAGAATGTCATTGTAGTGATTCACCGCCAGATCCAGATAGGAGAAGGAGGATGTTGGGGACAGTGATAAATGTAGAGAACAGAAATCCAAAGAAAGAGGCGGCACTCACCATAGTTGGACAGCGGTGGTATCTTTATTCCAATTTAGCGGTGATACATTGTGCAGGGAGGGAGTGGCAGGATGGACGACGACACCGTTTCACGCTGGTATGCGCTTCTGTGGAGCCCCCACGGGACGGGGGGTACTCGTGCCGGACCGGTCGGTGCTGGGGAAGTCACGGGTGGCTTGGTCCGGACCGTGTCCCTGAGCCCTCACAATAAAGATGGGGAATATTTACAAGGGGATTTGTCACAGGTGACGCCACCCACTTGGTGCGGCCAGCGATGGGGCCGCCGCTGCTTCAGAACCTCTGGGGGTGATGGAGTGGCAGCGAAGATGGTATAGTTCCAGAGGGAAGAACTGTATCCCCCGGGGCAGTAAGGATTTAAGTCTATGGTGTGTAGTTGTAGCACAGTTACTTTGCAGGCTGCAGGGATCTCTCCTCCTGGCTGGTGCTGACAGGCTGGATCTGTATGAGGGAAGATGGGATGTAGATAGATGCAGACAAGAGAGGCAATTCAGGGTTTTCCAAAGCTTTACTCTTAGTTGTTCTCTCTCAGCAGGTTACAAGTCATTTGCAGTTCTTACAGCACAGTTACAGTTCTCAACACGGGTACTTTCTCCCTTTCTGGGTTCCCTTCTCTTCTGCAGCCAGGCCTCTCTCTCCCTGTGACCCCTCACACAGTCTTTAGTGTCCCTTTCCGGGCTTTTGCATTCTCTTTCTCTGTGTTGTGCGACACTGGACAGTATGGCGGTGACTCGGGCTTCTGTGAGTCCTAGTGCGTCACTGAGCTGCCTGTCCTTTGGGTTAGGGATCTCAATCTGGAACTCAGACCCCTCGTCGTGTTGTCTGGGGATGCCGGGTGAACCACGGTCCCCTCTAGAGCCGACACTCTACTTTAGCCCAGCCTCTAGTAGTCCTCAGCATGAGGCTCTACCAGGCTCCTTCTCTCTGTTCCTTCTAGTATCATAGGAGGGCTTCTCCACCTGCAGTCAGTGGCTTCAGCTGCTGTCTAGGGCACGGGTTCCACCTTCCCTCTCTGTTCTGTCACACTCCTGGTGGCATCAGCATCGAATGGGCTTTCTCTCCCCTCTGGCTCGCACTGGCTCAGTACGGATTCTGCGCTCCTAGCCTTGCACTCACAGAAGTGTGATTGTCCTTCAGTCTTTACATCTCAGCCTACTTCGGCCTACTCTTGGTCTTTGCTTCTCAGCCTACTGTGGCTTACTAACTCCTTCACTCCTCCCCCTCACTATATACTGTCAGTCACCTGACCTCTGGTGTGCCCAACCCACTCCTCTGAATCCACCACCCCTCCGATCTCATATAGTTCTAATCTCAGTCCTGGATGTAACCTTCTCTGACACGTGGGTTGTGTGGGCTGTGAGGGTGTTGTTGTGCAACAATGTCCTACCTGCCTGGCTGGCTGCAGTTCCCTTTGTGGCCTCCTGGACGCAGGGGCGCCACATTCTCCCGGAGTTAAATAGCGCGTCCTCGCGCTGCCCGTAATGGATTACCCTGAAAACATTTTATTTTCATATAACAGTAAACATTAAGGATTCTTGGTTTCTTCCCTTCCGGGAGGCACGATTCTTATAACGTTGCGTTAACTATAAACCAAGTGCATGGGTATATACTCATCATTACCCTCTTCTGTAAAATACACATTATAAAAGCATTACTTTGTATCAAAAGTATAAAAGTTCTTCTTTCAAAAAGTGCAAAAATTTCAAAAAGCAGCTTCAAAACAGTCAGAGTCTCATGCACTACGTTGCATGTGCAGCTGGTCTTAAAACCAAAGGGGAGCATACAAAGGTGCTCAACTATTTACAGAGGAAGTTCTTATCACATCATCGTTCGTGATATTAAATGTTCATTTCAAACATATATGAGACAAACAGGGGAATGCTAGCATTCACTCAGGTAAGGTAGGGGATCAATAAGGAACAATGTACATTCACACTTACAGTTTCTTCTTCTGTTCAAGGACCCGTTTTCATTCCTTCTTTACTTGTTTCCAAGGCAACATCTGCGGTGGTGGTATCAGGGGCTGCGGCAACTTCAGGAATCCCTCCGGCAAAGCTCCGAGCGGATCGGCTTCTTTCCATGTCTTACTCGGTACAGCTGGCAGAGTGGTTACGTCTACCAGTATCGCAGTACGGCCCTCGGCCTCGCTCTCCGCATGCTCACGCGGCTCTCTGACTCAGCCGGGTCGCTTAGACTGGGCTTCATAGCCCTGACGGTGGTCAATGTCTATTTGAATCCGGGTCCGGTTCTCTTCCTGGGCCCGTGTCATCCGTTGGGGCAGCAGCCGCAATACACCCCTCCGGGTGTCTAGGACGTAGGGACGCTCCTCGCCGCCTTCTGCCATTTCTGCACGATCACAAATGGTCTTTCCCTGGCCGGGTTCCTCCACTGGGTCGTCTTGTGGGCCCTCCGGGATCACATGTGGTCTCTCGTGCGCAGCTCTCGTCTCGGCGTCCTCCGCTTCTGTCCGCATGTACTGGAATGGCGACTGCTTCTCTTCCGGTTGCTCGCTCCGCCCCCTCCTGATGACGATTTCCTTCTTCTCGGTTCGCGCCAGCTCCTTGGCAGGAGGGTCTAGGGGCGGCGGCTCTTCTTTGAGAGTGACAGCTGGCTCTCCCGGAGTTAAGGAGAGCCAGGGCGGGACCTTCTTTTTGCGCCTTGGACCGGACCGGCCCACAATGGGAGTCTTGGGAACGCCTCCTCTGCACATGGCGCTAGTCCCTTATGGCTGCCATTAAGGTCAGATTTGGCGGGAAAAGTTCTGAACACGTTTTCTGGGCGCACGAGGTCCAATTCTTTGGACCAGGTAGATCCTGTTCATGACGCCAGGTTGTGGAGCCCCCACGGTACGGGGGTACTCGGTACCGGACCGGACAGTACTGGGGAAGTCACGGGTGGCTTGGTCCGGACCGTGTCCCTGGGCCCTCACAATAAAGATGGGGAATATTTACAAGGGGATTTGTCACGGGTGACGCCACCCACTTGGTGCGGCCAGTGATGGGGCCGCCGCTGCTGCAGAACCTCCGGGGGAGATGGAATGGCAGCGGAGATGGTATAGTTCCAGTGGGGAGAACTGTATCCCCCGGGGCAGTAAGGGTTAAGTCTCTTGTGTGTAGTTGTTGCATACTTACTTTGCAGGCTGCAGGGATCTCTCCTCCTAGCTGGTGCTGACAGGCTGGATCTGTATGAGGGAAGATGGGATGTAGATAGAAGCAGACAAGAGAGGCAATTCAGGGTTTTCCAAAGCTTTACTCTTAGTTGTTCTCTCTCAGCAGGTTACAAGTCATTTGCAGTTCTTACAGCACAGTTACAGTTCTCAACACACGGGTACTTTCTCCCTTTCTGGGTTCCCTTCTCTTCTGCAGCCAGGCCTCTCTCTCCCTGTGACCCCTCACACAGTCTTTAGTGTCCCTTTCCGGGCTTTTGCATTCTCTTTCTCTGTGTTGTGCGACACTGGACAGTATGGCGGTGACTCGGGCTTCTGTGAGTCCTAGTGCGTCACTGAGCTGCCTGTCCTTTGGGTTAGGGATCTCAATCTGGAACTCAGACCCCTCGTCGTGTTGTCTGGGGATGCCGGGTGAACTACGGTCCCCTCTAGAGCCGACACTCTACTTTAGCCCAGCCTCCAGTAGTCCTCAGCATGAGGCTCTACCAGGCTCCTTCTCTCTGTTCCTTCTAGTATCATAGGAGGGCTTCTCCACCTGCAGTCAGTGGCTTCAGCTGCTGTCTAGGGCACTGGTTCCACCGTCCCTCTCTGTTCTGTCACACTCCTGGTGGCATCAGCATCGGATGGGCTTTCTCTCCCCTCTGGCTCGCACTGGCTCAGTACGGATTCTGCGCTCCTAGCCTTGCACTCACAGAAGTGTGATTGTCCTTCAGTCTTTACATCTCAGCCTACTTCGGCCTACTCTTGGTCTTTGCTTCTCAGCCTACTGTGGCTTACTAACTCCTTCACTCCTCCCCCTCACTATATACTGTCAGTCACCTGACCTCTGGTGTGCCCAACCCACTCCTCTGAATCCACCACCCCTCCGATCTCATATAGTTCCAATCTCAGGGCTGGATGTAACCTTCTCTGACACATGGGTTGTGTGGGCTGTGAGGGTGTTGTTGTGCAACAATGTCCTACCTGCCTGGCTGCAGTTCCCTTTGTGGCCTCCTGGACGCAGGGGCGCCACACTTCTACGGGTCCAGTCAATGTAGAGAGTCTGTGAGTGTTTGAGGGTTAATGGCCTGTAGATTACTGGATGTGTGATAGATAGGGGTGTGCTGCAGTGGGCAAGGGTTTGTGAGCATGAAGGAGAGAATGTTGTGGTCAGAGAGGGGAAGAGACGAGTTATCTAAGGAGGAGGTATAGCAGAGCCGGACAAAGACCAGGTCATGTGTGTTACGGTCTTTGTGTGTCTCTGAGGTTGAGAGCTGTGAGAGGCCAAGAGACGTGGTTGGAGATATGAGCTGGGATGCAGATGGGGAGGTGGGGCTGTTTATGGGGATGTTAAAGTCTCTCAGAATGAGGGTTGGTAATTCTGAGGACATGAAGTGCGGCAGCCACGTGGAGAAATGATCTAGGAAGTGGGTGGGTGAACCTGGTAGGTATACCACTACTCTGAGGGGGAGGCAATGGAATAACCTAATGGTGTGAATGTCAAAAGAGGGAAATGAGAGTGATGGGGCTGGAGGGATGACCTGGAAAGTACATTGTGGGGACAGGAGTAAGCCAAGTCCACCACCATGTCTGTTCCTAGGTCTTGGGGAATGGGAGAAATGTAAGCTGCCATGAGAAATAGCAGCAAGGGAAGCAGTGTCTGAATCCTGGATCCAAGTTTCTGTGAGGGCCAGGAGATTAAGAGAGTAAAGGTACCGTTACACGGGGAAACATCTCCGGCAACATTGCCGGCAACTCAGGGGCGTTGCCATTGGAAGTGACATCACTGGAGAGTTGCCTCGTGTAACAGGGTGATATCGACAGCGATAGTTCCTTCAGCAACATTGCTTGGTTTCAGGACAATGTCCTGAAACCTGGTGATGTTGCTCAGGCGATCTGACTGAATCGCCCTATCTGACATCGCAACAGCGATGTTGCAAGCAACTTCCCCCATTGAATCCAATGTTAAGGATCACTGCCAGGGTTGAATTTAACCCTGGCAGCAATAGTTGCTTTCAACATTGCTGCTGCATTGCTGGTGATGTCTCCTTGTCTGACAGCTCACCAGCGATCTTGGCCAGAGGCCAAAAATGTGCGCACTCCCGTCAGTTGCCGGCGATGTTGCCGGGGATGTTTCCACGTGTGACGGTACCTTTAGTGAGAAAGTAGTTGTGAATGAAGGGAAACTTGTCGTATACAGACCGTGGATTCCAGAGAGTGCAGTTAAAAGAGGGATATGAAGGTGTGCACATTATGGTAATAAGGTTAGTAGGGTTTCTATGTGACTTGGGAGAGAGGTTCAAGCTGGCAGAGGGCGGACCAGGGTTGTGTGAGATATCACCTGAGTGGGTGCACGTGCATATAGTCAAATGTACCCCAGATATTTTCAGCAAGAAAAATACATCAGAACAGCAGGAAAGTTGGGTGCATGTGCATATAGTCAAACGTACCTATAGGGAGACGCATAATCAACATGATGATTAGTTAATGATCAGAGCGGTGCAGATGGATTATGATATATGGAAGATGATAGAGCCCAGTTGCATTATATCATTTCAGGTCTATTTCAGAACTTTACACTTTTATGAGACACTTCTGTGAGACAACTCTGAAGCAGACATGTGTGAGCAGACGTGTAATCCTGTGTGTATATATACTGTATATATATATATATTGTGAGACAGAGAGGATAGCTCAGCTGGGATCTTGGCCCTTGGTTATCAAAACTGGAAGATACCAACTTATTTGTATTGAAAATATCTTTTTATTCGTATCAAAAAGTTAAAATTAAACGACCACAGATTAGACATACATGTAAGCATATATACAAAGATGGGAACCTAGCACAGTTGATGTACATATATTTAACCAGAAAATAGAGAGGTAACACTCTTTTTGTCCATGAGGATTCCAAGTGTGTCATCCTTAGAGGGGTATCTAAGTGCATACAGATACATATACTCTAATGTCTCACAAGGAGTAAACCAATAGAGAAGCAGCTTTATGCAACAAAATGAAAATACATTTCAAAACCTGGTAATAGCATCAAACAGAGTTTTGAACGTTCATGTACTGGTGATGTTCCATCAAATTTCTGGGTTCCCAAGCTATGTAATTAGAACCACCAACGCTTGACGCGTTTCGCCTTCTCATATATTAGAAGGCTCATCAGACAATTTTGGGGTTTAGGTTATTTGTTCAGTCTAAAAAAAAGAAAAATGATCAAGGCATTAGTTTCCAAATAGAGATCAGATGGCAAATACAATGACAATGATAGTACATCCTTCTAATGTTCTGGACGGACAGGAGTTAGTGTGTGGAGAAAGTCACAGATCCTGGTTGGTGAACCCAACGAGTAAGATTCCCTAACCGGCAATGGCTCTGAGATTTCAGGAAGCTGCAGTCCATCTGAGGGTCTGAACTGATGACAGGAATCGGTGTATGGAGGAAGTCGCAGGTCCTGGTTGGTGATCCCAGTAATGCAGTCTTCCTGGATGTTGGGACTGGCAGGAGTCAGTCTGTGAAGCTAACAAAAAGCTTCTGACAGGTAACCCCAAATAAAGAGGATTGTGTGCTGACTGAGGTCAGCCAATGAAGCACTGCTATATCTTCAATGAACTATTCCAGTGGAGTTATAGCCAGAGTTTGCCGGCATAGCCACTGAAGAAACAGACTGTGGGTTAGGCTGAAGGTACACTATCTGTGTGCCTCGCGCAAGTGCAGTGAGAGGGAGACTCTCATTGCACTCGGACCAGTATCATTAAAAGACACTTGCATTGCAAGAGAAATGCGAGTTCAATCGCACCATGCTGTGATTGAAGGGGATTTCCTCCAGTGAGTGGCCATGCAGAGTCAAATGCTGGACTCATGCTGAAATCACACAGTGGCTCAGCAGGGGTTAATATATGCTGTAAGTAAAAGCTGGCAACTATTGGTAATATGTAAGTTACTGAAAATGCCGGGCGGCTTCTGAGATCAGGAGCTGTCCGAGGTACTGTACGCAATTAGCGTACAGTACCACGGACAGCTCCTGACTTCAGGAGCCAGGTGGCTGGTGCTGTATGCTAATTGCATACAGTACCTCGGACAGCTCCTGAGCTCAGAAGCCGCCTGGCATTTTCAGTAAATTACATATTACCGATAAGTGCCCTCTTTTACTTACAGCATAAATTAACCTCTGCTGAGTCTCTGTGTGATGTCAGCATGTGTCCAGGGAGTGTGGACACTCCCTGGACACAAGCTGGCACCACACTAACATCAGGTTAACCCTGCATAATCTGGCTTGTTAGCCGCATCTGCAGCCTCTGTGCTGACATGCCGCACAGAGGCTGCAGATGGGGTTAACATGCAGCTAAACCCCACGATTTACAAAATATGCCCAGCAGCTGGGTTTTTAACAATCATCTTTCACCACTGCTGTCACATGATTGCTTACTGTACCAGGAAACCAGCAAATTCAAACTCCGCAGCTTTGACAGCCGTGGAGTTTAAATTCGCCGCTAAATGCTGTCCGCGGTCCTGAAGTTTGCTTCAGGACCGCGGATAGCATCGCATGACACGCACCGCACATTCACGCAGCACACTCGCAGCACACTCACATTCATACAGCAATGCACACTCACCCACACGCACTACACTCACAAAAAACATGCACTACACTTGCATCACTGTCATGCATCAAACACAATGCATGATAGTGTGCCTTCAGCCAAATAAATGTTTCTGTGAACTGTGTGGCATATCCGTGGAAGACACTAACTGTACATTATAAATGTTTCTGTAAAGGACGGCATGTGTTTACATGAAGGCTACTGTTACATCAGCATCTCTCGGCATTCATGGCAAATCCGGAAGTTTTGTCGCATCTTTTGCCTAACGGATCACTTGCGACAAGACTGAGTTCGGGCTAATTCATTCCCTATAAGACTTGCGGACATGTGCTGCACTTGCTAGCAGCGTTTTTTTTTCCGGATCTGCTACAAATGCTGAGAAGCGTTGATGTGAAAACAGCCTAAGCGGTTAATGTGGAAGCTAATAAAACATCTGGAATTATTTAAATAGAAACCTTCCTGTGTGCCTTAATCCTGCTGCCAAGCTTGTGTCCCCCACAGGGGCTGGCTGGCAGATTTCAGCCTGGGTGGCAAGCACAGTGCAGAGGCCCATAATGACGGGCCGCCAGCCCCTCTGCCGCCTGAGGCCAAGTGAGGAGCGGGGGGTGCTACCGCGGGTGAGGAGCAGGAGCGGGGAGGGGGCATTAGGGATCGGGGAGCGAAGCACAAAGCAGGAAAGCCGGTGGAGAAGTCCTCTTCTTACCACAGGTTTCCCCGCCTGTGTCTTTCGCTCCACAATCCCGATGCTGCGCTCCCTCCTCCCTGTAGTTGCTCCCCAGGCCCAGTACTAACATTAAAGCAAAGACCGCAGCCTTATCATTTATAATGTGACGCATGGTGCCTGCAGATGCTTGCAGACCGCCGTGTGCTCCCATTGCCCGTCATGAGTGATCTGTGCGCATGCGGAGACATGCGCACAGATCACACACTGTCGTCCGCACCGGGAACGCGACAGGTCGGGTTTTCGGTGCGGACGGGAGTGTTTGATCTGTGCGCATGCTTACGCATGCGCACAGATCACTCATGGCGGGCAATGGGAGCGCACGGCTGTCTGCAAACATCTGCAGACAGACACCGTGCGTCCCATTATAAAAGATAGGGCTGCCGGCTCCTTGCAGATGTCCTCCGCAGAACGGTGTGGAGGCATCTGCAAATGTGAACCCAGCCTTACGTTTAGACTGCCTTCACACTGGCGTTCCCCTCCGCAGCGTTCTGTCTGTCTGCGCTCCGCTCTGAGGGACCGGGTGGGTGGGTTCACACAAGTTTCACTAAGTGCGTGCTGACGTAGCACACACACTACACACCGCTCTGAACCCTGCCTCCCTCCCTGTCTTTGCTGGGCTGCCTGGCGCAGTGGCCATCCAATCCCGGCGTCCTGCAGGCCAGCCGGGTGCCATGACAACGCACCCGCTGCTGCCCGGAAGCCTGGACCGGTCCCGCGGTGGCGCTGCCTGCAGAGAGCTGAGAGCTCTGCTCAGAGGTGAGTGCGGCTGCGGCGGCTGCGGCCGCGCCGACAGACGTCACGGCCGCCTGCCCCGCTAGCACTGACTCAGTCAGTGAGTCAGTCATGGGTGTACCCAGGATCATAACTAGGGGGGGGCAAGCCATGGTCATTCAGGTTGCGCCCGCTTCTTGTACCATCACTGCGCAGCAGCACACGGGCCGCTAAGGGTCCAGTGTGTTTCACTGAGCCTCCTGCTATCCACTGCCGCCCCCCTGCGCTTCCTCTTACCACAGGGGTGATGCCATGCATTGCACAGTGGAACGCATAAAAAGCAGGAAGCACTACCTTCTCCTAGTGTGGACTAGGTGTCACTTCCTGCTTTTATGCGTTCCACTGTGCAACGCTCGGCGTCACCACCTCCTCCTGTATCTTCAATTTTGGGAAGCTGCGGTGAAACCAGGATATGTAAGTACAGATTTTTTTTAAGGAGTACACGCTGGCCAGAGGAGTATGGGGGGGAAAAGGGGGTGGCTCACTGTGGCTGCATTATACTGTATGGAGAATTATGAGGCTGTACTGTGCTATATGGAAGGCTGTACTATGCTAAACACAGGACTGTGAGGGTGCATTAGACTGTATGGAGGGCTATATGGAGAACTATGGGGGTGCATTATACTACATGGAGGACTATTGATGGTGCATTATACTGTATAGAGGACTATGGGTGAATTATACTATATTGCACCATTGCACACATTGCACCATTGCACACACACATTGCACACACACACATTGCACCATTGCACACACACATTGCACACACACACATTGCACATACACACATTGCACATACACACATTGCACCATTGCACACACACACATTGTACATACACACATTGCACCATTGCACATACACATATTGCACACACACACACATTGCACACATACATTGCACACACAGACATTGCACATACACACATTGCACCCACACACATTGCACATACACACATTGCACATACACATATTGCACCATTGCACACACACATTGCACATACACATATTGCACCATTGCACACACACATTGCACACACACATTGCACACACAGACATTGCACATACACACATTGTACCATTGCACATACACACATTGCACACACACACACTTTGCACATACACACATTGCACACACACACACATTGCACACACAGACATTGCACATACACACATTGTACCATTGCACATACACACATTGCACACACACACACTTTGCACATACACACATTGCACACACACACACATTGCACATACACACATTGCACACACTGTCACTCTGCACAGCACACTGCACCTTCTTTCCTTGGGGCCATTGTCTTCTTGTCGACTCTTCACTCACTCTGTCTTCACTTGTAGCTCGCCTTGAGAGCTCTTTGCTCCAGCCTCCCCCCTCACCACCAGGCCAGGCCAGCAGTGTCCCCACTCCCCAGATAGACCCCACTCCAACATGGGACTCGGCACTCTCAGTGCAGTGATGTCACACAACACACATCACTGTTCTGAGTCCCCCTGCAGGCCTGCCAGACAGTGCCTGCCGAGCTGATCTGCAGTCGGCAGATACTGTCTGAGGCTGCTGATGCTGAGGGCACCCGGCGATGTGATCACTGATCCACCCGGCGCCCTGCCTGCTGGGGGCTGCTGGGGGCTGCTGCAGCTGCCGGCCTGCCGCCCCGCCGCCCCATGTCACACACGGGCGGCGCTCGCTGCCGCTGACACAGATTTTTATTAAGGAGTACACGCTGGCCAGAGGAGTATGGGGGGGAAAAGGGGGTGGCTCACTGTGGCTGCATTATACTGTATGGAGAATTATGAGGCTGTACTGTGCTATATGGAAGGCTGTACTATGCTAAACACAGGACTGTGAGGGTGCATTAGACTGTATGGAGGGCTATATGGAGAACTATGGGGGTGCATTATACTACATGGAGGACTATTGATGGTGCATTATACTGTATAGAGGACTATGGGTGAATTATACTATATGGAGAATTATGGGGGTGAATTCTACTATATGGAGAACTATAGGAGTGCATTATACTGTATGGATTGGAGGTGCATTATAATGTATGGAGGCATATGAGGCTACATTATACTATATAGAGGATAGTGGGGTTGCATTATGATAATTGGATGACTATGGGGGTACCTTATGAATGGGGGACTATGGGGTGCATTATAATACATAGAGGACTATGGGAATACATTGTAATGTATGGAGGAATGTGGGGATGCATTATAATAATTGGAGGACTATGGTAGCTGAGGAGGAAGACCATATAAACCATGATGGGGGACATATATACCACGATAAAGGCCATATTCCAGGAGGAGGACCATATACAGCAGGATAAGGGACATTAATACATAATGAAGGGGGAGAGGGGTCAATTTGTGAGTATAGGATTTAGAATGTTACACGGGGCCCATACATCTGACCAACGTGCACGCGGAAGGTGGGGGGCCTACAATGCGCACCTGTGCCCATCAGACTTATTGCGCCACTGGGGAGCCCTATGGGGGCAGGGGCTGTATATGACATGGGCGGGCTGCCGTCAGGGGCCGGGCGAGATTAATATATTTAATATATTAATATATTTGCTCCGAACGTTGCACCCGGTCTTATTTTCAGGGGGTAGGCATACACACACAGGGGCATACACTCGCAGTACGGTGGCTCAGTGGTTAGCACAGTATATGGTGGCTCAGTGGTTAGCACTGTATACGGTGGCTCAGTGGTTAGCACTGTATACGGTGGCTCAGTGGTTAGCACTGTATATGGTGGCTCAGTGGTTAGCACTGTATACGGTGGCTCAGTGGTTAGCACAGTATATGGCCGCTCAGTGGTTAGCACTGTATATGGTGGCTCAGTGGTTAGCAGTGTATATGATGGCTCAGTGGTTAGCAGCACAGTATATGGTGGGCAGGCGGTTAGACCAGGATGAAGGCTGGGGGGTGAGCGCAGGAGGACGGAGGCTGGAGGGGTGAGCGCAGGATGACGAAGGCTGTTGGGGTGAGGGCAGGAGGACAGAGGCTGGAGGGGTGAGGGCAGGAGGACGGAGGCTGGAGGGGTGAGGGCAGGAGGACGGAGGCTGGGGGGCGAGGGCAGGAGGACGGAGGCTGGAGGGGTGAGGGCAGGAGGACGGAGGCTGGAGGGGTGAGGGCAGGGGGACAGAGGCTGGAGGCCCCCATCACAAGCACAGTGCAGCCAACTTTATCTTTATTTACATTACATTTATTTTACACTCACTGTGATCCTCCGGCTGCTCTGTCTCTGCCTCCAGCCCCCCACAGGGCAGCTGCACAGGCTCTTCTGCTCCCGGGGCCGGCACTGCAGCTTGCACTGTGTAGCATTGCACACACACACATTGCACACACACACATTGCACCATTGCACACATTGCACCATTGCACACACACATTGCACACACACACATTGCACCATTGCACACACACATTGCACACACACACATTGCACATACACACATTGCACATACACACATTGCACCATTGCACACACACACATTGTACATACACACATTGCACCATTGCACATACACATATTGCACACACACACACATTGCACACATACATTGCACACACAGACATTGCACATACACACATTGCACCCACACACATTGCACATACACACATTGCACATACACATATTGCACCATTGCACACACACATTGCACATACACATATTGCACCATTGCACACACACATTGCACACACACATTGCACACACAGACATTGCACATACACACATTGTACCATTGCACATACACACATTGCACACACACACACTTTGCACATACACACATTGCACACACACACACATTGCACACACAGACATTGCACATACACACATTGTACCATTGCACATACACACATTGCACACACACACACTTTGCACATACACACATTGCACACACACACACATTGCACATACACACATTGCACACACTGTCACTCTGCACAGCACACTGCACCTTCTTTCCTTGGGGCCATTGTCTTCTTGTCGACTCTTCACTCACTCTGTCTTCACTTGTAGCTCGCCTTGAGAGCTCTTTGCTCCAGCCTCCCCCCTCACCACCAGGCCAGGCCAGCAGTGTCCCCACTCCCCAGATAGACCCCACTCCAACATGGGACTCGGCACTCTCAGTGCAGTGATGTCACACAACACACATCACTGTTCTGAGTCCCCCTGCAGGCCTGCCAGACAGTGCCTGCCGAGCTGATCTGCAGTCGGCAGATACTGTCTGAGGCTGCTGATGCTGAGGGCACCCGGCGATGTGATCACTGATCCACCCGGCGCCCTGCCTGCTGGGGGCTGCTGGGGGCTGCTGCAGCTGCCGGCCTGCCGCCCCGCCGCCCCATGTCACACACGGGCGGCGCTCGCTGCCGCTGACACTGTCATGCCACAGACGTCACACTCTCAAAGTAGGTGCCACTGCAACTGCGGGGGGGAAAAGCAGCCTCTTGGGGGGGGCACCTGCCCCCCCCCTGCCCCACGCTGGGTACGCCCATGGAGTCAGTGACTCGCTCCCGCCGCGCCCGGCGTCCCGCCGGTTGCCAGGACGACACAGCCTTTGCTGCGATTTGAAGCCCGGAGCGGTCCCACTGCGGCCGCACCGCGCTGACAGCCGGCCGCTCTCAGATCATTTCACTGTTCAGGGCGGCTGCCAGCAGTACCGGGCGGCCCTGAATTGCCACTAAGCCGGCGGCCTGGAGGGCAGTTGCCCCCCAGAAACCCGGGCCAGTCCGCCCCTGGTCCCCCAACAGATTCAGTGAGCGGTGTCTCACACAAGGCACTGTATATACAGTATATATTCTTCTTTGTATGTCTGCAGAGAAAAGTTTAATAGTCTACAAAAGGATCTGCCAACATAAATCTTGTCATCATATACTAAAAGGACATTATTTTATTATTTGTTGTGTGCTTAGAGTCCTAGGGATATTGGGGTGTATTCTCAATCAATATTTTTAAATAGAGATGGGTGAATGTGTATTTGCTCTGTGTCTGTCTTTTTTAACTATTGACTTACAAGATTGGTAATGTGAATATACAAAGAGTGTCTGTGGAGCCTCAGTTAGGAGTCTCAAACACAGGACTAGCCAGATATCCCTCCAGGGAAAGGACCCAGCCAAGGGGTGGCTCCTTGCGGAGAACACCATAACCACCATGTTAAGTGGCCCTTTTAGTCAATATCCAGCTCTTTTACGAGTTTAGAGATACGACAAGGGAATACCAAGTCCAGGTATTCATCCACAGACAGCTGTTTCGGGGTGTTGCCCCTCATCAGTGTTTGAGACTCCTAACCGAAGCTCCACAGACTTTATTTGCATATACATAATTCCCAGGGGGCAATGCGCCTAGGAATTCACTGTGTTGAGCGCTTTAGCCAGCTGCCCGCAGTGTTTTCTTGGACTGGTCTCCCTAGGATCAGTGGATGTTTTGTGATGTAGGATTGGTAATGTGGGAATCTCATAGAGACCTGAACATTGCCATTCCAGGGCTTGATGACAGCTATGAATTCAAATTCTCAGTTGTCATTAACCCCTTATATTACCCAATTGCCACCGCACCATGGCAATCAAGATGAGCCAGGTAAGATTCAGGATATGGTGCATCTACTAAATGTGCCAAATTCTGGGGCAGCGGCAGGCTGCTGTTTTTAGCCTGGAAAGGGTCCAAAAACTATGTGCCTCCACTGTATGAGAATACCAAACCCCAGCCATATGCTTTATCTAGGCTGAGTGTCAAAATTGGGAATACCCCACAGGGGGTTCCTTTATTTTGATATGCAGCCAACATAATGCACATGGGGACCCCCACACACTTTATTTCAATTACTTATGTATACTATACTATACTAATGTGTATGACAGCCAATCACAGACATCAGCACAATGGGTAGAGGTGCAGTCCAACTGCAATAGCCAGTCACAGACGCTGTCACAGAATGAGCGGGAGCAGCAGGTGAATATGTATGAGGCTTAATGAGTTGACTAAGTGTTCGGTACGGGCCTCGAGCTGTACAGTTCAGGTTTGTCTATCACTACTTCTAATATATCCAAAAACGAGATATTAACCAAGCCTATGCCATTGCAACTAATTACAGCTATTTAACATATCTTACCATCTCTGTAACAACCATTATATCTCTAAGGCTGCCTTCACACTGCATGATTTTCACATCAGTGTGGTTCCTTAAATTTCAAGGACCCCACATACAGGCACTGATCTGTGCCAATGGATGCCAACTGATGTCCACGGACGTTTTTTTTCATGGATCCATCATCAGTTACCAGAGATAGGTGTGGGAGGAGCTGTACATTGCTTCTGAGCATGCTGACCCTTCTGACCCTCGCTCCATAGAGCTCCATGATACGGATCTGTGTCTGTCCATTGGTGTCAGTGATTTTCAAGACAGCCCAAAATCGGAACAGTCTCCGATTCTGGATGCATGGAAAAAAATGATAAAAACAGGTCACTGACAAAACTGATACACACGGATGGCCACTTTGGACCAATCCATGGCCATAGGGATATATGGGAGGCAAAAAATTGATCCATGGCTATCCATTTTAAAATGGATAGACATAGATCACAATTTATGCAGTGTGATGGCAGCCTAAGGGTTCATATACAATGAGTCACCGGCGGCACTAAACGGACACCAAATGATTACACAGGCAAACCACAGTAAACTGTAAAATCTGGAATAGGTCACTGTGATATATAGGCTGCCATGGTTCTCAAAAAATGATCGCACCTGTTTTGTTCATTCATCAGGTGATTTATCAGCCTGTTTTCAATGTAAACTTATCATGAAACGAGCATTCCTAAGAATGCTCGTTCTTGATAATCTTTCATTGTAAATGGCACTTAACATATGAATTGTTTCTTGATAAACTATGAGATATTATACTATTATACATGTAGGAAGTTAGCCATATTATCTAGGATTACATACTTTTGACAAATCTGTGCTGAAGCCAACAATAGTATATGCTGAATGCACTGGTTATTCAATACATGTTTGAGCTCTCTTTCTTTGTGACTACCATGTAGACATTTGGCATCTTAACCGTCTATTGACAATACAATTCATATGCTACCTTATAATATAATGAAGATATTGGATAACAAATGTTGATAGTCTTTTATACATTTAGTTATGTTAGTGTTATGGTAGCCTTACATATCAATACTTTTTGGATATGTGTTAGAAAATTAGAAAATCAACGAAATCTAGTATGTATGTTGGATTCAGTTATTTTAAGACTCTTATTGTGTACAGCTGCCCACACATAACCACATCCTGGCAAAAATAGTGTGTGGACATTGGCAGATACTACAGTTTATTTTTCTGTTGTTGATCTTTCATTTCCACAGAAAAGTGGCTCTAGAGATCTCTTCTATCACTTTTGGCCGAGATAAATGTTCAATTTATTGTGGTCATCTGGCTTGATACTGGCTGTGTTATGTGAACTGAAGCCCTCATCCTACAGGCTTCCATGCTTCTTAGTTTTGATAACCTTTGTTTTTGAGAATCTTGTGAAAATATTCTGTAATTATTATCATTGGTTTTAATTTACTTTCTTATTGTCAAAAATTATCATATTGTTATTTATGATTTTGATTAGGAAACTAATTATGTAAATAATAGTGACAAGTGAATCTACTTATCACTATTCGGTGCTCGCATGGATATTGCGGTATTCAGGCTACTCTGTATACACTGCAGTGTACTTGCCTGATGAGATTCGAGTTTCCCGCCCAGCATGTTTGGCACCTGATTTTCAGCCACACTAAACATGGTGGGCTTGCTCGCCAACCACAGTAATGCCGTAGCCATGTTGGTTGTGTCCTTACTGTGATCAGCTGGACGCCCGATATCATAGGGTCTATATAACGCATGCCACCACCATCTTGTGTACACAGCGCAGTATAAGCGTAGGGACAGAGTGAGCAGCATATAGGGAGAGTGTTTCTGTCACCTAAATATATAATACAGCAGCTCTTTTAAGAGCTACATCGAGTCTACTAGCTCAAAAAAGTGTAGGAACAGTTTTTGAAGCAGGGAGAAAAAAGCAGAGTAGCATTCCAGACCAACAGCTCTTTTTAGAGCTAAATTTTCAAAACACATTGCGTACTATATAACAGAGTAGTTCCATTTTCTTGTGTCCTTTAAAGATCACTGGTCCTTCTGCCACCTCTAATTTTAGGGATTACATTTTGCTTGGCCTGCACCACAAAATGCAAAGTATTAACAGTGTCCTAATAAGCTATTTCAAGTCTGTCAAATAGAATACTTGCATTTTCTAGTGTCCTTTAAAAAACAGCAGTCCTTCTGCCACCTCTAATTTTTGGGGTAACATTTTGCTTGGCCTGCGCCAAAAAGTCTTATGAGGGCCCCCTGCCCAATTAGCCTACACATGTGACTGAATACAGGGAAGAGAGGACAGTGCTTCCTGGATCTGCGCTGCACATACAATGAAATAAACTGAGGAAATCACAGTTGACAGAACAATGATGGCTTTAATTCCAATGCGTTACGGAGCCAAATCCCAGCTCCTTCCTCAGGGACCAAAAAGTTGGTCATGAGTAAGACTGCTGAGTGCAGTCGAAACACGTCAACTGGATCATGTTGACCATGAAAATGTCTCTTTTGTATGCATTTTACTTTCTTTTCAAAAAGAAAAAGAAAAGAAAAATCCAGTCCTGTTGCGCTGGGCTCCAATTTTTTTGGAATTATTCTTGATGTGAAGCCAAGGCGAGGCCAGTGTCTGAGCTCCAGGTGGATGAGCATAGAGCAACTGGGTGAGCTGGAATCAAGTTTCTACTAACCTGGTACATGGTCCATGCATGGCTCACGTGCTAAACTTAGTTGTACAGTGGTTTCTAAAAACATACCCTGAATTGCTGTACCTAGCTGGCAAGGTACACAGTATCAGCATCCATTTCAGAAAATCATCTCCCGCTTTTGTTGGTCTTGCAGTGCTACAACATCTCTTTAATTGGCCTCATCAACGACTGATTTGTGACTTCCCCACGTGCTGAAACTCAACATTACATATGTTGACAAGATTTAATGAACAGCAGAGGACAGTAGCTGAATTCCAGCTTCAACAATCCCATCAGAGTAACAGCCACCACACATAACTGCAGTGTGGATCGTTGACATTTGTGAGGTTCTTGAAATCTTGAGTAAGAAATCTCATGAGTAAGACTGCTTAGTACAGTCGAAACGCATCAACTGGGTCATGTCGACTATGTAAATATTTCTTTTGTATGCACTTTACTTTCTTTTGAAAAATAAAAAGAAAAGAAAAATTCAGTCCTGTTGAGCCGGGCTCCAATTTTTCTATTATTCTTCGTGTACCAGCTTGCCAAGCTTTAAAGCCGTCATCAGGTTCCGCCCATTATTGCACATGACCAGGTCTGCTTGTATGTTCAGCGGGGAGAGACACTGATCGGTCATTTTTTATCTCTTGCAACAGCTCTGCTGCAGTGTGGACTTTATGACCTAAATAGATGAGCATCAGCAGAGCGTGTTGCCACTTCACCAAGGCAATGCTCCAGAGCTCCCAGCTTGAGAGTGATGGGGAGGGTGATTCAGCAGAGGAGCAAAAGGAAGAGGAGGAGGGGAGACAGGAACTGGCATACAAGGAACCAGAAATCCTGATGGTGGTTGGGCCCGCTATTCTTGGTGTGGGTAGGATGTGTGATGTCCCAAGCTGCAACTCTGTTGTATCCTCCATCATTATCACCCAGTGTGCCGTCAGAGAAATGCATCATCCCCATCCTCAACAACTTGTCCACATGTCTGCTGTTAGGTGGAGCTTCCTGGTTACGGCATTGGTCAGAGCATGTTTGATATTGTTTAATTTAATATTTAATAATTTAGTTTAATATGGTTTATTGTTGATACTGATTATTGATTGTGTTTGTGACTGTGGGTGCGTGGCTGGGTATTTACATTTCCTTTCCAACATCTGGGGCAGGGACAACTGCACACTTCGTTGGGATAACAAAGTGGACGTGACTATTGTTGATTGCTGTGTCTGTGCAACTGCAGGATGTGGGCAGGAGGTATGAGGGCCTGCTTCCTGGACAGCAGATTTAGAAAGATGTAGCATTGGTAAAGTTGCAGTGGTTTCACCTGGAGACTCAGGTTTTGTTCACAGGTGTTCCGCTCACCTACTAGGGTGCTTAGGTGCCATGTGCTTAAGCATGCTGCAGGTGCTCAGGTTGGCATTTTTCTTGCCTTTGCTCAGCTTGGTATGGCAGATGCTACAAATTACACTATTTTTCTCTGAAGAACTAGTCTATCATGAAAAAGCCATACAGTGGAAGAATGCCCCCCTGGTCTGAGATTTGGCTGAGTGGGGGTTCTCATGGCAACATTATCATCTTCCACCTCTTAATACAGTACTTGATGTTTCCCAATGTGGCTCTCTTCTGGCCATGGGTGCTAAAATATTTGTACATCTCCACACTCTACCTACTCAAATCCCTCTTGAATTCTTGAATGGTGCGCTATGAGAGTCCGGAATTAATAAAAGGGAATGTAAAGAGCTCCTCGGAGTGCACATGTTTGGGGGAGTATGTATCCTGGGACTCATGACGGGGGAGGAAGAAGGGCCACGTGTAGGATTGTCCGGCACAGCCTCTTGGCTATCAAGACTGGACTGTGTGGAAGATTTGGTGGTGCTGCTTGTCAACAGACTGGAGGCATTGTCTACCATCCAACCCATAATCTAAGAGTAATTCAGACTGCGCTGCGTACCGGGAGGAGGGAAGGCGCAAATTATTGTAGAGAGTCTGCTGCGGGCCCTGCAAAATAAGTGAGGGCCCTCCAATATGAATAAATGAGGACATAGGTATATTAGTATAGATAGTATAAATACCTTAATATACATTAGTATAGATATTGTAGATAGTACAGACAGAGAGAGTATAGAGGGGGGCCCTCCCAAATGTATGGTACAGGGCCATGTGAGGCCCCTCACAAAACTCAGGTTTCCTTACACCTGCTGGGCCTCTGGAAACTTGAATCGTGGGCTGCAGAATGACATGGTGGTGGTGTTGGAGGAGGAGAGCAAAGCCCAACATACCAAAAGACACATTGTAGCTGACATTGTAAAGTGCTATGGAATATGTATTCCGCTCTCTCAGTAACAATGAGAGAGGGACCACCCAAATGGATGTGACCCACCCCAGGGCCGTGGGGTACCCAGTCCCGGGCTGTAGTTCACGGGGATATCACGGGACCTATTGCCTTGTTCTGTGGCCCTGGTGGTCACTGAAAAAGGGGAAAAATAAAAATAAAAAGTGTTTGTGACGCCACCTATGGTTCTGGTAATAGTACCAGCACTGCTTGCAGACCTCCGTGATGATGATGAGGCAACTAGTTGGTAACGCTCCCCAGGGCAGTTGTCGTGAATAGGGATTTACACAGGGAGGCAGCTCTTCAGGTAGAGGCACTGGAAAACAGTCTATGTTGAGGGCAGGATCAGGGGCCATAATAACAGACACACACACACTAAGGCTTTGTTTCTGTTCCTTTTACAGATGATATTGCACGGTAACGTCCAGGGTACAGTCCAGGTGGTCGGGTGGCAGTTCAGGATTTCCACACCCGATGAGTTGTGAGGTCTCCTTGTTGCTGTGTGTGTGTTCTCTAGTCCTGGCCTGTCTGAAACCTGGCCCTGACCTCTCCTGTGTCCCTCATTTGTATAGCAGGTGATGAGAGCCCTTCTGCTGGGCACCGCTATCTCCACTGTGGTCCCTGGCTCTGCTGGTGGCTGTGCTACAAGTTCTGCGCCAGGAGATTGAAGTCTCCCTGGCCCTCCGGTGTTCTCTGCTGGGCTGACTGGACCCATGCAAACTCGGACTCCGGTGTCCAGGCTGCCCCTTTCTCTCCTTTGGGGTGAATCTGACTGGTCCCCCTTCCCCTCTCTAGTGTGCCTTGCTTCTGACCCTCACTCTTGGGTCCCTCACACTGGCTGGTACGGGCTTAGCGCGGCTCCATTCACCAGGTGTCTTCACAGTTCTCTCTCTGAACCTGCACAGCCTAACTCCGCCTCCAAACCTGAATTTATAGTGGACCTTGCCTGAAGTCGGCAAGTAGAGCTCCCCCTTCAGGTCTGGGATGAAAGGTGTTTCATGCGTGTTTACCTGATGTGGAAATCCCTCCCTGCTCCAGGTGTTCCTGTGACAACTGAATCGTAGGGGTGCCACAGATGAGTAACAGCAGTCCCTTCAAAACTTATGTTACAGGACCACCTGAGGCCCCTCACAAAAATCAGGTTTCCTTACTCCTGCTGGTCCTCTGAAAACTTGAATAGAGAGCCACAGAATGACGTGGAGGTGGAGCTGGAGAATGAGGAGGAGAATAAAGCCCAACATACTAATGGGCATGTTGTCGCTGGCCTTGTAAAGTGCTGGGGAATATCTAATTAAATTTTATGTATAAGGGAGGGATTTACAAAATGTATAAGTCAGTGCCCTCCTAATTGTAAAAGGAAAAAGGAAGCAAAAACACTGTGTGTGAAGAAACGGTAAGGGGGATATTTTTTTCTTTTCTTTATTTAGCCTTAGGCTGCCTTCACATTAGCGTTTGTGTCTGCATGCTGATGGCATGCAGACACAAACGCAGTCAAAAGCAGGGTCTAATGATGTGTCCGCAGCGGAGAATGTCTGCCTGCGGACACATCACTGTGCAGGCTGGCCAGCCAATCAGAGGTGTCCTGGGGCGGAGATCAGCGCCAGAGATCTCCTCCTCCCCGCCGCTGGTAAGCTCCGGGACATGTCGGCGGGGAGAACAGCTGATTTGACAGCTGTTTGAATCTCCCGCGCCGACTCCGAGAGGAGATGTCGGTGCGGGAAGATTCAAACAACTGTCAAATCAGCTGTTTCTCCCCGCCGACATCGCTAGGGTATTACCGGCGGCAGGGAAGAAGAGATCAGTAGAGGCTGAGCTGATCTCCCGGTGGCCGTCGGTGATCTCCTGTGACATCACCGCCGGCCACCGGGAGAGATTTCAATGTGTCCGCAGCGTTCTCCTGCGCTGTCAAGCACAGAACACTGCAGACCCATTGAAGACAATGCATGTTTTGTGCGCTTGGGGAAGCTTGCTGATTTTCCAAGGTCCCCGAGTGCACAAAAAATGCAACATGCTGCATCCCGGGTGCGGACGCAGGACCCTGGAGGGAGCAGATAATGTCCGCATCCGCCCCCGAACGCAGCAAACACAGGCACTATGCGTTCCTATGTTAAACATAGGAACGCAGTGCGCATGCGTTTGACTGCGCATGGGAACGCAGCATAAGCTGCGTTCACATACGCTAATGTGAAGGCAGCCTTATATACAAGTGATTATGCAGGAACAACTGTTTAACATTTTTGTCTGTAAAATGCAATTTAGATTAGGTTTTGGTATTTTTTCTTGTGTATCTGTAACAGTGGCGTAATCCTACGACAAAGTTTTTCCCAGAAAGAATATGTGAGTCAAAAATGCATGCAGGTATATTCTCCAGGCTCTTCCCATTCTGTTTCATCACTTTCCCACCCATTTCAGCCTTTTCCTCAGGCCCCCAGACCTCTTTGTTGGGTCAAGCAGAAAATTACTAATGTTTTCATTGACAAGCATTGTACTCATAATTACGAATACGCGAGTATTACAAACTACTCGCTATAATTTCTCCCGAATCTGAGTATTTCACTATTCGCTAATCACTAGTAAATAATTATTTCTCTAAATCATTGTAAATTGGGTTAGTCATTTAAGACACAGGGAACTATGTTTGTTTTTTAAGGAGTTACGTTGCTAGAGAGAGTTATGATAAAATGCTAGGATGTGTGATCAATAACACATAGGTAGAGGTTGAACCGCTGTGCTTACTGCTGATAACCATTCTACTAATCTCACTTTTTTCACTGGTAGCATTGATTATTCCATGACTTAAGGGAGTTATCCAACTTTAAAAAAAAAAATCTGACCTAAAACATGTATGGCAAGGATACATGGTCATAGCACACAGTCATTTTTCATTATTTTTTGTTCCAAAATCCCTGTTCTCTTGTGTTCCCTGTACCACAAATAACATAGTCCCTTTGCTACTCTAAAGCTAAAAATTGCACTTCTGAGGATTGTTCTCTTTCAATCACAGTGTACAAACCATTCCTGCGCCAATTCAACACCTCTGTGGGGCTCCCGCTAACCTAACTGGATGCACGGTATCTTTTCTGTTGCCAATTGGTCACTCCCTTGTGATACGGCATTTATTAGTGGTTGATTGATGGGGTGGGGAAGTTACATGACACAACACTAGTTGTCAGCATCAAGGCAACATTACATCATTAGTAATATATTTTCATTCTTTACACTGAAAGTGATAGGAAATTGACACTGGACTAGGAAACTAAAATGTCAGGTATCATGGGTGTTTTAGCATATGAACACAGGGCCGGGACAAGTCTATTTTGCAGCATTACATTGAGGTAATATAAGGGTTAGTAGAATGTAGATCCTATATATTTTTTGGTGTGTGGAATTTGTCCAATGTTCATGAAATTGTATTTCTGCATCTTATGTGTAGGGCTGTTGTTGCTATAACCCTAATGGTACCTTTACACGCCGCCACCGAAAGGTAAAAACCGGCAGGTATCGGACACAATTTTACCTTCAAAACATCGCGAAGTGGCGGTGTGTAATTCAGGTTGTTCCTTTCTGTCTCTTTGGATACCTGTGTTTCAGCCGTGCTCAAAAACAGGCAGGTATAATCCCTATGGTGGCGGCGTGTAATCGGGGCACAGGCATGGTATTTGAGTTCCCTGAGGCGTGCCACAGCGTCATGTATACCACACCCCATTAACTATCATTGGTGGTGGCTACTGTGTACCCATTGGCTGTTCCTACACAGGGCGGCATATTTAACGAGCTGACCAGTCACAATACACATTTGCAATACTGTCATGTATTAGCCAGCCTTCCTGCGCTGGCTGGCCAATGATGATGCTATTGCATTGTCCAATCATCGTACGAGCGCCTCGTAATCCGCAACTCTGGCACGCCTATGTGTTGTCCCTGCTGCCCCAGGTCCGCCCATATTCCCTTGTTGTAGCGGCGTGTAAATCAGGGAAGGTGCTCCACAGAAGGTAACTCGCGGCACCCGTTGGCACCTTTGGGGAACGAAAATACCTTCTGTGGAGCACCTTGTGGCGGCGTGTAATTGCATCAGGCACCGTTAGGAACCGTTGAAACGTGCGCGTGCACGTGCGATACCTGACGGTTTCTACATTTTGGTGGCGGCGTGTAAAGGTACCATTAGGCTCCCTTTACACGCCGCCACAAGAAGGCAGAAACTGCTGGACACTGGGGACAATTGTGCCTGTTGCCATGAAATCACTACGAAATGGCGTTGTGTAAATCGGGAAATTCCTCCTTGCGCCCTGCAGTTCCTTTGAATACCTGTTGCTGAGCCGTGCTCAAAAACAGGAGGGCACAATACCTATGGTGGCGTGTAATCGGGGCAAAGGCAAGGTATTTGCGTGGCCTAGCGAATTCCCAGGGGCGTGACACAGCCTCATGGATACCGCGCCACATCAGCGATCATTGGTGGAGGCTCCTGCGTTACGATTGGCTCTCCCTTCACAGGTCGCCATATTTAAAGATCTATCCATTCACAATCCACAATTGCAATGGCGTCATGTATTAGCCAGCCTTCATGCGCAGGCTGGCCAATCATGACTCTATTGTGTTGTCCAATCAACGCTTGTGCATCACAGAATATACAACTCTGTCACGCCTATGTACTTACGGCGCGAAATATGTACGCCCATATTCCTTTGTGGTAGCGGCGTGTGAAGTAGCGATGGTATTCCACAGGAAGTAAGCCGCGGCACCCGTCGGCACTTCCGGGGAACAAAGATGCCTTCAGTGGAGCACGTTGTGGTCGGCGTGTATATGCGGCATCGGTGATCGGTATCCACCGTTAAAAACGTGCGCGTGCACATGCGGTGGATACCTGTTACTACCCACTGTGGAGGCGTGTAAAGGTACCCTTACTGTGTCCTTAAACCATGAGACTGGAGGGAACTTTAACACTTAAAGGGAATCTGTCAGCAGGTTTTTGCTATGTAAATTGAAGACCGCATGCTGCAAGGGTTAAATAACAAAAATCAACTATGCCTCTCATCAGTTTGTGTACTATTGTTAATGTAAACTAAAGGTTTTATCAATTGGTGATTACCATTACTGGACCACTTCAAAGTCTGATATGCCGCTGCTGTGATTGACACCTTATTGTCAATGTACAATCTCTACAGAGAGCCTGGTTTGGTGGGGGCTGCTCTCCCAGCTCTGCTATACTACTAAAACTAAATGCTTTAACTATGTCAGATCAGCTGCACCCAGTAATCTAAGTTTAATATTGTTGGATTCAGAATCTCTTTGCCTACATTATGCTGCTTTCAAATAACAGCAAAAACCTGCTGACATTCCCTTTAAAGGGTTTATTCGTGACTTTTATTACTTTTTGCTATGGTGCAAAGAACTTACACACAACTAGTAGCTAACTCCCTGTCTGTTCTGCCCAGCACCAGTCTCTGCTGGCTCGGAGCAGATAAGGACCATTCCTGTGAGTGATTCTATGGCTTCTCAAGACATTATATTGACCGAGAAGCTTCTCCTTTTCTACTCTGCTTTGTTGATGGCTGGAACATCCCTGCAAATGTCATGTCGATTGACAGCCCACTCCCTAATTTCTAACTGCAGGAAGCCGGATGTCAATCAGCATAGCGCTCCATCGACAGAGCAGGCCAGAAAAGGAAGAGCTGCTTTGTTGATTTGAAGACAAATGAAAAAGCAGAATTGCTGGCAGGACAAGCAGGTAGTAAGCAACTGTAAGATCTTTGACCCCCATTGCAACTAAATAAACAACTTCCCAGGTTAATGCCTTTAAATCTTGTAATATTGATTGTAATAATATTGCTTTACCAGCTAAAACCAGCAGAGGGCAGCATCACTCTCTTGCACATGGAGAGTTTCCGAATGGGATTGAAGTGCAAATGCTGTTCTGTGATGTGGGACTTTGAGGGCTGTATTGTACACTGGCGATTAAAATTAGAGAGCAATATATGATCACTTGTTTTTTTCAGACCGAATGTCTACATGACAAAATCTACATTGTTAAACATTTGAAGTTTTTTGTGTATGGGGTACACTACGTCACTAGAACAGTGTTTTCCAAAATAATCAAAGTTTATCAACTTAAAACCTTTACTTTTTCTAAGAATCTTTATTAAGGCATAAAATAACTGACAACCATGCAGATTCCTTAGGTGATACAGGGCATTCCCCTCATGGAATGTCCACACAAGGAGAGGGAAAAATAAAAGGACATACAAAACAAATCTGGGACCGCATGGTTCCATTCATGAGTATAAACCAACCAAATGGTAAGTAAGTTGTCACATATTACTTAAATGTAACTAAAAGGGAATTATATCATCAATGTAAGGCTACTTTCATATACCGATTTTGAGGGAGCCGATGCTGTCCGATATAATTCGGACAGCATCGGCTCCCTTCTGATGCCTGGAATCGGGTGCCAAATAGGCACCCGATTCCGGCATAAAATCGGAGTGAAAAAAAGAAAAAAAAAACCTTATGCTCACCTCCCCACGAGCCCCCGCCGTCTTCCGCCATCTTCTTGAAGGCTCCAGGTGGCTTCCGCAGGCTGCCGCTGTCAGCAGAGCGCTTCCTCTGCTGTTCAGGACCTGCGGTGATGTCACAGTCACGTGACCGCGGGTTCACCATGGTAACCCGCGGTCACATGACTGTGACATCACCGCAGGTCCTATAAGGCAGAGGAAGCGCTCTGCTGACACCGGCAGCCTGCGGGAGCCACCGGGAGCCTCAAAGAAGATGGCGGAAGACGGCGGGGGCTCGTGGAGAGGTGAGAATAACTTTTTTTTTTTTTTTTTAACACTTGTGCTCCTAGTTAGGAGCAGTTTTACTGTACTGAGCATGCTCAGTACAGTAAAACGGGGTCCGAGGAGACATCCGATGTTTCCTCGGACCCTTCTCCATAGAGCCCCATGTTATAGGGATCGGACCTAATCGGATGTGCACTAAATGCCATCCGATTTGGTCCGATCCGATTCTGTCAGATTTTATTTTCGGTGCAAAAATCGGAGCAAGCTCCGATTTTTGCACCGATAATAAAATCGGACAGAATCGGATCGGACCAAATCGGATGGCATTTAGTGCACATCCGATTCGGTCCGATGCCCATAGAGCTGCATGGGGGCCAAATTCGGATCCGATGCTGTCCGATTTTGATCGGACAGCATCGGAAATCCGAAAATCGTTATGTGAAAGCAGCCTAAAAGCTCTAATCTATTGTAAAAGTAGGGGGAAATAGGAAGATGGGAAAGTAGAAGTGAGAGTGCAAAAGGAAAAGAGAAGGGTAAAAGGAAGGAAGAACAGAAAGAGAGAAGAAGAGTACCCTATATACTCGCGTATAAGCCGAGTTTTTCAGCCCAAAAATAGGGCTGAAAAGTCCCCCCCTCAGCTTATACGCGAGTCACTGTATACTGTATACAATGTATACAGTATACAGTGCCCCCCCATCAGTATACAGGGCCCCCCCCCTTGTTTAGCAATCCTGTAAAGGAAGAGATTAGTATACTTATCCCTCCGCTGTCCCGCTGCCGCTGTCCCGCCGCCGCCATCGCGCTCCTCCGTCTTCATCCAGCGTCTTCCGTCTTCTTCCGGCTTCCTCCGGTGGGCGCAGGCAATGACGTCATTGTCTGCGCGCCAGAGAAGGAATCCGGAAGACGGAAGACGCTGGATGAAGACGGAGGAGCGCGATGGCGGCGGCGGGACAGCGGCAGCGGGACACTGGAGGGCAGGGCCGGACTGGGACTGAAATTCAGCGCTGGAACTCAAACCAAAGCAGCCCACATGCAAAATCGCTTTACAAAAAAATAACCATTTGTAATTATATTGGCATTGTAGTAAAATTAGTGCTGGAATACATACACAGCAGCCCAGCAGCAGTGAAACTGCCTCAGATGATAGTGTATGTGCCTCAGATGATAGAGAAATTGTCTCAAATGATAAAGTGCCTCAGGTGATAGAGAAAGGGCCTCAGAATCTGAGGCACATTCACTATCACCTGAAGCACTTGCACTATCATCTGAGGCTTAGATGATAGTGAAAGTGCCTCAAATGATAGTGAATGTGCCTCAGATGATAGAGAAAGTGCCTCAAATGATAGTGAATGTGCCTCAGATGATAATGAATGTGCCTCAGATGATAGAGAAAGTGCCTATCACTATCATATGAGGCACATTCTCTATCATCTAAGGCACATTTACTATCATATGAGGCACTTTTACTATCATATGAGGCACTTTCACTATCATATGAGGCACTTTTACTATCATATGAGGCACTTTCACTATCATATGAGGCACTTTTACTATCATATGAGGCACTTTCACTATCATATGAGGCACTTTTACTATCATATGAGGCACTTTCACTATCATATGAGGCACTTTTACTATCATATGAGGCACTTCACTATCATCTGAAGCATTTGCACTATCATCTGAGGCACTTTCTCTATCATTTGAGGCACTTTCTCTATCATTTGAGGCACTTTCTCTATCATCTGAAGCATTTGCACTATCATCTGAGGCTTAGATGATGATAGTGAATGTGCCTCAGATGATAGAGAAAGTGCCTCAAATGATAAAGTGCCTCAAATGATAGAGAAAGTGCCTCAGATGATAGAGAAAGTGCCTCAGATGATAGAGAAAGTGCCTCAGAATCTGAGGCACATTCACTATCACCTGAAGCACTTGCACTATCATCTGAGGCTTAGATGACATTAGTGAAAGTGCCAGTGAAATGTCTTACCTTGTGCCTCCCTCGGCTTGCTGTCCCGCACAGGCAGCTGACAGGTCACAGGAGCCTAGAGGTCGGAGGAGCGAGGAGGAGCCTGTCTGCTGCCAGCCCGGCCGCCACTGCCATGTTCAGGTCAGTTCCGGTGATCCAGCTTCTAATGGCCTGGCCAGCGTTGTTGTGGCCGGCACATTTCTCCACCACCACCCACAAAGAATGTGCTGTCGCTGTCTTGATGTCGTGACACAGCACAGCACTGCCGTATATTGCGTGGTCCGCGTCCGCCCCTCAGCCGCTGATTGGTGTGCCACAGCGTGACAGCGCTTCACTGTGTGACATGGGTGTACCCAGGATCAAAACTAGGGGGGGGCAAGCCATGGTCGTTCAGGTTGTGCCCGCTTCTTGTACCATCACTGCGCAGCAGCACACGGGCTGCTAAGGGTCCCGTGTGTTTCACTGAGCCTCCTGCACCGCCCCCTGTGCTTCCTCTTACTACAGGGGTGATGCCATGCATTGCACAGTGGAACGCATAAAAAGCAGGAAGCACTACCTTCTCCTAGTGTGGACTAGGTGTCACTTCCTGCTTTTATGCGTTCCACTGTGCAACGCTCGGCGTCACAACCTCCTCCTGTATCTTCAATTTTGGGAAGCTGCGGTGGAACCAGGAGATGTAAGTACAGATTTTTATTAAGGAGTACACGCTGGCCAGAGGAGTATGGGGAGGGGGATAAAGGGGGTGGCTCACTGTGGCTGCATTATACTGTATGGAGAATTATGAGGCTGTACTGTGCTATATGGAAGGCTGTACTATGCTAAACACAGGACTGTGAGGGTACATTAGACTGTATGGAGGGCTATATGGAGAACTATGGGGGTGCAGTATACTACATGGAGGACTATTGATGGTGCATTATACTGTGTAGAGGACTATGGGTGAATTATACTATATGGAGAATTATGGGGGTGAATTATACTATATGAAGAACTATAGGAGTGCATTATACTGTATGGAGGTGCATTATAATGTATGGAGGCATATGAGGCTACATTATACTATATAGAGGATAGAGGGGTTGCATTATGATAATTGGATGACTATGGGGGTACCTTATGAATGGGGGACTATGGGGTGCATTATAATACATAGAGGACTATGGGAATACATTGTAATGTATGGAGGAATGTGGGGATGCATTATAATAATTGGAGGACTATGGTGGCTGAGGAGGAGGACCATATAAACCATGATGGGGGACATATATACCACGATAAAGGCCATATTCCAGGAGGAGGACCATATACAGCAGGATAACGGACATTAATACATAATGAAGGGGGAGAGGGGTCAATTTGTGAGTATAGGATTTAGAATGTTACATGGGGCCCATACATCTGACCAACGTGCACGCGGAAGGTGGGGGGCCTACAATGCGCACCTGTGCCCATCAGACTTATTGCGCCACTGGGGAGCCCTATGGGGGCAGGGGCTGTATATGACATCGGCGGGCTGCCGTCAGGGGCCGGGCGAGATTAATATATTTAATATATTAATATATTTGCTCCGAACGTTGCACCCGGTCTTATTTTCAGGGGGTAGGCATACACACACAGGGGCATACACTCGCAGTACGGTGGCTCAGTGGTTAGCACAGTATTTGGTGGCTCAGTGGTTAGCACTGTACAGTGGCTCAGTGGTTAGCACTGTATATGGTGGCTCAGTGGTTAGCACTGTATGGTGGCTCAGTGGTTAGCACTGTATACGGTGGCTCAGTGGTTAGCACTGTATATGGCCGCTCAGTGGTTAGCACTGTATATGGTGGCTCAGTGGTTAGCACTGTATATGGTGGCTCAGTGATTAGCACAGTACGGTGGCTCAGTGGTTAGCACTGTATATGGTGGCTCAGTGAGGAGAGGACGGAGGCTGGAGGGGTGAGCGCAGGATGACGAAGGCTGTTGGGGTGAGGGCAGGAGGACAGAGGCTGGAGGGGTGAGGGCAGGAGGACAAAGGCTGGAGGGGTGAGGGCAGGATGACGGAGGCTGGAGGGGTGAGGGCAGGAGGACGGAGGCTGGAGGGGTGAGGGCAGGAGGACGGAGGCTGGAGGGGTGAGGGCAGGAGGACGGAGGCTGGAGGGGTGAGGGCAGGAGGACAGAGGCTGGAGGCCCCCATCACAAGCACAGTGCAGCCAACTTTATCTTTATTTACATTACATTTATTTTACACTCACTGTGATCCTCCGGCTGCTCTATCTCTGCCTCCAGCCCCCCACAGTCCACAGGGCAGCTGCACAGGCTCTTCTGCTCCCGGGGCCGGCACTGCAGCTTGCACTGTGTAGCATTGCACACACACACATTGCGCACACACACACACACACATTGCACACACACACATTGCACCATTGCACACACACATTGCACACACACATTGCACACACACACATTGCACACACACACATTGCACACACACACATTGCACACACACACATTGCACCATTGCAACACACACACATTGCACATACACACATTGCACCATTGCACATACACACATTGCACATACACATATTGCACCATTGCACCACACACACACATTGCACACACACATTGCACATACACACATTGCACCATTGCACACACACACACATTGCACATACACACATTGCACACACACACACATTGCACATACACACATTGCACACACACATTGCACATACACACATTGCACACACACATTGCACACACACATTGCACACACTGTCACTCTGCACAGCACACTGCACCTTTCCTTGGGGCCATTGTCTTCTTGTCGACTCTTCACTCACTCTCTATCTTCACTTGTAGCTCGCCTTGAGAGCTCTTTGCTCCAGCCTCCCTCCTCACCACCAGGCCAGGCCAGCAGTGTCCCCACTCCCCAGACAGACCCCACTCCAGCATGGGACTCGGCACTCTCAGTGCAGTTGTGATGTCACACAACACACATCACTGTTCTGAGTCCCCCTGCAGGCCTGCCAGACAGTGCCTGCCGAGCTGATCTGCAGTCGGTAGATACTGTCTGAGGCTGCTGATGCTGAGGGCACCCGGCGATGTGATCACTGATCCACCCGGCGCCCTGCCTGCTGGGGGCTGCTGCAGCTGCCGGCCTGCCGCCCCGCCGCCCCATGACACACACGGGCGGCGCTGTGCGGCTGTGCCGCTGGCGCTGACACTGTCATGCCACAGACTTAGTCACACTCTCACAGTAGGTGCCAGTTCCGGTGCGCAACTGCGCACAGTGCCACGCTCACCCGGGGGGAAAAGCAGCCTCTTGGGGGGGGCACCTGCCCTCCCCTGCCCCACGCTGGGTACGCCCATGATGCGGCCGCTGGTGATTTTAAAAGGACAAATCACTCCTGCTCCACCATGGCGCAGTCTGCAGCTAGGCCCTGCCCACTCCACACCGACCGGCCCACCGGGAGAACTCCTGGTGCTCCATGCTGTCAGTCCGGGCCTGGTGGAGGGATAAGTATACTAATCTCTTCCTTTACAGGATTGCTACCCAAGGGGGGGGCCCTGTATACTGATATGGGGGGGCTGCTGTATATACCTCTGGGGCTGTATATACCTCTGGGGCTGTATATACCTCTGGGGCTGCTGTATACTACCTAAGGGCTGCTGTATACTACCACTGGGGCTGCTGTATATACCTCTGGGGCTGCTGTATACTACCACTGGGGCTGCTGCTGTATACACCACTGGGGCTGCTGCTGTATATTACCACTGGGAATGCTGCTGTATACTACCACTGGGGCTGCAGTATACTACCACTGGGGCTGCTGCTGTATATACCACTGGGGAGGCTGCTGTATACCACACTGCTGGGGGCTGTATACCTGTGCTGGGGTCCACCCTCGGCTTATACACAAGTCAATAGATTTTCCCAGGTTTTGGGGGCAAAAGTAGGGGGGTCGGCTTATACACGGGTCGGCTTATACACGAGTATATACGGTACTAAATACGGTAGTGGTTAAGATGGTAGAAGGGAAGCAAGCGGGAGGGGGATCGCGAGCAAGACATCTCCATTCACAGTACATCCTCCCATGGACCTCCCCGCCTCCTCTCCACCCCGTCACGTCCCCCCTCAAGCAACCATCAGACGGCAAAAAGATCTGAACTCTTTATACATGAGCCACTCCTACCCAGAGCGGAAATTGTTCTCCAACTGGGCATCGGAGTGGGCCAAGAGTCTTTCCATCCTACAAATACGATCCATCTCCGATAACCAGTCGAGTAGGGTGGTTTTTGATTTCCACAAACGTGGGATGGTCGGATCTACATGCAGCAACACAATGTCTCAGTAGGTCGCGTTTGATCACTTTAAATCATCCAGGGAGCATGGATAGGAGACCGACCCGAGGCAAACGGGGAGCAGAGGCTCCTGTTATCCGCTCATAAATCCAGAAAATCCATTGCCAGAGACTGAACTGGCAGGCATCTCCACCAGATATGCAGCATAGAGGCACCCCGTATCTCACACAAATGTCCGGTTCCTGTGGGAAAAGTCTGTGAACATCTTGGGGGCAGCTGTACCAGCGTGAGACAATCTTAAAATTCCACTCCTGCAATTTGCAGGGTAGGGGGAGCTTATGAGTACAAAAGAATGCTTTAGACCAATCCTGTTCCGAAAACGATTCTCCAAGCTCTCTCTCCCATGCACTCACAAACCAGATCTGGGTGTTGGTCTCAGGGGCGGCCAGTGAAGAATATATCTGGAAAATTACATGGGTCGGGGGATCAGGAAACATTAGTAAGGATTCAAAACTGGAACAATCCCTCACCAGGGCAGAAGGAGGGCCAGCTGAGGAAAGGAATGATCTAAGCTGCAAGTATTCGAACCAGGAGATCCTCTGGTCTGGAAAGCGGGAGCGGAGCTCTAGCATGGGAGGGAGATGAGAAGAAACACATAGGTCCTCACTCGCCCTGTGTCCCTGAGATGAGGATCAAATCAAGAACCTCTCAGCTCAAACGGCCAGCGGAAAGTCAGGATTGTCAAACAGAGGGGTCATGGGGCCCCATTTGTCCGAAAGTTTGTATAGACAACACATCCTGTCCCATACCATAGGTGCAACAGATCGTTCGTTAGAACAGATAAAGCGATAGCTCTGGGTCTCTTGGGCTTATCCAGTCAGGGTAGAGACATCAGCCTCCATTCCGCTAAGGAAGCCTCGAACCTCACCCACTGCCTCGAGTCTGCCCCATGAAACCAGTCCACCACCCTGGACAACACCGCAGCCGCATGGTAGAGTCGGAAATCCGGTAATCCAGTACCTCCAAGTCTCTTAGGCCTCGTAAGAAGTTTGTAAGCCAGTCTAGGCTTGGGATTCTTCCATACAAAGTTAGCTACGCACAACCAAAGCTGTGAGAAGAAGGTTCTAGGCCACGCTATTGGGACCGTCTGAAAGATATGCAACAGTTTAGGGAGAACATCTATTTTAAGAACGTTGATCCTACCAAACCAAGATAACTTCTTAGAGGTATGAGAGACAAGATCAGCCGCAATGCGCTGGAGCAGAGGTTTGTGGTTCAAATAGTAAAAACCTCTATTTTATACAAAACCTGAACACAGGAGGAGGAGTAGTGAGTAGGGATGAGCGAGTATGCTCGGCGCTACTCGTTACTAGCACGAGTATCCCGGTACCCGGGATGCTCGGCGAGCACCGAGTACCGCTGAGATGCTCAGACTCCTCGCTAATAATTAGCAATCTAACACAAATACACTGCTCCCTTCAGTGCACACAATGAGCTGGCACCTCACAGAGAGCAGATTGATTGTTAGGATCCCTCTGGGGGCCACAGCAGGGTGTTGTATGCTGCGGCAATTTGAAATAGCCCACCCTCCCGCCCTTTCCCAGAAACACTCATTTTATAACCGGAAGTCTGTGGGCGGAGCCTGTCACTAATTGACTTACATAGGGCTCGGTGCTCTGGCTGAGTACACGAGTATCTTGGGATGCTCCGCCCGAGCATCAAGCACCCGAGCATTTTAGTGCTCACTCATCTCTAGTAGTGAGTATACACAGCTCATAGACCTGAAGATGGGGGTGAGGGGCAGGAAGGCTAATTTACACCCTATTGAGGAATAGCAGGCTCTCCTGCCCCAGCCCTGCGCAGCCTGCAGTGATCACTCCAGGGGCGGACCGTCACCCCCGAGGGCCCTGGTGCAGGAGAGGACCGGGGGGCGGGGCTACTGGCTGTCGGCACGGCCTGGGGGGCGGGGCTACTGGCCGTCGGCGCGGCCCGGGGGGTAGGGGTTCCGCTGGCCGTCGGCGCGGCCCGGAAAGGGGGGGGGAGGGTGCCGCTGGGGGCCGCACTGAGCCGCACTGAGCCGCAGGCGCAATGCTCTCCTACCTGGGAGCCGCGCGGAAGTGTTCCAGGAGCCGGAGGAGCAGAGGAGAGGAGGGGCGGATTAGGCAGAGGAAGCAGGAAGCTCTCTGCTTCCCTTGCCTGACCCTCCTCTCCTCTGGCAGCGGCTTGCGGGGGTCGGCTGGGGGCCCCCCTCCAGGCTTGAAGGGGCTCCCAGCCGGTCGGGGCCCTGGTGCAGCTGCACCAGCTGCACTAGTGTAGTTCCGCCCCTGGATCACTCCCCCATACACATCTGATTGCCTTCTACCTATATGTGATTCATTAATTATTAATGCACATAACTGCAGACAGACCTCAATGTAAATATGATCCCTGCAGATACATGTCCAGAGGGCAGTATATACACCCTGGGCTCTATTAACTCTGTGTGATCATTGTTCTTACACCTAGGTGAAATCTTTCATGGCTGCAGGAATAATTCTGCTTCATAGACAGTCTAAGAATGGGGAATATGAGCATAACTACAGACCATGATTTACATACCCGAACCTAGGAGGAATAGCACATGTATCACATAAAGTCACATTTTACTCTGTACCCAGGAGCTTCAATCTGTCTGTGTGCCTCAGCACAAGTGTTATTATAAGTATATAGTGTACAGGATAATTCATCCAGTATGGAAAATATGTAATGTAAAATGGAGTAAATGAAATAACATACACTATCTATTATATAATCACGAATGGGTTTTTTGCCCCTTTTGAGACCGCTCTCGCTGCGAGTCAGCGTGGTCATGTGGATACGAACGAAGCATTGGCCGCGCAGCGGCCATTGCGAGCAGCTCTAAGGCGACTCGCTATGCCCGCGCAGCGGGCATGGCGAGTCGCCTTAGCAGCGCGAAGCATTGGCCGCGCAGCGGCCATTGCGAGTCAGAGACTCGCTCTGCTAGAATCCCGATGCATTGTGCATCGGGCACCCATCTAGTATAGTATATAAACAGTATAAGGCAGGGGTGGGGAACTCCAGGCCTCGAGGGCCGCACACAGTGCAGGTTTTCATGATTTCCTTAGTATTGCACAGAGTCTGGAATCATCACCAGTACTGGTGATTATACTATCACCTGTGCAATACTAAGGAAATCTTGAAAACCTGCACTGTGTGCGGCGCTCGAGGCCTGGAGTTCCCCACCCTGGTATAAGGGATAGTAGTATACAACATTTAACAATATCAAATGTGCAAAGTGTAACAAAAGATCAATAATAATAAAAATTACAAAATGTCTGTTATATAAAATAGGATACATTATATAATACAATCTATGTAATGCCTAGTAAACAGCATATAACATAGTAAATAATATACGGTAGTATATAAGGAAAAGTACAGCACTGTACAACACGTGGTATAGTAATATGGAGAGTGTGAATATACTGTATAGCAGGGGTGGACAACTCTTGGCCTCGAAGGCCGTACACAGTGCAGGTTTTCTGGATATCCTTAGCATTTGACAGTTAGTAATTTAATGTCCTGCACAGGTGATGATTCCAACTGTCAAATGCTAAGGATATCCAGAAAACCTGGACTGTGTGCGGCCCTCGATGCCTGGAGCTGCCCACCCCTGCTGTATAGATTAGAGCAGGGGTGTCAAACACGCGGCTTGGAGGCCACATCCCCAGGGCTTCAAAGTGCGGCCCGCAGCACCGTGGACAACGTAAGGACGTCGGAATGCACTGTGCAGGGGGCCGCCATGGTGCACTGTGTAAGGGGCCGCCACAGTGCAGTGTGCTGGGGACTGCGGCTTTATTATCACTTCCTGCGGCTGCTACGACAAGCTCCGAGCCTCCTTCCCTCAGCTACATCAATGGAAGCTGGCAAGCCAATCGGATCACATGCTCGCAAGTGACGTCAGCCAATCAGAAACCTCAAGTGACGTCATACGTCACTTGCGGGTTTGTGATCTGATTGGCCCGCCAGCTTCCATTGATGTAGCTGAGGGAAGGAGACTCGGAGCTTGTCGTAGTGGCCGCAGGAAGTGATAATAAAGCCGCAGTCCCCAGCACTATGCACCTCGGCGGCCCCTTACACAGATATATTCAAAGTGTAAGATATAACAAAGATATTCACCACGCACTTGGACATGTATACACAACACACGCACACAAAGAGTAACAGCAAGTGTATAGTCGCTAAGGTGCAGCCCCAACATTGGATACTCACCACGCACCCGAACAAACACACACACACACCACAAAGAGACACACACAACATAGAGACACACACACCCCCCCAAGGGGACACACACACACTCTATAGCGACACATGCACTCACCCCACAGGGACACACACACACCACAATGAGACACACATGACACAGACACACACACCACACAGACCCCCCCCACAGGGACACACACACACAGCCACCCTATAGGGACACATGCACTCACCCACAGGGACACACACACCACAAAGAGACGACACACACACACCACACAGACCCCCCCACAGGGACACACACACATACACACCCTATAGGGACACATGCACTCACCCCTCAGGGACACACACACACCACAAAGAGACACACACCACACAGAGACACACACAACACAGAGACACACACACCCCACACAGAGACCCCCCCCCACAGGGACACACACACATGAACACCCTATAGGGACACATGCACTCACCCCACAGGGACACACACACACCACAAAGAGACACACACAACAGAGACACACACCACATATACCCCCCCCCCCCACAGGGACACACCACATACACACCCCAGGGACACGCACACCACACAGACAGACACAGATGTGCACAAATCACCTCACACAACTCGCCTCATACGTGTGCTATCTTTATTTTCCAAACATAAACATCTGATTAAAAACAGCCAATGTGCAACGCATGTGCCATATAGGGAATTAAGGCAGATGTCAGTCACATGAGCTGTCTATTATGTGTATGTGTGAGGTAACATATACTGCCTGGCCAGGGGGAGGGTTTACAGTTGGCTGGAGATTTATTAGGCTGCCTATAGCAATCAATCACAGCTCAGCTTCTATTTTCCTACAGGTTATTAGAACCATTCTCACATTTCTGAATACCGAGTTTGATTTCAGTTGTGGTATTTTTCAGCAGAACTACTTGATACTCTTCAGGGGGTGTCACACGCGTCAATGTCGTCAGCGAGATGATCGCTGACGACATTGACGGCTGATCGCTGGTGAGCTGTCACACAGACAGACTCACCAGCGATCAATTGACCAGTGACATCATGGAAACGATTTAAATATCGTTTCCACGATGTCCTGCTCCCGCTGCCAGCCTGCTGGAAGCGGGAGCAGCCTGGTCTCCAAGGTACACTGCGGGTAACTAGGCAGCGCGCGCTGCTTAGATACCCGACGTGTACCTTAGTTACCAGCCTCCTCCGCTCACCCGGTGAGCGGAGGAGGCTGGTAACTAAGGTACACGTCGGGTATCTAGGCAGCGCGCGCTGCCTAGTTACCCGCAGTGTACCTTGGAGACCAGCTCCCAGCGCTTGTGACAGGCGCTGGGAGCTGGAATATCGCTCGCTCCCGGTGTCACACGCAGCGATGCTGCGTGTCCACCGGGCGACAATCGCCAGGTTTCAGAGCTGGTTCTGAAACCTGGCGACCATCAACCAGCGATTTATCGCTGGTTGATGCAGTATGTCACACGCGTCAATATCGCTGCAACGTCACGTGCAGCCGATATCGTGCAGGCGATATTGACGCGTGTGACACCCCCTTTCCCCTTGGATTCTTTTACCATCGAAGTGGAGACAATAGGGATCTTTGCTTTGAAGTTTTTAAAAAATTTTGGTTTACATTTTCTGTCCTTCTGAGATTGTTCGTCTCCAGACACCCGACTGACTTGGAACCGGTACATCATGACCTTGTTCAGCAATGGTTGCAAGAACTTTATTTGCTTTATGTGTAGAAATGTTGTTTTTCAGTACCAGTAAACTCGCTGTTGTAGTGCTTGCTCTTTTGTATTTCGGTGTGCGTTCAGGAGAAGATGACGCGGAAGAAGACTTTGGCTTTGGAGTCTCGGGTAAAGATTCAGAGACAGTATCATGTGTGGGTTGCGATTGCGAAGTGCTGCCTTGAGCTTGAAATATTGATAGTCGCATTCGTTTTCTTGGATGAATTGATTCCAAAAGAGCTATTTTGAGCGTCGAAAAACCAACCTTGCCTCCACTCTCAACTTGCCTCAGGTAGAGCTCTTTATCCTCCGAGTTTTTCCATTCTCCATTAACATTGGTGACATCAAATAACTGAGAAAGTGTTGCAGTGAATTTATCAGAAGGTTTCTTTTTGTTTTTGTCATTTAGATCAATCAGACGATTGAGTTTCTTTCTGATGAGTGCACTGGATAAAAGTGGGAAGTCTAGAGTTTCCCTCCAGAGTAATTCTATAACCATTATCATATTTTTTATTCAATCCAGTCGCCGTTTCTCGCTGTTGAACAGAAAACTGAAGTTTCCAAGAATTTGGCAGTTCATTGGCATCCGCGTGAGATTGGAGAGCTTATCAACATATGGAATACTTGGATCCCTTTTATGTTGAGAATAGGAGGGCAGATTCCTCGTCCAGATAGACCTGTTTGCCTTTACACTGTTGCTGGAATTTCTAGAAGACATATTCTGAATGACCTGTCCTGCAATTCTTGATCGTAAAACTGGAAGCTTGGCACTGAAAAAGAAAAGATAATACTAAATTACAAAATATTTTAAAATATTCCAGGATGTTCTAGATGTGAATAAAATACCACTTTTTGTTACAACTTAGAAAGATATTTTCTTTATAGATTAAAATTAAAAACACGAAAAATCTTTTTTTTGAAAATTTTGAAATGAAAAAGAGGGGGAACTTTTTTGAATATTTTACAAATTTGATGATACTAATGTCATTGGAATGCAATTGTTCCTCCAATGTAAGGGGTTTCATTTTCGTTTTGCAAAACCTTTAAAATAGTCATCACCGTAGTGTACATGTGAGTGTGTAAGAGAAAATGTGTGTGTATGTGATTGTGTGTGAGAAAATGTGTGTGTGTATGAGAGTGTGTGTATATGTGTGTGTATGTGAGTGTGTGTGTGTGTGTGTATGAGAAAGTGTGTGTATGAGTGTGTATGTGAGTGTGTATGAGAAAGTGTGTGTGTACAAGAGTGTGTATGAGAGTGTGTATGTATGAGAGATTGTGTGTGTGTATGAGAGTGTGTGTATGAGCGTGTGTATGTGAGTATGTATGAGAAAGTGTGTGTATATGAGTGTGTGTATATGAGTGTATGTATGAATGTATGCATGATGTGTGTGTGTGTGTGTGTGTGTGTGTGTATGAGAGTCTGTGTAAAAGTGTGTGTATGTGAGTATGAGAAAGTGTGTGTGTATGAGTGAGTGTGTAGAAGAGTGGGTGTATAAGAGTGGATGTATATGAGTGTGCGTGTGTGAGAGTGTGTGTGTGTATGAGCGTATGTGTGAGAGTGTGTATGTGTGTATGAGTGTGTTTGTGTCAGCGTGTATGTGCGTATATGAGAGTGTGTGTATGAGCGTGTGTGTGTGAGTATGTGTATGAGAGCCTGTGTGTGCATGCAAACAGAAGAGAGACCAGGTTGGGACATCACTACAAAGTGGCATCAGGATGGGGACATTACTATAAGAGGACCAGATGAGGACATTACTACAAGAAGAGGACCAGGATGGGGGCATTACTACAAGATGAGGACCAAGATGGTGACATTACTACAAGAATGACCATAATGGGGGACATTAATATAGGATGGGGACCAGCATGAGGACATTATTGCAAGAAGGGGACCAGGATGGGGACATTACTACAAGAGAAGACCAGGATGAGAACATTACACAAGATGAGGACCAGAATGGGAACATTACTACAAGAAGGGAACCACGGTGGGGACATTCCTAAAAGGAGATCAGGATTTGATCATTACTACTACTACTAAAAATGTCACTTAGTAATGCAACCCCCCGATATCAATTTTTTTCAATGTGCGACCCACCAACCCAGCTAAGTTTGAGACCCCTGGATTAGAGTATATCATGTATCGCATCCACTGTAAGGTATTGTAGTGCAAAACACGAGGTAAAGTACATAGTCATATAGAAAGTGTATACTGTGCTATGTCTAATGTATGGTATATAGCGAATACATGCTGATATATATATTTTATGATATGTAGTATATAATGAAATCTATCTAGTGTAGGTTGTGTATACAGTGTACACTATGTCCTGTGTAATGTGCAATGTATGGTGTATACTCTGTAGTTTATAGTGTGCGCTCTGTGATGTGTAGTATATAATATATCATATCATGCATAGTATGTATTATATCACTATCTGCATTGTTCTATATATATATATATATATACACTCAGCACAGTACCACTTCTTCTGTCCTGTATACTGGGTATAATCCTCAATATCTTTATTATTCTGTATATATACACTGCACAGTACCACTTCTCCTGTTCTGTATACTAAGTGTAATCCTCACTATCTGTATTATTCTGTATATGTACAGTGCACAGTACCACTTCTCCTGTCCTGTATACTGGGTGTAATCCTCAGTATCTGTATTATTCTGTATATACACTGCACAGTACAACTTCCCCTGTCCAGTATGCTGGGTATAATTCCGTGTATCTGTATTATTCCGTATATATACACTGCACAGTACCACCTTCCCTGTCCTGTATACTGGGTTTAATCGTCATTATTTCTATTATTCTGTATATATACACTGCACAGTACCATTTCTCCTGTCCTGTATACTGGGTGTAATCCTCAGTATCTGTATTATTCTGTATATATACACGGCACAGTACCTCTTCTCCTGTCCTGTATACTGGGTGTAATCCTCAGTATCGTATTATTCTGTATATACACACTGCACAGTACCACTTCTCCTGTCCTGTATACTGGGTGTAATTCTCAGTATCTGTATATATGCCGATATCCGGCACCAGACACCTCACAGCTTCTTCCTCTGTGGCTCCCGGTCCCTGGCACCAGGTACCCAGCACCTTGTTCCTCTGTGGCTCTAGGTCTCCGATATCAGTCAGCTTCTTCCTCTGTGGCTCCTGTTCCCTGGCACCAGGTACCCGGAACCCGGCAGCTTCTTCCTCTGCGGCTCCCGGTCTCTAGTACCCGGCACCCAGCACCAGGCACCTGGCAGCAAAAGGCACCCGGCACCCAGCACCAGGCACCCTGGCACTAGGCACCTGGCACCCCGGCACTCTGGCACCTGGCAGCTTCTTCCTCTGCGGCTCCCGGTCTCCGGCACCAGATACCCGGCAGCTTCTTCCTCTGTGGCTCCCGTCTCCGGCACCAGGCACCTGGCAGCTTCATCCTCTGTGGCTCCCAGTCTCCATCACCAGGTACCCAGCACTCGGCAACTTCTTCCTCTGTGGCTCTTGGTCACTGGTACCTGGCACCCAGCAACAGGCAGCACCGGGCACCTGGCATCCTGGCACCCGGCACCCTGGCACCTGGCAGCTTCATCCTTTGCGGCTCCCGGGCTCCTGCACCAGGTATCCAGCACCTGGCAGCTTCTTCCTCTGCGGCTCATAGTCTCCAGCACCAGGCACCTGGCACCTAGCAGCCAGCACCCGGTACCCAGCTCCCAGCAGCACCAGGCACCCCGCAGCACCAGGCACCCGGTAGCAGGCACCCTGGCACCAAGGCACCCTGGCAGCAGGCAACCAGTTGCCCGGCATCCTGGCACCAGGCTCCCGGCATCCTGGCACCAGGTGCCCAGCACCCTGCCACCCGTATGATCGGCACCCTGGCACCAGGTGCCCCGGCACCAGGCACTCAGCACCAGGCACCCTGGCAACTAGACACCTCGAACCCTGGCACCCTGGCACCAAGGCACCCTGACATCCAGGCACTCTAGCACCAAGGCGCTAGGAAACCCGGCACCAGGTGCCTGGCACCCAGGCACCCTGGCACCTCTACGTTCAGCTTTCAGCGCTTTACCTTCATCGGCCGTTAGCCGGGTTCTCCTCCTGTGCAGCGTGCAATAGAGACACCGGCAGTGAGGAGACCTCTTCCTGCCAGTGTGACCCCTGCAGTGTCACCGTGCCGCCGCACGCCGGGTCAGACAGGAAGCCGCTGGGAGCTGTACGGAACCAGAAATTGCGGGATCAGTAGAGCTCCCAGGCTCCCGCCGTGCGGCGACTCTCAGCGCTGGGGCACATGCGAGCGGCAATGCCTGCACCGAGCTCTACATTGGCGACACCCCCCCCCCCAAAAGACTCCAGTTTTCATATGGAGTCTGGGGGAGGTGAGGGAAGTTAAAAAAAACTAAATTAAATTAAAAAAAAACTGCCCTGGCGCCCTGTGATCTGCCGCCCCAGGCACCAGCCCTCCAGTGCCTAATCTAAATATGGCCCTGGAGAAATCACTGAGCTGCATAACATAAAATGCATGTTAATATGTAGAACATAAGGCGGTGAACTGCCTTGCTTGAAGTCCAATGCAGAAATAAATAAATAGGGAGAACCCCATAAAAAGGTTACTTTGGAGGAGAAGGGTTATAATATTGCTTTAAACCAGAAGCAATGAGACAGAAATTGCAGTGAAGTCACTGCATGGTCATAGTAGTCACAGTAGTCGCCTATAGCCATATACAGTAGGGGTTGAGCTGTGGGCAAAGAAATGCACCCTGGCACCCAACGCATTATCGCTACCTCAGGACAGCTTCATCAGGGGTATAGGTGGTTGTCAAACCAATGCAGTTGGGTGGACACTATTCTAATTAAAGTAATTGTTTTTTCTTATGCTGTTTAACCAATTTTTGATAAAGGTACCAACTGCCTAGGTTATATTGGCTGTAGTTTTCTTGCAGCTTCATAATTATGCTAGTTTAGTCATCTGGGAGAGCCACATACAAATATATACTCACCACTCTGTTGGAGTTGGCCTATGGGGAAATTTGATCCCCTATATTATGTGGGGTGTTGTTGTGATACAGCTTATTTTTGCTATTCATTTGTATATTGTACTGTTTGCAATTTTCTATGTATAATACACAGGGGTGGATTAAGGGTAGCCAGGGCCCGGGGCTGTTCAGACTCTGTGGGCCCCCCCCCGGGTCATGTGATGGGGGTCATGTGACGGGGTCACGGGGGTCATGTGACGGGGTCACGGGGGTCATGTGACGGGGTCATGTGACGGGGTCGCGGGAGTCATGTGACGGAGGTTATCATATACCTGAAATAGATTATTCCAGAAAAATAGTTGCTGAGTGAAACTCTGACCTGTCAAACATCCATTGATCCTAGTCAATTTACCATTCAGTTAGGAGGAAAAAAAAAAACACTTTAAGCCATAGTATTGAGCAGTCCATTAGGAGGCGGCCACTATGCCCTGACTGCCCCTGTACTCAGAATAAATAACTTATAAATATCTCGATCAGTGTGCCCCCTGAATGATAATCACCTGTTACTGGTCCAATGGACTTGCTTGCAGATTGGTCCGTCCCGCCTCCTCGCGGTCCGACACCGTCTTCTTCTGAATGATGTAGATAACGCCTCCTGTCACCTGCGTTATCCACGTGACTACGTCCAATTTTTCCATTGCCTATGCTATGCCCATACCTCTCCAGCTTGTGCAGGTGCACTGTGCTCCATCATGGGATTATCCTACAAGTTTAAAATCTCAGTAATGTCACCATACATTACACGCAGAAGACTGGGAGCCTGGAGCCATGTGCAGAGACCCCTGCGGTTCGCGCATGAGTAGATGAGTTTTACATTGTAGCTGCAGTAGGGCAGAGCACGGTGCGTTTGCGCAAGCTGGAGAGGCATCTGCACAGATGTGAGATGGGAAAGTGGGACGTGGATAACAAAGGCGTGATCCATATCATTCAGAAGAAGAGGCTGTCAGACGGCGAGGAGAGGCTAAATGGACCAATCTGCAAGCAAGAATTTTGGACTGGTAATAGGTTAGAATACAGGGTGCTAGATTTCTATAAGTTATTTATTCTGAGTACAGGGGGCATTCAGGGCATAATAGCCTGTTTCTTATAATGCAGCATCAGCGTGTGCACGAGACCTTACAGATACTGAGGGAAAAAAAAATCACCAAATACTCAGCGTGTGCACGAGGCCTTACAGATACTGAGGGGAAAAAAAATCACCAAATACTCAGCGTGTGCACGAGGCCTTACATATACTAAGGGAAAAACTCACCAAATACTCAGTGTGTGCACGAGGCCTTACATATACTAATGGAAAAACTGACCAAATACTCAGCGTGTGCACGAGGCCTTACAGATACTGAGGGGAAAAAAAATCACCAAATACTCAGCGTGTGCACGAGGCCTTACATATACTAAGGGAAAAAACTCACCAAATACTCAGTGTGTGCACGAGGCCTTACATATACTAAGGGAAAAACTGACCAAATACTCAGCGTGTGCACGAGGCCTTACAGATACTGAGGGAAAAAAAATCACCAAATACTCAGCGTGTGCACGAGGCCTTACAGATTCTGAGGGGAAAAAAATCACCAAATACTCAGTGTGTGCACGAGGCCTTACATATACTAAGGGAAAAAATCACCAAATACTCAGTGTGTGCACGAGGCCTTACATATACTAAGGGAAAAACTGACCAAATACTCAGCGTGTGCACGAGGCCTTACAGATACTGAGGTAAAAACTCACCAAATACTCAGCGTGTGCACGAGGCCTTACAGATACTGAGGTAACAACTCACCAAATACTCAGCGTGTGCACGAGACCTTACAGATACTGAGGGAAAAAAAATCACCAAATACTCAGCGTGTGCACGAGGCCTTACAGATTCTGAGGGGAAAAAAAATCACCAAATACTCAGCGTGTGCACGAGGCCTTACAGATTCTGAGGTAAAAAATCACCAAATACTCAGCGTGTGCACGAGGCCTTACAGATACTGAGGTAACAACTCACCAAATACTCAGCGTGTGCACGAGGCCTTACATATACTAAGGGAAAAACTCACCAAATACTCAGTGTGTGCACGAGGCCTTACATATACTAAGGGAAAAACTGACCAAATACTCAGCGTGTGCACGAGGCCTTACAGATACTGAGGGAAAAAAATCACCAAATACTCAGCGTGTGCACGAGGCCTTACAGATACTGAGGGGAAAAAAAATCACCAAATACTCAGCGTGTGCACGAGGCCTTACAATTACTGAGGGAAAAAAACTCACCAAATACTCAGGTGTGCACGAGGCCTTACATATTACTAAGGGAAAAACTACCAAATACTCAGCGTGTGCACGAGGCCTTACAGATACTGAGGGGAAAAAATCACCAAATACTCAGCGTGTGCACGAGGCCTTACAGATACTGAGGGGAAAAAAAATCACCAAATACTCAGCGTGTGCACGAGGCCTTACAGATTCTGAGGTGAAAAACTCACCAAATACTCAGCGTGTGCACGAGGCCTTACAGATACTGAGGTAACAACTCACCAAATACTCAGCGTGTGCACGAGGCCTTACAGATACTGAGGGGAAAAAAATCACAATACTCAGCGTGTGCACGAGGCCTTACAAATATGAGGTAAAAACTCACCAAATACTCAGCGTGTGCACGAGGCCTTACAGATACTGAGGTATAAACTGACCAAATACTCAGCGTGTGCACAAGGCCTTACAAATACTGAGGTATAAACTGACCAAATACTCAGCGTGTGCACAAGGCCTTACAAATACTGAGGTATAAACTGACCAAATACTCAGCGTGTGCACAAGGCCTTACAGATACTGAGGTAAAAATTCACCAAATACTCAGCGTGTGCACGAGGCCTTACAGATACTGAGGTAAAAATTCACCAAATACTCAGCGTGTGCATGAGGCCTTACAATTACTAGGTAAAAACTGACCAAATACTCAGCGTGTGCACGAGGTCTTACAAATACTGAGGTAAAAACTCACCAAATACTCAGCGTGTGCACGAGGCCTTACAGATACTGAGGTAAAACCTCACCAAATACTCAGCGTGTGCACGAGGCCTTACAGATACTGAGGTAAAAACCCACCAAATACTCAGCATGTGCAATAGGCTTTACAGATACTGAGGTAAAAACTCACCAAATACTCAGCGTGTGCAATAGGCCTTACAAAAACTGAGGTAAAAAAAAATCACAAAATACACAATGTGCGCACCCACTACCCCTCCACCTTGGATAGACATGTGAAATACCTCTACATGTTGTATGTGCCCCTCTATGTGGATATTTTTCTTGAATCATGAATGCATGGACTCCATACGTACATGATCCAAGCAAGACAGCCACTTATTAGAGGGGCACATGATACACCATGTATAGCCATTTCACATGTTTCTGTATTATCCAAGATGGTGGGGCACACCACTCCAGTGATTAAGGGGCCTTTCACATCAGCTGTTTTGCTGATGTGCGGCCGATTCGGCAGGTGGCGCCGGATCAGCCGCCTAATGGCCGACTTGCGGTCCAGATGCGGCAAGCCCTATGCATTGTCTATGGGGCTTGCGGTCCGGTGCGGCAAGTGCGGTTCTGCCGTGTGCGGCAGATTCGACACTTGCAGCCGCGAAAAAAAAACACCACTTGTAGAGTTTTTTTTTCGCGGCCACAAGTGCCTGATCTGCCGCACTCAGCAGAACCGCACTTGTGATAGACAATGCATGGGGCTTGCCGCATCCGGGCCGCAAGTCGGCTGTTAGGCGGACGATCCGGCACATGCGCCGCCACCTGCTGGAACGGCCCAAACATCAGCTAAACACTGATGTGAAAGCAGCGTTCGTTAGGCCCCTTTCACATCACCGTGTCTTTCAAATTGCGTCAGATCCAGCAGATTTACCACATTTGCTGCCTAACAGCCGTTGCGACGATGGATGACAACGCGGTCAGCGGCGTTTTTTTTTTCCACCGCCGCAAATGCCGGACTTGCCGCACCCAGCAGAACCGCACTTGCCGCACCAAACCGCAAGCCCCATAAACAATGCATGGGGCTTGCCGCAAGTGTGCCGCAAGTGCGGCCGTTAGTCGGCAGATGCGGTAAATCTGCCGGATCTGCCACAATCTGAAAAAAAAAAAGATGTGAAAGGGGCCTTTGTACACAAATCATTTAATTACTGCTTACATTCTTTCTTTACACTGACTGAGTCCTCCCTGCCATGCAGCAGCCACCAGGTCTGGCTGGCAGTGCACACACAGAGCACAGCCACAGGCAGCAGCTGCAGCAGCAGGGCAGGAGTCAGGAGTGGACATATCACTCACCTCTCTGTCACACAGGCACGTCCTCTCTGTGCTCTGTGTCGGCATTAGGTGACGGTCCCTCTCCTCAGACTCCCTCTCTTCATGCAGGCGGCGACCCAGGAGGTGGTGGACGGCGGTCGGCGGGTGAGACACAGACTCAGTCAGGAGGACGGAGGAGTCTGCTCAGCCTCAGTCGAGATCAGCTGCCTGCCTGGGTCTGGGTCCTCCTAGAGTAGGAGGATTCAGCAAAGCCCGGTCGGGCCCGGCAGAATCAGCATAGCAGGGCGGACAGCGGCAGCCGGGACTCGGGAGAACAATGCTGCCAGCAGAGGCCGCTGGGACTATAGGAGTGGGAGCAACATCCGCAGGCAGCTACCACTGGTACGCACACCTTGTAAGCACACAGCTCCACATGCTCCATACATACATGGCTCCGCTCCGTACACCTAGTACACACTCAACTCTGCTCCATACACCTCGTACACATGGCTCAGCTCCGTACACCTCGTACACACTTGGCTTTGCTCTGTACACCTTGTACGCATACGGCTCTGCTCCATACACCTCGTACACACTCGGCTCCGCTCCATACACCTCATACACACTCGGCTTCGCTCCGTACACCTCTTACGCACTCGGCTCTGCTCTGAACACCTCGTACACGCTTGGCTCCATACACATGCGGCTCCGCTCCATACACCTAGTACACACGCGGCTCCGCTCCATACATCTCGTACACACGCGGCTCCGCTCCATACACCTTGTACACATGCGGCTCGGCTCCGTACACCTCGTACACACGCGGCTCTGCTCTGTACACCTTGTACACATGCAACTCCACTCCGTACACCTTGTACACACACGGCTCTGCTCCGTACACACGCGGCTCTGCTCCGTACACACTCGGCTCTGCTCCGTACACACTCGGCTCTGCTCCGTACACCTCATACACATCTGGCTCCACTCCGTACACCTCATACACACACGGCTCTACTCCGAACACACTCGGCTCCGCTCCGTACACCTCATACACACGCGGCTCTGCTCTGTGCACCTCGTACACACACGGCTCCGCTCCGTACACCTTGTACACACTCGGCTCCGCTCCATACACCTCGTACACATGCGGCTTGGCTCTGTACACCTCGTACACATGCGGCTTGGCTCTGTACACCTCGTACACACGCGGCTCTGCTCCATACACCCTGTACACACTCGGCTCCGCTCCATACACCTCGTACACACGTGGCTCCGCTCCGTACACCTCGTACACACGTGGCTCCGCTCCGTACACCTTGTACACGCGGCTCTGCTTCGTACATCTCATACACATGAGGCTCCGCTCCATACACCTCGTACACACGGGTCCGCTCCATACACCTCATACACATGTGGCTCCGCTCCATACACCTCATACACACACGGCTCCGCTCCGTACACCTCGTACACACGCGTCTCTGCTCCGTACACCTTGTACACGCGGCTCTGCTTCGTACACACTCAGCTCTGCTCCGTACATCGCTCCGCTCCATACACCTAGTTACACAAGCGGCTCTGCTCCGTACACCTCGTACACACACGGCTCCGCTCCATACACCTCGTACACACTCAGCTCCACTCTATACACCTCGTACACACACGGCTCCGCTCCATACACCACGTACACACACGGCTCCGCTCCATACACCTAGTACACACTCGGCTCTGCTACATCCACACTGTAAATCTCCTGACCCCTGTGTGGGGGCCTCACAGGACACACAGGGGGCCTCACAGGACACCCAGGGGGCCTCACAGCACACAGGGGTCCACACAGCACACACAGGGGGGCCACACAGCACACACAGGGGGCCACACAAGACAGATAGGGGGCCACACAGCACACACAGGGGGCCTCACAGCACACACACGGGGCCACACAAGACAGACAGGAAGCCACACAGGGGGCCTCACAGGACACACAGGGGGCCTCACAGGATACACAGGGGCCTCGCAGGATAGACAGGGGGCCTCGCAGGACAGACAGGAGGCCACATAGCACACACAGGGGGCCATACAGCACACACAGGGGGACACACAGCACACACAGGGGGCCTCACAGGACACACAAGGGGCCTCACAGGACTCACAGGGGGCCACACAGGGGACCACACAGGAGGCCACATAGGGGGCCTCGCAGGGCACACAGGGGGCCCGCCGTCATGCTCTGACAGCCCGGAAGCCGCAGGGAGATGAGCACCGCGCGCGGCACTCATTTCCCGCCGGCACAGAGCTGAAGTGCCCCGGGGCCTCACAGGACACACAGGGGCCTCACAGCACACACAGGGGGCCACACATGACAGATAGGAGGACACACAGGGGGCCTCACAGCACACAGGGGGCCACACAGCACACACAGGGGGCCACACAGCACACACAGGGGGCCACACAGCACACACAGGGGGCCACACAGCACACACAGAGGGTAACACAGCACACAGGTGGGCCACACAAGACAGATAGGAGGACACACAGGGGACCTCACAGGACACACAGGGGGCCTCACAGGACACCCAGGGGTCCTTACAGCACACAGGGGGCCACACAGCACACACAGGGGGCCACACAGCACACACAGGGGGCCACACAGGACACACAGGGGGCCACACAGCACACACAGTGGGTAACACAGCACACAGGTGGGCCACACATAACTGTCATCTCATCCTCTCCTTCACCTTATCCAGCACCATGACATCCAGCACAGTGGAGGACTGCATAACGAGGAGCTGATCATGTGATCCCTGACTCCTCCCCTCTATGACATCATCACAGGTCCTGTAAGCACAGGTCTTCTCATCCTTTTCCTCACCTCTCCAGCACCATGACAACCATCACAGAGTGGAGACCTGCATAACGAGGAGCCGATCATGTGATCCCTGACTCCTCCCCTCCATCACATCATCACAGGTCCTGTAAGCACAGGTCTTTCATCCTGTGCGGCTACAGGTGGGCTCACAGTCACTGCGGAGGGGGGGGGAGAGTGTAACACAGCGGTGGCGGCCGGGACTGTGGGAGAGAGAGCGGCATTAGCAGGGGGCCGCGCCACCATCAGGCCCCCTGCGGTTGCCGCTCCCTGTCAACTAGCAGGGCTCATCACCTCATGGATGCTGTGCCTGCGTGCAGAGTGCTGTGTGGTGGCGCCGTGGCGGATTATAATGGGGCAATTTACCCCCTGGACTGCGGGCCCCTAGACACCATTGGGCCCGGGGCAAAAGCCCATAATGACCTCATTATAATCCACCACTGATAATACACTGTTTGTACATTTTAAATGCTTTTAAAAAACTTTTTGTCCTTGTATATCTTTTTTTCAAATCAAATAAACTATTTTTGTGTCATTTTGTCTCTGCCTTACCTAGATCCCTGTCATTTTTACACGTTTCTTTTTTCTTGTTCCTGGTTACATTATAAAATGACACTGGTCAGAATTAGAAAAAATGTCTGGGTCATGAAGGTGAAGAAAACTAGGCTTAGGGGTGAAGGAGTTATGAGTTTTTGCAGCATTTTTACCCCATTTATTTGAATAGGAAAACAACATTATCAAAATGCTGAGAGAATTGATATTCTGCTAATTAAAAAAAAAAAATAAATAATGCCAAGCAGCTCAAAAAATGCGAGGAAAAAAAATGCAGATTGTGAATTAAATTGAAGAAATTTCATTTCATTTGCTGGTAAAGTAAAACACAGCGTTCCCAGACACACACACACACACACACACACACACACACACACACACACATACACATACACATACACATACACACACATGCACACATACACACACACACAAAGCACAGTAACAGTGCAATTTGTTAACATATTCTTAATGTTTATCTTCATGGAATGTTGCAAAATATAGAAAGGGGCAAAATATGCACCAATTTAAGTGTATTTCATTGGGTAATTACTGCTGATCTAAGGATAACAGGAGAACATCTTCAGTATAAACTGACAATCTTTAAATGTCAGATCTGGAGGGCTTGTCAAATTCTGCTGCTCATAGTCTCCTGGGTCATGAGACTTAAAAATCTCATACGCAATACTTGTATAGTAATACTTTGTGGTTTTTCAGGACAGAAAACCTGCTGCATATCTGACTTGTGTTGATGTATACTTAAAGCGAACCTGTCACCCCCTCCAGGCATCTAAAAATAACATAGCCACCTTCTGCAGCACTAAGGCTGCATTCTGACAAGGTGTCTATAGCATTTATGCTCCCTTGATTCACTGAAATAAAGACTTTTATAAGATCTGTTTCAACCAGACCCAAGACCAGGAGGCGGGTTTTCAAGTGTCTATCTCCTTCCTCTGTGGTGTCAGTCATCCCTCTCTGCGCACCGCCCCCAGCGCCATCTCCCTGCATTACAGAGCTTTGTCAACATAGAGCTGCTGGTATAAGAGACCCCACAGTAGTAAATCTAGCAGGAGGACCCTGAGCAGACAAAGCACTGCCTGCTACATAGCAGCCCTTGAGCTGAGCAGTTTTCACTTTCAGTTTCTTGTACCCATCAGCATTGCTCCTCATCCCCTGATCTACAGCACAAACTCAACTCTGCTGCACTGCTGACAGCTCAGCTCAAGGGCTTTGTCTGCTCAGGATCCTCCTGCTAGATTTACTACTGTGGGGTCTCCTATAACAGCAGCTCTATGTTGTAGCAGAGCTGACAAAGCTCTGTAGTGCAGGGAGGTGGCTCTGTAGGAGGTGCACAGAGAGCAGAGAGGGATGACTGACACCACAGAGGAAGGAGATAGACGCTTGAAAACCCGCCTCCCGGTCTTGGGTCTGGTTTGAAACAGATCTTATATAAGTCTTTATTTCAGTGAATCAAGGGAGCATAAATGCTATAGACACCTTGTCAGAATGCAGCCTTGGGGTACCTTTACACGCCGCTACTGGCGGGTGGATACAACCAGCTACTTGCGAGAAATGTATCTTGCATCGGCAATGTACCCTGTAGTAGCGGCGTGTGAAGACGGTAGTAGCCACCCGGCAGTAGCTGCACCTGTTTCCGAGCACTGCCCTGAAACAGGTGACTACACAGCCGATTGTAGCGACCTGTATCGGCGTGTAAAGAAGCAACAGAAGGGATGTGTCAACACCAGGCAATGTACCTGGTATGTAGCTGGGGCGTGACACAGGCTCCGGGTTACCGCGCCCCATCAGCGATCATTGGAGGAAGCTTGCATTACGATTGGTAGTCGCTGCATAGGGAGGCATATTCAAGGAGCTGACCAGTCACACTACACAATTGCTCAAGCGTCATGTATTAAACAGCCTCCTGCAATGCCTGCCCAATCATGATGTTCTTGCTTTGTCCTATCAGCGTACGGACGTCTCGTAATCCACAATTGTGGCACGCCTATGTGTTGTCCTTGCTGCACCAGGTCCGCCATATTAGCTTGTTGTAGCGGTGTGTAAATGAGGTACGGTGAGCTACAGAAGGTGACTTGAGACACCCGGCGGTGTATCTAGAGATAGATGTAACCTACTGTAGCGCACCTTGTGGCGGCGTGTAAAGGTGGTGCGATTACCGTTTGTAACCGTTTGTGCGTGCTCGTGCACGTGAAGTAGCTGGTTGTATCCACCCGCCAGTAGCGGCGTTGTAAAGGTACCCTTAGTGCTGCAGAAGGTGGCTATGTTATTTTTAGATGCCTGGAGGGGGTGACAGGTTCGCTTTAAAAGGAAGCTGACAGCAGGATTTACCCCTACAGGTATCAGGAGCTCTTTATCATCCTGTATAACCACTAGGTCAGGGGAACTAGCTTTTTAAATTATGGAGAGGAATCTGCCTGCCGTCATAAGGAGACAGATAAGCTGATAAGGAGTCTTATAGCCGAAATGCTCCTCTGGGAAACATGCAAATTGTCAATTCAGTGAGGAAGTTAAAAACTCTAATGCCAGGCAGTCTCCCCGAAACGGAGCGTCTGCAGTTTGGGGTTCTGATCTGGCACAAATCCTAAGTCATATTAAAAGGCTTGTTAAAGAGTCGATTATGACTTTATGGATTGCTACCCTTATTGGGTGGCATTAGAGTTTCTCAACTCTTCACTGAAATGACAATTTGTATAACCACTAAGCATCTGAAGTATGTTTACAAAAGAAGTTTATTCCTGTTCTAGTAGAATGTGTCCCGGGCCAAGGGCTTGGGGTACTCGGATCTCGGGCGTACAGGTATGGGGATGTCACGGGTGGTCGGTGCCCGAGTACATGCCCTTGAGCAGATAATAAATAGGGGAAAAATAATAATATAAAGTTGTCAGTCGTGACGCCACCTGTAGGTCTGGTCAGGGGCGTAACTACAATAGGTGCAGGGGTTGCGATTGCACCCGGACCCTGCAGCCTAGGGGGCCCCAAAAGTCCCTTTGGCCTATAGAAAAAGACTAATACTATTAAAGATTTCCAATAATTGGGGGCCCCGTTGGAGTTTTCGCATCGGGGCCCCTGGGCCTGAAGTTACGCCACTGGGTCTGGTGATGGCACCGGCGCTGCTGGGGCCTCCGGGATGATGGGCGGCAGCAAGATGTCGTAGCTCCCTACAGGAAGAGCAGAGTCCCCGGGGTGTTGGAAGTAGCAATGGTGGAATAGGGCAGCGCGGCCTCCACTGCAAAGTATAAGGCAGGTAAACCACAGTTCATTAGAAAGGAACACATACACGTTGCTCACTCTGAACGGGTATTTTACTCCAGTAATCTGCAGGTTTACAGGGTAATGCAGTTCTTTCAGCTGAGGTAGTCGACCGGGTTCTGGTAGTGAACAGTGTCCCTCCGAAGCTACACTTGTGTTCCTTCTCTATCACTTTCTCTGTCCTTTTCTGTGGTGCCCTGCACAATCCCACTTCTTGAACCAGGCCCGTCAGGTGATATGGGAACCCTTTATCTTTCCAAAGGGAACCCAACCCTGTTTAGTGCTTCTAGTGGAGACCGTGCTTGGTTTTGGGCGGTTGGATCGTGCTTCTAAGAAGACATCAACCACGCCGGTAATTTGTGGTTCAGGGATGGACCTTTGATCCACGTCGGAGCCGGTACCCCGCTTCGGACTGGGCCAGGGCGATTCAGTTACCTTCTATCTGCTCCTTTCTCTTCTGGGTCACCAGGTTGAAGTGCTCACCCTCTGAGCTCCTTCTCCTTCTCTTTCCTCTTTACTGTGCTGTTCTTTCTCTCCAATTTCTGCACTCTTCTCTGTTCTACTTCTGCACTACTGCAACTGCAACTCACTGTTCCTCTTTCCCCACTCACTACATAACCTAGCTCTCCTCCCACCAGGACCGGTTACCCTAGTAATGGGTGTCTGATTGGTCGCCTATCACTAGGTGTGTGTGTGTGGTGCTGGAGCTTCAGGCTTCTACTACTCCTTACCAGAACAAAGCATACTGTACCTTCGGTTAGGGGTGCAGTACCCTTTTGTAACACGCTGACTAGCGGGGCGCTACAAATGCATACAGCAGCGTGTTTAGGATTCCAATGCGTGCCAGGACAGAAGGAAGGAGGAGAGGTCTCTCTTCTCTCCAAGCACAATGGGATGTCAATACACAGCTGTGGAATGATCGGTTGGAGGCTGCTTCATTTACAAACATGCTGCCATTAAACTTAAACTATTTGAAACCAACTACAGCAGTACTTATTGATAATATAGGCTGATAAAGCACTTAAAATGCCTTCTAGAGGTAGTTCCTGCTGTCAGGCTTTCTTTAAGGGTGGAGGGCACACTAGAAGCGTGAAAATCGGAACGTTTTTGAGGCATGACAGTCATGCGAGTGCTTTCCGTATTGCCCTGTGAGTATGGTGCAAGTGTGGTGCGAGTGTGGTGCGAGAGCAATGCGCATGGTGTGACTGTGGTGCAAGTATGGTCTGTGTGCAATGTGTTTTTAACATGGTTTTTCTCATGCTGTATAACCTGAGAAAAGAGTAGCTAGATTGAATAGCTAGATCAGTCTTAACAGTCTACTGCTGGTACTTCTGGGGCCGCCTATTAAGCTAATTGCATATTCACTGCACTGTCAAACAAACAGCCAATCACAGAAGCTCACACTCTGTGAGAGTCTCTATCATTGGCTGTTGTAGTCAGACTGAATTTCCACAATCTGTACAGTGATTCTGCTTGCTTGTCATATACTTAGTGTATGGCAACTAACCTGGCATTATAGGGTGTTAAATAAAGAATTAATAAAAAAAAAATGTGTAGGGCTTCACAGCACTTTTAAGTCTAGCCCAATGAAAGCACACAACTGCGAGCTGCCACCCTCAGCTGCCTAATTTACCCATTGAAGCGCCATTTTCAGTCACCCTACCAGGCTCTTCCAGCGGCCCTGGTGGTGGGTGGCACGCTAGGTAATAAGGGGTTAGTACCAGCTTTGTTTTACCAGCTGGTAGTAAGTCCTGGGATTCTGAATGTCAGGCCAAGTTAGACCCAGCCATTAAGAAAATCCAATAAAAAGTTAAAAAAAAGGCACCACACAGAGTTAAAAATCTTTATTAGAAATAAAGAGGCAGACATGCTTAGAGACTCCATCTGTATTACCCCCACGCATCCAACGATCCTGGTGTTCTGTCTTCTCTCTTCTTTTTTCTGGTGTTGGGCTTTATCCTCCTCCTCTTCCTCGTCTTCCTCCTTGTGACCCTGTAACATATGTTTGGGAGGGCCCTCCTCTATACATTTGGGGCTGATACCACTGCCTTAAGAATAATGGCATAATCAAAGCCATGGTTGATGTCACTGAAGGACAGATCTGCATTAGGGAATACCTTCCTCTATTAATTTGAGAGAACCCTCTTTTATTAATTTGGGAGGGCCCTCCTCTATACTTTTGAGAGGGCCCTCCTATATACATTTTGGGGTTACATTATACATTTTTGGCACTGGTCCTTTTTTCACTGATATTTTTGGGGATTCACAGTTAGCTTGGCTTTTGGCATCAACATATGCAAATAAGGAATGAAATCCAAAATGGAAAAAAGACTGTTGTTAAGTTACAGAGACATTGACATGGCCGTGGTGTTGTCAGTGGTGCGTGACTCGGCACTAAGTATATGACAGGTCAGATGAAACTTGATGCATCCACTATGTTTCTGGCAAACTGTCCTCATCCGGAAGGTAAAATTACCTAGAAGCCAGAAGAGTGAGAGCAGATTCTGTATTCTGAATGGCAGACAAGGCTTCTAGTCTACGCATTTCTCATTTCTCAAGCAGCACTAAATCTTCCACGACCATACAGTCTACTGTTGACACACAGAAGGCTGGCCCATCCAATCCTCAACCTGGTTCTCCTTCCTACCCCCATCATCAGTCATAGAAGACTTATGCCCCAAGCTTGCCCACTCCGAGAATCTGTTTTGTACATTTCCTTTAGTTGACTCTGTCCTCTCACCGTGCAGCATTGAAGAGGGATGTTAAAAGGTGATGTGTGTTCATGTGCAAGAATTTGATGACCCATGGTCAGAAGTAAGCCACTTTGAGGAACCTGATTTACTGTCTCCAGATGTGGAGGACAATGATGCTGAGATACAGTTGCCATCAGGTCAGCCTACAATCTCAACTGTAAAGGAAGATGAGATGGAAGATGAATTGGTTGATGATGAGTCCACTGATCCGACACGCATAGCCAGCACAGCAACACAGAGGAAGACGGATACGTAACACCAACACAGGTGCCAAAGGGTAGTGGTTTGAATAGAATGAGAACTGGGTTAACTATTCCCAAGAACATCCCGCTGTGTTCCAAGTCAGGGCCTGGGGGCATTCAGCCACTGTCTACATTTTTTTTTAATAAAAGTCCTTCAGAGAAAAACATTGTAATCTGTAGCATCTTCCTTGCCAAGCTGAGCAGAGGTCAGGGCAAAGGCAAGCTGAGCAGAGGTCAGGGCAAAGGCAACCTTAACACCACAAGAATATGGAACCACATGACAGCCAAGAACCCCAGTAGGTATGCGTAAAACCAGGGTACCAAATCTGTGTCTGTGGGTCAAACCACTGCCAGGTTGCTTGTGCTATGTGCTTCACAATCTGCAGTCCATGAAACAGCTACTTATACCTCCTGCCCACAAGCTGCGGTTGCACAGACAAAGCAAACATCAACCTCATCCACTTCCTTGTCCCAGCGAAGCATCAAATTGTCCGTGGCAGAGAACTTGGAAACCAGTCACGTACCCACAGGCACAAATACTATACTTGCACATTTCATTCAGACTATTATCACCATACCCATCCAGCTGCTCTGTCTGTTGAAACAATCACTACATAATCTCAAAGAGGAAGTTTAGAATGAACGCATGTGGCTATGGATCAAGATTTCCCAATGGGTGATGCTACCCAGCCCAGCCAATATTCTGAGGCAATATTGCGTGATGATGAGGAAGATGAGAAGGACGAGGAGGGAGGGGACTTGTTTTTATGTGCTACCAAAGGGACTCCCATTGCTCCAGAGGGGACTCCGAACCCCAGCTTGGATGGCCTGGAGAGGAGGAGGTGGCGAGTCAGTGTGAGGAGAGGAAGGGTATTGTTCTTTCTGTTGCGGATGACTCACCGTAGCCGGGTTCTGCACGTTGCAGGCGTCTTTCCTCTCCTTGTCACGGAACGGCACCTGCGGCTGTGGGGCCCGGTGGTCCAGATCAATAGGGAATGGCTGAACAGTTAAGGGGTTAAATTTTGTCGTGACGCCACCTGCGGGTGTTCTGGTGATTTCACTGGCGCTGCTAGGCGTCCGGGGGATGTTATGCAGCAAGATGGTACGCTCCCCACAGGACGAGCGGGAGTCCCCGGAGCCAAGAGCTGCACAAGATGTTGTGAGGCAGCTCAGTAGCACTGCTGTTAGGCCCAGGAATCAAACGCAGACACATCAAAGTCTTTTAGGTACCTTTACTGGTGGAAAGCAGGTACACTCGGACCGGGATGGTGAGGTTGACACTCCTGGAGTTTCACAGCAAGCAGTGTGTAGGCTTCCTTTCTCTGTCTTTTTAGTGAGATCGGGTGGATGTGGAATCCAGCCGGACTGGGTCGTGCGTTCAGTGGAATGTGCTTCACCTGGGTATCTGCACTGAGGGCACTGTTAAAGGGTTAAGCCGGATCAATACTCTTCCCTGGGCTCTCGTCGGTAGGTGCTTCAGGTGGACAGGGGGCTAGACTCCCTGTTAGTTGTGCTGGTTCTCTGTGGTGGCTAGGTAGCTCTCACAGCTCGGTTCCAGTAACCGGATGATGAGGGAGAGTTAAGGTAACTCTGATGTCCCTGAGAGGTGCTTTCTCCTTTCCTCTGACCCCAATTGCAAGGGTCTCTCACTGGGCAGGTGTGCTGGTTTGGGCCTAGTATAGCTCCAGAACCGGTGGTTGCACACGTCCTGCAGCTCTTCTAGCGTCTGCACACTCTGGTGTTTCTCCCTCCAAGACCCTATTTATAGGGGGAACTAGCTCAAAGTGACCAGTGGAGCTCCCCCTAGAGCAGGGGTCTCAAACACGCGGCCCCCGGGCCGCATGCAGCCCGCCAGGCTTCCCACTGCGGCCGGGGCACCTTGAAGAAATAATGTGCCCCGGGCCATTGTGCAGGGAGCCACCGCGGTACCCGCTTTATGGTGACTTGCGGGTACCGCTGAAACAAGTGCCATCGCGCCTGTATGCAAGCAGGCGGCCGGCGGACCTATCAGAAGCCTTCATGCAAGCAGGCGGCCGGCGGACCAATCATAAGCATTCATGCAAGCAGGCGGCCGGCAGACCAATCAGAAGCCTCCTGTGACAGGAGGCTCCTGATTGGTCCGCCGGCCGGCTGCTTGCATGAGTGTACAGGCGCGATGGCACTTGTTTCAGCGGTACCCGCAAGTCACAATAAGACGGGTACCGCGGCGGCTCCATGGCCCGGGGCATCATTAAGGTGTGTATGAGAGCTAGAGAGAGTGTGTGTATATTTGTGTGAGTGTGTTTGTGTGTATATGTGTGTGTATTTGTGTGTATATGTGTGAGGGTATTTGTGTGTATGTGAGTGTGTCTGTGTATATGTGTGAGTGTATTTGTGTGTATATATGAGTGTGTGTATGTGTATATGTGTATATGTGTGAGTGTGTGTATGTGTGAGTGTATTTGTGTGTATATGTGAGTGTGTATGTGTGAGTGTGTGTGTGAATATTTCTGAGTGTGTGTATATTTGTATGTGAGTGTGTATATGTGTGAGTGTGTGTATATGTGTGAGTGTATTCCTGCGGCACATCGCCGGCGGCTGGTGCTGGCGACCGCCTGGTGCCACCTAATGCCGGGTGCCGGCAACTGCCGTCTGGTGCTGCCAGGTGCTGGCGGCCACGGGTGCTGGCGGCTGCTGGGTGCTGGTGGCTGCCAGGTACCGCTTAATGCCAGGTGCTAGCAGCTGCCGCCTGGTGCTGGCGGCTGCCGGGTGCTAGCGGCCGCTGGGTGCTGGCGGCTGCTGGGTGCTGGCGGCTGCCAGGTACCGCTTAATTACAGGTGCTAGCAGCTGCCGCCTGGTGCTGGCGGCTGCCGGGTGCTAGCGGCCGCTGGGTGCTGGCGGCTGCTGGGTCCTGGCAGCTGCCAGGTACCGCTTAATGCCGGGGGCTGGCAGCTGTCGCCTGGTGCTGGCGGCTGCCAGGTGCTAGCGGCCGCTGGGTGCTGGCGGCTGCTGGGTGCTGGCGGCTGCCAGGTACCGCTTAATGCCAGGTGATAGCAGCTGCCGCCTGGTGCTGGCGGCTTCTGGGTGCTGGCAGCTGCCAGGTACCGCTTAATGCCGGGTGCTGGCAGCTGCCGGCTACCACCTGGGCTGGCGGCTGCCAGGTGCTAGCGGCCGCTGGGTGCTGGCGGCTGCCAGGTGCTAGCGGCCGCTGGGTGCTGGCGGCTGCCAGGTGCTAGCGGCCGCTGGGTGCTGGCGGCTGCTGGGTGCTGGCAGCTGCCAGGTACCGCTTAATGCCGGGTGCTGGCAGCTGCCGGCCACCATCTGGGCTGGCGGCTGCCAGGTGCTAGCGGCCGCTGGGTGCTGGGGGCTGCCAGGTGCTAGAGGCCGCTGGGTGCTGACGGCTGCCAGGTGCCACTTAATGCTGGGTGCCAGCAAGCGGAAGACCGGGAGCCACAGAGGAAGAAGCTTCCGGGATTAGAAGAGTGGAGTCAGGTAAGGCGCTGTTACAGCCGAAGATAGCAGCATGGGGGGGGGGGGGAGGGGGAACGTGACCGCTGAAAGTTCCCAGGGCGGCAGGAACTCCAAATATGGCCCTATGTAAGTGTGTCAATGTGTGAGTGTGTATGTGTTTGTGTGAATATGTCTGAGGATGTATGTGTGAGTGTGTATGTGAGTGTGTGTGTGTGTGTGTGTGTGTGCATATGTGTGAGTGTGCGGGTGTGTATATGTGTGAGTGTGTGTGTGAGCGAGAGAACAAAGAGAAGAGAGACCAGGTTGTGGGGACATCTCTACAAAAAGGCGTTGGGATGGAGTCATTACTATAAGATGACAAGAGAGGGAACATTACTAAAAGATGGGGACATTACTACAAAATGAGGACCAGGATGGGAGACATTAATATAGGATGGGGACCAGGATTGGGCATTACTACACATATGGACCAGGGAGGAACATTACTACAAGATGGAGACCAGGGCGGGGGCATTACTACAAGAGGAGGACCAGGATGGGGACATTACTACAAGATGGGGATATTACTACAAGAAGGGGATCAGGATGGGACATTACTACATGATGAGGACCAGGATGGGGGTCATTAATATAGGATGGGAACATTACTACACATAGGGACCAGTGAGGAACATTACTTCAAGAAGGGGACCAGGATGGGGACATTACTTCAAGAAGGAGACCAGGATGGGGAAATTAATATACAATGGGGACCAGTATGGGGACATTCCTACAAGAAGATCAGTATTTAATAATAATAATAATAATAATAAAACTTTATTTGTATAGCGCCAACATATTCCGCAGCGCTTTACAGTACAGTACAGTATTTGTACTTTACTAGATTGAGCAAAAAATTTTGGTAATAAGGGTACCGTTACACGTCGCAACATTGCATGCAGTTTCACAGGCAATTTGCTGGTTGCAGTGAAATCATGGACACATTGTTCTATTTGTACACAGCAACAAAATAGAACAATGTGTCCATGATTTCACTGCAACCAGCAAATTGCCTGTGAAACTGCATGCAATGTTGCGACGTGTAACGGTACCCTTAGTCCTACAAGCAATGCGGCCCCCGATATCAATTTTTTTCTACGTGCGGCCCACCAGCCCAGCCGAGTTTGAGACCTCTGCCCTAGAGGCTTGGGGTGAAACAAGTGTGTTCTAAGGTGTTGTTAGGTGTTTTGTGAGTGTTGCTTGCTGTTACTGCTCCATTTGTGTACCAAGGGTTCTGTGGTGCCCAACAGGGTGACAGTGTGCCACATTCCCCCTTAGTTAACTTCAGTTCTCCCGGACTGAGCAAAAAGTTTTTCTTTTACATCTTACCACTAAACATTTTATAACAGTTAATAACAGGTATTTACAGAGTCTTAAGGAAAACTACAAAAATCACTGAAAAGAAAAGGGAAAAATGGGAAAAATATGAAAAGCAGTCCATACGGCACTAGTCCATCTGCCGTAGGCTGGGAAAAGGTAAGTTTTGGTCACACAAGTCCTGTGACAATTGTCCAAGTTTATGAAAAAGGGAAAAAGGGTAAAGTCCAGCAGTAAAGTCTCTGGTGGCTTAAACACATACACGGGTATACATAGTAAACTTTATACATTCCCTATGGGCGTCTCTGCTTGCGAGGCCGGGTCTAACCTTTTCACCCTACCAGGCACTTTCTATCCCCAACTTAATTTACTTGGGACAGAGCCCAGTTCCAACACCCTTCTGTACACTACTTTTTACAGTTTTTGAAACCAGTTGCTATTTACATTTGTTAACAGGTACTATATTCCACTACATTTTAAACCCATTCTCCATACTTGTTTGGGGGTTGTCCTAATGTACTACGTGTGGATTTGTGTAGTGTGGGTGTCTCAAAAGCTGTGTCTGTAGTGCACAAACTGGTTGGTTCTCTACTTCTGCTGCGTGTTTCAGTAATACCATAGTAAGTACGTAGTCTATTTACAGGACTATCCTCTGTTGAAGGTGGTAGTGTAGGTATTTGTCTACGAGTACTTTGTCTTACTATGAGACTAGCAGGTTCACCGATTACAGGAATCTCAGGTTCCAAGATAACAGGCTGCATCTCTTGCACTTGAACTTGTTCTGGTTGAACTGGTTGGATAGGTAATGGTTGCTGATCTTCTACAGGTTGGTAGAAATGCATAACTGGTATGATGAATGCTCCATTGCATTGTGGCCAGTCGGCTGGTAAATATCCAATGTCTGTATGGAGTAGGTTTTCTTTAGGTTCTTCAACTGTTGTTACTGCAGGGTAACTGGTTACTTGAGGTAGTAACTGTGTTGGACATTTCTTCAAATGATCCCTAGAGACAGTTGTGAAGGTAATTCCTTCATATTTACTGATAATGCAAGTTTTGGAATTGTCATACTGCGATGGCATAATTGTGTAGGGTTCAGATTCCCAATTGTCATCTAATTTGTTGGTTTTTCTCTTTCTTTTTAGCACTAAGTCACCTGCAAAAGGTTCAGCTGAGGCGTGCTTGTTAAAGTCTTTTTCTTGTTTGGTCCTGCTGATGTTCAGGTTTCTTTCAACACTCTCTTGTACTTTGTGGTACTGTTCTTGGCGTTGACTGATCCAATCTTCATCAGAAGAATCTTTTGTGGGTTCGATGGTTCCCGTCTATAAGTCAATAGGTAATTTACCTGGTCTTGCTCGCATCAGGTAAGCAGGTGTATAGTTGGTTGAACTAACAGGTATGTGGTTGTAGATATTCACATGGTCTGGAAGTTTCTCTCCTCGATTTGCAAGGTTTTGAGCAAGTCAATGACAATACGGTTCATTTTTTCACATAAACCGTTGGTTTGGGGATGATAAGGTGTGGTCCTGATCTTCTTACACCCATATAGCACTAGGAATTCTTGAAACAGAGCTGATTCGAAGGCTGGCCCTTGGTCTGTTAAGACTTGGTCTGGATACCCATGGGGGCGACAGAAGTAACTCTGGAATGCTTTGGCTGCTACCTTCGCAGTTAAGTCCTTAACTGGAACTACTACCAGGAACCTTGAATAGTGATCAACAATGGTGAGAGCGTAAGTGTACCCGGTGCGACTTGGGGTTAGCTTCACGTGGTCAAGAGCAACTATTTCAAGGGGTTTCGTGATAACAATTGGCTGCAACGGAGCTTTCTGAGTTAGATGATCTTTCCTTCGAAGGTGACATGTGTGGCACCCTGGCACCTGTTGGGCACCACAGAAATCCTTAGAGCACAAATGGAGTAAGTAACAGCACAGCAAAACCCACAAACACAACAACACCTAGAACACCTGGTTTCACCCCGAGCCTCTAGGGGGAGCTCCACTGGTGACTTCTAACCAGTTCCCCCTATAAATAGAGTCTTGGAGGGAGAAACTTCAGAGTGTGGTAGACGCTACAAGAGCTGCCAGCCTGTGTGAAACCTTCACCCTATGAGGGACACACTAGGCCCAACCAGCCTGTTAGCGAGTGGAGATCCCTGCAATTGGAATAATAGGAAGAAGGAGATCACCTCTCAGGAAAACAGAGTTAATCCGACTCTTTCCAAATCAACCGGTTACTGGAACCGAAGCTGTGAGAGCTGCCCAGCCACCACAGAGAACCAGCACCATCAACAGGAGGTTTAGCCACCTGTTACACCTGATGCACCCATCCACGAGAGCCCAGGGAAGAGTACTGATCCTGCTCAGACCCTTTTACAGTGCCCTCAGTGCTGTTAACCAGGTGAAGCAAGTTCCATTGAATACACTGCCCGGTCCGGCTGGATTCCACATCCACCCGACCTTAGCACCAGAACTAGAGAAAGGAAGCCTAACACTGCTTGCTGTGAAACTCCAGAAGTGCCAACTTCACTATCCCGGTCCGAATGTACCTGACTACCATCCAGTAAAGGTACCTAAAAGAGACTTTGTGTGGTTGTACATTACTCCTGGATTCAGCGCACAGCATCCCGCAGCTGCCTCACAACATCTTGCGCAGCTCCCGGCTCCGGGGACTCCCGCTCATCCTATGGGGAGCGTTCCATCTCGCTGTATAACATCCCCCGGAGACCCGAACAGCGCTGGTAAGGTTACCAGAACACCCGCAGGTGGCGTCACGAAGACAAATCACCCCTACTGTTCCGCCATTCCCCTATTGATCTGGACCACCGGGCCTACACCACCGCAGGCGCGGTTCCGTGACTGGAGGAGAAACAACGCCCGTTACGTGTACCCCCGGCTACGGTGAGTCAGAATTTGGCGTCACGAACAGGATACGAGCAGGCCCGTTATCACGGGTATTGTGTGCTATTTATTGACTGTAAATATCGAACTGTACATTTGGTCCGCCATTGCTGCGCGAAAAGGCGGGAAAAGAAGGGGCGTGACTGTGCAGAGGGCGCGAAGATTGGCCCCGCCCCCACGCTCTGACGACTTCCTCCGTACGCAGCAGGAACCGGAAACTCCCGTGGTGCCTCACTCCTCACCGCGAGGCCGAGACTTCCGTTTGAAACCGAGGGAAAGGCTACGCTTAACTAAGGGGAAGCGACCATGAGTAACCCGGCTCCCGATCACGCGGTGCCCCCGCTAGACCAAGCGGCACCTCAAAATATACCTTTTGACGGACAGCAACCAGTCGGCGGTATGCCACCGCAACCCGCCCCGATTATGCCGATGTCTCTACCCTACGTTCCTAGTGCGACCTGGTTACCCAAATACAGCGGTGTACCCAGTACCTTGGAGAACTTCCAGAGGAAGATATGCCAAGCGCTGGACATGTACCCGATGACCGGTAAGCAAAGAGCTTCAGTTATTATGGGACAGTTAACCAGTGCAGCCGAACTGCAGAGCCGCAGCTGGCCTGTAGAAGTTCAGGAATCTGTGGAGCAGATATTCGCTAGATTAACCCGGGTCTTTGAGCGCCATACCGAAGCTGAACTAAGACTGTCATTCTATCGTTGTAACCAAGGGACACAAGAAAGTGTCCTTGATTATTCACTGCGCTTGCAAGACGCATACAGACTGTTAAAACAAGTCGATCCTGATAGTGCCCGAGATGAGAACAAAGCGTTAATTGGACAATTTATTGTGGGCCTTAAACTGTCTGAGGATAGAAAGCAAGCAAGCTGGTGGTCCATACAAAATCCAGGCGCAGAGTTTGACACCTTGAGAGACTTAACAGTTTGGGGACAACGACTCGCTGAAGTACCTGATCCCGCTTCACCGCAGCAGCAGTACACTGACACCCCTTCTGTGCCAGCAGCAGCATCTCCAATCCCTGCGATTCAGTCCAGTGCACAGACTGTAACACCTGACCGGTTTGACCAACTGTGTGCTAATGTCGAGCAGCTGATGAAAGACGTGGCCAAGCTACAAGCTGGGAGAAGACCCAAGACAGATGCAAGGCCATCGGACAAGATTCAACTCGCCGACAGTCCAGACGACGTCCCCTGGATGAGGAGAAAGACACAGCCGTCGCGAGGAAAACCTGCAGACCGCCGCAGTCCTGACAGACGCCGCAACAGTCAGCAGAACGACTTAGGAGGACGCAATCTGCAATCCCGTCCTTTAAACGAGCGACCCCTGGGCGAGAAGGGCCAACCCCAGGAGTAGACTGTCCAGGCCCTACGTCCAGCTGGGAACACAAGTATGTGGGAGACTGTCCATACTTACCAATCGTCATCGATGGCATCGCTATCTCCGCCTTGATAGACACTGGATCCCAGGTGACATCCATCCCCAGTACCCTTTACAAGCAGTTCTGGCCAGATGTTAAGCTAGAACCCCCTAACCCCGAGATGAACCTTGAAGCCACTAATGGTATACCGGTTACCATAGAGGGACAGTGGGAAGCTACAGTAAAGGTGGGGAGGGTACAGTTGAAAAACCAGGGTATCTTAGTGGTCCAGGATAAGCCTAACCACAAGGATCCATATGTCATATTGGGTACCAATGTCATGATGAAATGCCTCGATGAAGTGTTGTTTTTACTCCAACAGAGTGCTGAAGCCGGTAAACCCAGAGAAAAGAGGGCTATCCAAAAGCAGATCAGAGCTCTGGTGTATCAACAACAGGTAACCTTGTCAATGGTGAAATTGGCAGAGTAAGAGTCACAGATCCCATTCCAATTGTGGTACCACCCAGAAGTGAAATGATGATCTGGTGTCGAGCAGCCATAGGCCTCAGAGGGCAGGACTACCAAGCTGTAGTAGAACCTGTAATGTCTGACAGTAGTCCTACGCTCTTGACAGCCAGAGGGTTAGTCGATGTAAGAAAGGGGAGAGTCCCCGTACGCATATTGAATTATGGTGACGACGAAGTCAGACTGCCAGATATGCAACTGTCGCAAAATTGTACCAAGTAAAAGATGATGCTGTGATTGATGTAAAATCCTCAAACCAAACAGTCACTGATGAACCCCCTCACTCCAAAGATCAGTTAGAGACATGGTGTCAGGAGCTCAGTGTAGGAACTGACAATACACCCTCTCACCAGAAAAATGGAGTATACCGGGTGGTTCGGGAGTATGAGCAAGTGTTCAGCAAACACCCACTTGACTTTGGGAGGATTAAAGGGGTACAACACCATATCCCCACAAACAACCATGCACCTATCAAAGAAAGGTACAGGCCTATACCACCCACTCACTACCAGAAAGCAAAAGAGATGCTTCAGGACATGAAGAATGCAGGAGTCATTAGGGATAGCTGTAGTCCCTGGGCCGCACCACTAGTCCTGGTTAAAAAGAAAGATGGTAGTATGAGGATGTGCGTAGACTATAGGCAAATCAACAAAGTCACACACAAAGATGCATACCCGTTACCACGCATAGAAGAGTCACTAGCTGCACTCAAATCTGCCAACTACTTCTCCACATTAGATCTTACTAGTGGGTACTGGCAGGTTGCCGTAGCAGAGGAGGATCGTGGGAAGACAGCTTTCACTACTCCTATGGGCTTATGCGAGTTCAACAGTATGCCCTTCGGTTTGTGCAATGCCCCAGGCACATTTCAGAGACTCATGGAGTGTTGTTTGGGCCACAAGAACTTTGAGACTGTCTTGTTATACCTTGATGATGTCATTGTCTACTCTCAGACCTACGAAGATCACCTCCAACACCTGAGTGAAGTGTTCGAGTCACTGTCCAAGTACGGGATGAAACTGAAACTGTCCAAGTGCCACCTGCTGAAACCCAAGGTCCAATACCTAGGACATGTGGTCAGCGCCGAAGGCGTAGCACCGGATCCGGATAAGGTCACCGTCATCAAGGACTGGCCAGCACCCATCAACCACAAAGAGGTACGTCAATTTCTAGGACTGGTCGGGTACTACCGACGCTTCATCAAAGGCTATACCAAGATAGCCGCCCCCATGCAAGATCTCTTAGTGGGTCAATCCAAAAACGGCAAGATCAGGGGATCCCCGTTCCACTGGGGCCCAGAGCAGGACAAATCCTTCAAAACGCTGAAAGACGCTTTAACCGGAGAAGAGATCCTGGCCTACCCTGACTACAATCTACCGTTTTTACTGTACACAGACGCAAGTAATGAAGGTTTAGGAGCAGTCCTATCTCAACGTCAGCAGGGCAAAGAGAAGGTGATAGCCTACGCCAGCAGAAAGCTCCGTCCCACAGAAAGGAACCCGGAGAACTACAGCTTCTTCAAGCTGGAGTTCCTGGCCCTGGTCTGGGCGATCACAGAGCGTTTCAAACATTACCTGGCGTCCGCCCCGTTCACAGCTTTCACAGATAACAATCCTCTAACACACTTAGAGACTGCAAAGCTGGGAGCCCTTGAACAGCGTTGGGTAGCAAGACTCGCTAACTACGACTTCACTGTAAAGTACCGGGCAGGTCACAAGAACGGCAATGCTGATGCCCTGTCCCGAATGCCTCATCTTCCTGAAGAGGGAGAAGACATAGATGACCTAGAAGAAATTGAACTACCTGCTTTCCACCGTTCAGGTACAGCAACATGTCATCAGAGAAACCAAACACGTGTAGAGAGGACCGTGAACCCGTTACCTCACCATGACTGGAAGGAGGCTCAAGCCAACGACCCAGATGTCAGCCTGGTAAGGGATCTAATCACTCAAGAACACGCCAACATGGACTCTGATGCCTCATCAACTGCTAAACGCCTGTGGAAGGAGAAAGGAAGGTTATTCGTCTACCAAGGTAAACTATGCAGAAGATACCTCAATCCAAGAACCCATGAACTAATCTGGCAGATTGTAGTTCCCAAGACTGAAGTCCAAATGATCCTAGAAGCATACCATGATGATGCAGGACACTTTGGATGGAAGAAGCTGGAGAGACTCCTGAAGGATCGGTTCTACTGGGTCGGTATGCGAGGCTCTATTGACAAATGGTGTAAAAACTGTGGACCATGTCACCTTCGAAGAAAAGACCATCTAACTCAGAAAGCTCCGTTGCAACCAATTGTTACCACCAAACCTCTTGAAATAGTTGCTATCGACCACGTGAAGCTTACCCCAAGTCGAACCGGGTGCACCTATGCTCTCACCATCGTCGATCACTACTCAAGATTCCTGGTAGTCGTTCCAGTTAAGGATTTAACTGCTGAGGTAGCGGCCAAAGCGTTCCAGAGTTACTTCTGTCGCCCCCATGGGTATCCAGACCAGGTCTTAACTGACCAAGGGCCAGCCTTCGAATCAGCTCTTTTCCAAGAATTCTTAGGGCTGTATGGGTGTAAGAAAATCCGCACAACACCTTATCATCCTCAGACGAACGGTCTATGTGAGAAGATGAACCACATAGTCATTGACATGCTCAAGACCTTACCAGTTGAAGAGAGAAATCAATGGCCAGAGAAACTTCCAGATCTCGTGGACATCTACAACCACATACCTGTCAGTTCGACAAATTACACACCTGCTTACTTGATGAGAGCAAGACCAGGTAAACTGCCTATTGATTTACAGATGGGAACCATCGAACCCACAGAAGATTCTTCTGATGAAGACTGGGTCAGCCAACGCCAAGAAAAGTACAGAAAAGTACAAGAAAGTGTTGAGAGAAACCTGGAAATCAGTAGAACCAAACAAGAAAAAGACTTTAACAAGCACGCCTCAGCTGCACCGCTAGCTACTGGTGACTTAGTGCTAAAAAGAAAGCGAAAAACCAACAAATTGGATAACAGTTGGGAATCCATACCCTACACCGTTATGCCGTCACACTATGATAACTCAAAAACTTGTGTTATTACTAAAGACAATGGGAATACTATTGCGACTGTTTCAAGGGATCATTTGAAGAAATGTCCGCCACAGTTAATCCCACAAGCAACCAGTTTCCCTACTGTAACTAAAGATGAAGAAACAAAAGAAAATCTAGTCCTTACAGAAATTGGATACTTACCAGCTGATTGGCCACAAATAGGTGAAGCATTCCTCATACCAGTTATGCATTTCTACCAACCTGTTGAAGATCAGCAACCTAATCCAATCCAACAAGTCCAACAAGAAGAAGTCCAAGTGCAAGAATTGCAGCCTGTTATCATGGAACCTGAGATTCCTGTAATCGGTCAGCCTGCTAGTCCCACAGTAAGAGAAGCCATTCCTAATCAACTACCTACAGAGGATAGTCCAGTTGATAGACTCCGCACTTACTATGGTCTTACACAAAGCAGAAGTAGAGAACCAATAACCTCTTCGTACACTACCCCAACAGCTTTGGAAACACCCACACTACGCAGATCCACACGTAGTACATTAGGACAACCCCCACATAAACTTGGAGAATGGGTTTAAAATGTAGTGGAAAATGTAACCTGTAAGTGTTGTAAATAGTAACCAGTTTTCAAAACCTGTAAAAAGTAGTGTACAGAAGGGTGGAGGAACTGGGCTCTGTCCCAAGTATACTAAGTTGGGGACAGAAAGCACCTGGTAAGGTATAGTAGGTTAGTACCGGCCTCCCAAGCAGAGACACCCGTAGGGAATGTATAAAGTTTACCGTGTATCCCTGGACTTTACCTTTTTCCTTTTCAAAAACTTTGAACGAATTGTCACAGGACTTGTGTGACCACTAACTTTTCCTTTTTCCAGCCTGCGGCAGATGGACTAGTGCCGTACGGACTGCTTTTCACCTTTTCCACATTTTTCACTTCCTTTTCAGTGATTTTTGTGTTTTCTTTAAGACTTTGTAAATTGAATGATATAAAATGCTTAGAGTTAAGTTGTAAAAAGAACCTTTTTGCTCAGCCGGGAGAACTGAGGTTAACTAAGGGGGAATGTGGCACCCTGGCACCTGTTGGGCACCACAGAAATCCTTAGAGCACAAATGGAGTAAGTAACAACACAGCAAAACCCACAAACACAACAACACCTAGAACACCTGGTTTCACCCCGAGCCTCTAGGGGGAGCTCCACTGGTGACTTCTAACCAGTTCCCCCTATAAATAGAGTCTTGGAGGGAGAAACTTCAGAGTTTGGTAGACGCTACAAGAGCTGCCAGCCTGTGTGAAACCTCCACCCTATGAGGGACACACTAGGCCCAACCAGCCTGTTAGCGAGTGGAGATCCCTGCAATTGGGATAATAGGAAGAAGGAGATCACCTCTCAGGAAAACAGAGTTAATCCGACTCTTTCCAAATCAACCGGTTACTGGAACCGAAGCTGTGAGAGCTGCCCAGCCACCACAGAGAACCAGCACCATCAACAGGAGGTTTAGCCACCTGTTACACCTGATGCACCCATCCACGAGAGCCCAGGGAAGAGTACTGATCCTGCTCAGACCCTTTTACAGTGCCCTCAGTGCTGTTAACCAGGTGAAGCAAGTTCCATTGAATACACTGCCCGGTCCGGCTGGATTCCACATCCACCCGACCTTAGCACCAGAACTAGAGAAAGGAAGCCTAACACTGCTTGCTGTGAAACTCCAGAAGTGCCAACTTCACTATCCCGGTCCGAGTGTACCTGACTACCATCCAGTAAAGGTACCTAAAAGAGACTTTGTGTGGTTGTACATTACTCCTGGATTCAGCGCACAGCATCCCGCAGCTGCCTCACAACATCTTGCGCAGCTCCCGGCTCCGGGGACTCCCGCTCATCCTGTGGGGAGCGTTCCATCTCGCTGTATAACATCCCCCGGAGACCCGAACAGCGCTGGTAAGGTTACCAGAACACCCGCAGGTGGCGTCACGAAGACAAATCACCCCTACTGTTCCGCCATTCCCCTATTGATCTGGACCACCGGGCCTACACCACCGCAGGCGCGGTTCCGTGACTGGAGGAGAAACAACGCCCGCTACGTGTACCCCCGGCTACGGTGAGTCACATGGTCCACAGTTTTTACACCACTTGTCAATTGAGCCTCGCATACCGACCCAGTAGAACCGATCCTTCAGGAATCTCTCCAGCTTCTTCCATCCAAAGTGTCCTGCATCATCATGGTAGGCTTCAAGGATCATTTGGACTTCAGTTTTTGGAACCACAATCTGCCAGATGAGTTTGTGTGTTCTGGGATTCAGATACCTTCTGCATAGTTTACCTTGGTAGACGAACAACCTCCCCTTCTCCTTCCATAGGCGTTTAGCAGTTTGTGAGGCATCAGGGTCCATGCTGGCGTGTTCTTGAGTTATCAGCTCTCTTACTAAGTTGACATCCGGATCGTTAGCTTGAACCTCCCTCCAGTTCCAGTCATGGTGAGGTAAAGGGTTCACGGTCCTCTCTACACGTCGCTGGTTCGCCTGATGACACGTTGCTCTACCCGTACGGTGGAAAGCAGGTAGTTCAATCTCCTCCAGGTCATCTATGTCTTCTCCCTCTTCAGGAAGGTTAGGCATTCTGGACAGGGCATCAGCGTTGCCGTTCTTGTGACCTGCCCGGTATTTTACAGTGAAATCATAGTTTGAGAGTCTTGCTACCCAACGCTGTTCTAGGGCTCCCAGCTTCGCAGTCTCTAAGTGGGTTAGAGGGTTGTTGTCAGTGAAAGCTGTGAACGGGGTGGATGCCAGGTAATGCTTGAAACGCTCTGTGATTGCCCAGACCAGGGCTAGGAACTCTAGCTTGAAGAAGCTGTAGTTCTCCGTGTTCCTTTCCGTGAGACCGAGCTTTCTGCTGGCGTAGGCGATCACCTTTTCCTTTTCCTGCTGGCGTTGAGCTAGGACGGCTCCTAGGCCTTCATTGCTTGCATCAGTGTACAATAAAAATGGGAGGTTATAATCAGGGTAGGTCAGGATTTCATCTCCAGTTAAAGCATCTTTGAGCTTTTGGAAGGATTGTTCCTGTTCTGGGCCCCAGTGGAACGGGGGTCCCCTGATCTTGCCGTTTTTGGATTGACCTACTAAGAGATCTTGCATGGGTGCTGCTATTTTGGTATAGCCTTTGATGAATCGTTGGTAGTACCCGACCAGTCCTAGAAATTGACGTACCTCTTTGTGAGTAGTTGGTGCTGGCCAGTCCTTGATGACAGTTACTTTATCAGGATCCGGTGCTACGCCTTCGGCACTAACCACATGTCCTAGGTATTGGACCTTGGGTTTCAGCAGGTGGCACTTGGACGGTTTCAGTTTCATCCCGTACTTGGACAGTGACTCCAACACTTCACTCAGGTGTTGCAGGAGATCTTCATAGGTCTGGGAGTAGACAATGACATCATCAAGGTTCAAAGTTCTTGTGGCACAAACAACACTCCATCAGCCTCTGGGGCATTGCACAACACGAATGGCATACTGTTGAACTCGCATAGTCCCATTGGTGTCGTGAAGGCTGTCTTCTCACGATCCTCCTCTGCAACGGCAACCTGCCAGTACCCACTAGTAAGATCTAATGTGGAGAAGTAGTTGGCAGATTTGAGTGCAGCTAGTGACTCCTCTATGCGGGGCAACGGGTATGCATCCTTGTGTGTGACTTTATTGATTTGTCTGTAGTCTACGCACATCCTCATACTACCATCTTTCTTTTTAACCAGGACTAGTGGTGCTGCCCAAGGACTACAGCTATCCCTAATAATTCCTGCATTTTTCATGTCCTGAAGCATCTCTTTTGCTTTTTGGTAGTGTGTGGGTGGTATAGGCCTGTACCTTTCTTTGATAGGTGCATGATTGCCTGTGGGGATATGGTGTTGTACCCCTTTAACCCTCCCAAAGTCAAGTGGGTGTTTGCTGAACACTTGCTCATCCTCCCGAACTACCCGGTATATTCCATTTTTCTGGTGAGTAGGTGTATTGTCAGTTCCTACACTGAGCTCCTGACACCATTTCTCTAACTGATCTTTGGAGTGAGGGTTTGAGAAGAGGATTTTACATCAATTACAGCATCATCTTTAACCTGGTACAGTTTTGCGACAGTTGCATATCTTGGCAGTCTGACTTTGTCATCACCATAATTTAATATGCGTACGGGGACTCTCCCTTTTCTTACATCGACTAACCCTCTGGCTGTCAAGAGCGTAGGACTACTATCAGACATTACAGGTTCTACTACAGCTTGGTAGTCCTGCCCTCTGAGGCCTATGGCTGTTCGACACCAGATCATCATTTCACTTCTGGGTGGTTCCACAATTGGAATGGGATCTGTGTCCCGTACTCTGCCAATTTCACCATTTGACAATGTTACCTGTTGATGATAAACCAAAGCTCGGATCTGTTTTTGGATAGCTCTCTTTTCTCTTGGTCTACCAGCATCAACACTCTGTTGGAGTAAAAACAACACTTCATCGATATATTTGACCATGACATTAGTACCCAGTATTACATGTGGATCCCTCTCATTTGGCTTATCCTGAGCCACTATGATACCCTGGTTCTTCAGCTGCACCCTCCCCACCTTTACTGTAGCTTCCCATTGCCCCTCTACTGTAACTATTATACCATTAGTGGCTTCAATGTTCAGATCAGGGTGTGGGGGCTCTAGCTCAATATCTGGCCAGAACCGCTTGTAAAGGATATACGGGATGGTTTTCACCTGGGATCCAGTGTCTATCAAGGCGGAGGTAGCGATGCCATCGATGACGATCAGTAGGTATGGACGGTCTCCCACGTACTTGTGTTCCCAGTTGGTCGGGCCTGGATAGTCTACTCCTGGGGTTGGCCCTTCTCGCCCAGGGGTTGGTCGTTTAAAGGACGGGATTGCTGAGTGCGACCTTCTCTGTCGCTCTGCTGACTGGCGCGGCGTCTGTCAGGGCTGCGGCGATCTGTAGGTTTTCCTCGTGGCAGCGGTGTCTTCCTCTTCATCCACGGGACGTCGTCGGGGCTGTCAGCGAGCTGAATCTTGACAACAGAAAAAAATCGTATAACAAACGTGTGGAAGTACTCTGCTATAATAAAATAGTAATAAAAAGCAAGTGCCAGTAAAAACAGTATAAAAACAGGGTACTTAGTTAATACGTTTTTGCAAAAAAGTACGTAAGCCGTTCTACGTCTTCAACGTGACCCATATCAGAACGGTCCTATCTAAACTAATTTAAAACCTGATCCTGTATAGTATACCTCATGGATGCAGGGTGAAGAAAGGCCAGAATCCAACATGGACACGGTGTAGCAGATGGCTTATGTGCCTGGCTCAAAATGGGAAGTGGGTGGGGCACTCCCTGTCTTGCTAAAAAGACTAAATATGAGAAAACTGCACCTGAGCCAGGACACAATGTGAACGGGTGTGTAAGACTTCATTCACTCACACCAAATATCTAGACAACAGAAAAAAATCGTATAACAAACGTGTGGAAGTACTCTGCTATAATAAAATAGTAATAAAAAGCAAGTGCTAGTAAAAACAGTATAAAAACAGGGTACTTAGTTAATACGTTTTTGCAAAAAAGTACGTAAGCCGTTCTACGTCTTCAACGTGACCCATATCAGGCACATAAGCCATCTGCTACACCGTGTCCATGTTGGATTCTGGCCTTTCTTCACCCTGCATCCATGAGGTATACTATACAGGATCAGGTTTTAAATTAGTTTAGATAGGACCGTTCTGGTATGGGTCACGTTGAAGACGTAGAACGGCTTACGTACTTTTTTGCTAAAACGTATTAACTAAGTACCCTGTTTTTATACTGTTTTTACTAGCACTTGCTTTTTATTACTATTTTATTATAGCAGAGTACTTCCACACGTTTGTTATACGATTTTTTTCTGTTGTCTAGATATTTGGTGTGAGTGAATGAAGTCTTACACACCCGTTCACATTGTGTCCTGGCTCAGGTGCAGTTTTCTCATATTTAGTCTTTTTAGCAAGACAGGGAGTGCCCCACCCACTTCCCATTTTGAGCCAGGCACATAAGCCATCTGCTACACCGTGTCCATGTTGGATTCTGGCCTTTCTTCACCCTGCATCCATGAGGTATACTATACAGGATCAGGTTTTAAATTAGTTTAGATAGGACCGTTCTGATATGGGTCACGTTGAAGACGTAGAACGGCTTACGTACTTTTTTGCAAAAACGTATTAACTAAGTACCCTGTTTTTATACTGTTTTTACTAGCACTTGCTTTTTATTACTATTTTATTATAGCAGAGTACTTCCACACGTTTGTTATACGATTTTTTTCTGTTGTCTAGATATTTGGTGTGAGTGAACGAAGTCTTACACACCCGTTCACATTGTGTCCTGGCTCAGGTGCAGTTTTCTCAGCGAGCTGAATCTTGTCTGATGACCTTGCTTCTGTCTTGGGTCTTCTCCCAGCTTGGATCTTGGCCATGTCTTTCATCAGCTGCTCTACATGAGCACACAGTCGCTCAAACTGGTCAGGTGTTATGGTCTGTGCGCTAGACTGAACCGCAGGGATTAGAGATGCTGCTGCCGGCACGGAAGGGGTGTCAGTATACTGCTGGTGCGATGTTGGATCAGGCACTGCAGAGAGCCGTTGTCCCCGCACTGTTAAGTCTCTTAAAGTGTCAAACTCTGCGCCAGGATTCTGTAAGGACCACCAGCTTGCTTGCTTTCTATCCTCAGATAGTTTGAGTCCCACCACAAACTGTCCAATTAACGCTTTGTTTTCATCTCTGACACTATCAGGATCGACTTGCTTTAACAGTCTCAGTGCTTCTTGTAAGCACAGTGAATAGTCCAGGACACTTTCCTGTGCCCCTTGGTTACAGTGGTAGAATGACAGTCTTAATTCAGCCTCGGTATGGTGCTCAAACACCCGGGTTAATTTAGCGAATATCTGCTCCACAGAATCCTGAGTTTCTATAGACCAGGTTCGGCTCTGCAGCTCGGCTGCGCCCGTTAACTGTCCCATGATAACTGAAGCCCTCTGCTTACCGGTCATAGCGCACATGTCCAGCGCTTGGCATATCTTCCTCTGGAATGTCTCCAAGGTACTGGGTGTACCACTGTATTTGGGTAACCAGGCCGCATTCGGAACATATGGTAAAGATATCGGCATAATCGGAGCGGGTTGTTGCTGCATACCGCCGGCGTGTTGCTGTCCATCTGGAGGTATGTTTAGCGGTGCCGCTTGGTTTGCTAGTGGGTGTGCCGCATTGTGGGAATCCAGGCTACTCATCCTCGCTCCCTCTTAGTTAAGCGCGGCCAGTCCTTTCGGTTTCAAACGGAACGCCACTTCTTTTCCCGCCTTTCGCGCAGCAATGGCGGTTCACATATACAGTTCTGTATATACAGTCATTAAAATAGCACACAATACCTGTTAAGGAACGGGCCTGCTCGTATCCTGTTGGTGACGCCAAATTCTGACTCACCGTAGCCAGGTTCTGCACGTGGCAGGCGTCTTTCCTCTCCTTGTCTCGGAACCGCACCTGCGGCTGTGGGGCCCGGTGGTCCAGATCAATAGGGAATAGCTGAACAGTTAAGGGGTTAAATTTTGTCGTGACGCCACCTGCGGGTGTTCCGGTGATTTCACCGGCGCTGCTATGCCTCCGGGGGATGTTATGCAGCAAGATGGGACGCTCCCCACAGGACGAGCGGGAGTCCCCGGAGCCAGGAGCTGCACAAGATGTTGTGAGGCAGCTTAGTAGCACTGCTGTTAGGCCCAGGAATCAAACGCAGACACATCAAAGTTTTTTAGGTACCTTTACTGGTGGAAAGCAGGTACACTCGGACCGGGATGGTGAGGTTGACACTCCTGGAGTTACACAGCAAGCAGTGTGTAGGCTTCCTTTCTCTGTCTTTGTAGTGAGGTCGGGTGGATGTGGAATCCAGCCGGACCGGGTCGTGCGTTCAGTGGAACGTGCTTCACCTGGGTATCTGCACTGAGGGCACTGTTAAAGGGTTAAGCCGGATCAATGCTCTTCCCTGGGCTCTGGTCGGTAGGTGCTTCAGGTGGACAGGGGGTTAGACTCCCTGTTAGTTGTGCTGGTTCTCTGTGGTGGCTAGGTAGCTCTCACAGCTCGGTTCCAGTAACCGGATGATGAGGGAGAGATAAGGTAACTCTGATGTCCCTGAGAGGTACTTTCTCCTTTCCTCTGACCCCAATTGCAAGAGTCTCTCACTGGGCAGGTGTGCTGGTTTGGGCCTAGTATAGCTCCAGAACCGGTGGTTGCACACGTCCTGCAGCTCTTCTAGCGTCTGCACACTCTGGTGTTTCTCCCTCCAAGACCCTATTTATAGGGGGAACTGTCTCAAAGTGACCAGTGGAGCTCCTCCTAGAGGCTTGGGGTGAAACATGTGTGTTCTAAGGTGTTGTTAGGTGTTTTGTGAGTGTTGCTTGCTGTTACTGCTCCATTTGTGTACCAAGGATTCTGTGGTGCCCAACAGGGTGACAGGGTGCCACACATAGAACCTTTACCTGTTTGCAGCTTTGCCCACATGGCACAGTTCATGTGTAAGTGTCTGTTTTAAGACCCTTGCATGATACACATTTTCGCCAACAATATATACTGGTTTGCCACCTTTCTAGACCGACAGTACATGGAGAAATTTTCTTCTTTCCTTTTGGAGTCACCAAAAGGTGGCACAATGGAAATCCTGCAAGAGGTGCTGTTGTAGATCAGTTGCTGAAAACATCACCCTCTAACGATGCTGGCGGCAGAGATATCGGCTCTTTTCAACAGCAAGGATTAATGTGAAGAGACACACAGTCCTGCTCCAACAGAGGTGGGGGGAAAATGTGCACAAAATGGGCCAATTTAATAAAGCAGCACATCAGCAAGGGCTATATGTGCCTGCAACAATGCTAAGGAGATAGAAGTTGAAGAACATGCTCAAGGGATACTTAATTGACCATACCTGCATCATTCCTGATGCTTCAATTCTCTTTAATTATCGGGTGTTCAAGCTGAAAACTTGGCCTGACCTCTCCTTATATGCCTTGGAGTTGCTGGCCTGCCTTGCTGCTATTGTGATGTCAGAGTGTATTTTCAGTTACACTGGTGCAAGCAATCATCACTGATTGGTGCACACACCCCTCCTTGGAAAATGCAAACAGACTTACTCTGATTAAATTCAACAAGGTCTGGATTTCTCCACAGTTTGCAATTGAATTCCTCCAGATGACAGCAACCCAACTTAAATTCAACAAAAATGTTCATTTGTCAAATGGATCAAAACTAGAGATGACCAAACCTTTTAAAGTTCGTGTTTGGTTTGCCAAATGGGCATATATTTGCCCACTATATCAGTAAAAAAGTCACTGAAATACCAAACCCCATGCAAATCAATGGTGTCACGATAGTGGTATAGTGGAATCGGAACTTCATCGTTGATCAGCAATAGGGAGATGAGTGACAGGTGTAGTCACGGTGGTCACAGAGCCTAGCTAAATTCACAAAACACACAACAAAGACACCACAAGAAAAGTTTCCGCATTTCAAAAACATTATGCCCCCGATAGCACCAAATTAGCATCAATTGACCCAAAATAAAAGTTTAATTCAACAAAACACCTCTCTTATAATTCTCAAAGTACTGCTGACATATACAGCACCCCACTGGGTGGTTGGAACACCTAGAAACAAAACTGTGTATGAGTGCGAAACTACTGGCACGTCCCCCATGTTACTCCTTCCCAATTTATTGTCCTGGAAGCAGGCACTGATGCTACCTGCAGTTGCACATACACAACAAACATTTAGCATTGCACAGTGGACGTATATCATATATACAGTACTTCTGGTGTCAAGCAAAATGTGACCCCCAAAATGACTGGGGCACAAGGACCAGTAGTTTCTAAAGGACATCAGCAAATGAAACTGCACTATTATACAGTATTCAATGTGTGCTGAAAATGTAGCTCTAAAAGAGTTATTGAACTTATTGGACTAATATGAAAGTCTTGGAATGCTATCCTATTTTCTCTGTCCCTGCTTTAAAAAAATGTACTTACAGTCTCAAGCAGCTGAGAATAGTGTATTTGACAGAATTTCAATAGCTCACTACAATTTTATTAATATTTCGGAATCCTTAGCACAGGCCAAGCAAAATTTGATCACAAAACTGACAGGGCGAAGAATTAATAGTTTGTGCCTTCTGGCAAACACCATTAAATTGTAGGAGCACTGCTTACGATTTTACAAGTGTGGAGCCCACTGGGACGGGGTACTCGGTACCGGACCGGGTTACCGCTGGGGGTATCACAGTGGTCTTGGTCCGGACCGTGTCCCAGGTTCTCACAAGTAAAAGGGGTATTTACAGGGATAGTTTGTCGTGACGCCACCCACGGGTTGTGGTCAGTGATGGGACCACCGCTGGAGCGCAGCTCTGCCAGGAGGATGGAGGGATGGATGGGCTTCAGCTGGATGGATGAGCCCGTCGCGGGTCGGGCTGCTCCTGGCAGGGTAAAAGGTATGTAATGCAGTTCTGTGTAGCTGGAATCAGGCATGGAAACTGAAGCAGGGTTCACCGGGTTTACTCTCAAGTTCTTCAATGCAAGCAGTTTACAACACAGTTCACGGTACAGGTCCATTCACAACTCCATTAACTCCGGACACTTGAACCCTCTGCAGCCAGGCTGTCGCTCTGAGACCCCTCACTTCTTCTATTAACCTTTCAGGCTGGTTCTCTCTCTCTGTTCTTCCTGCAGATTGTATGGAGGCAGCTCGGTCCCTTGTGTGAAGCTTCCCCCTATGTGTGTGGACGGTAAGCCTGGTCCTCTTGGATGCTGCTGAGCCTCCAACCCTGTAGTGGGAACATGGATTTGGAATCTGTGTTGCCCGCCGGTTTGTCTGTGGAGTCGGTGTGTAACTTCAGTCGCCCTAAAAGCCGACACTTGTTTGCCTAGCCTGCAGTAACCCTGTCTTTCAAAGTGTTACCAGGCTTCTTCTATCCCGTGTGACTTCCAGATGCAATCAGGGAATCTATACCACCTGTAGATGGTCGGTGCTGCCGTGTTCCTCAGACCAGGTGATACCGGTCCGGTCTCTGTCCTCCCACTCCCCTGGGATGCCGGCTATGGACAAGCTTTCTCTCCATGGATCTGTGTCTCTGTGGATTCTGCGTCTCCAGGGAGCCCAATCCCTCCGGGATGTGTCAGTTTTTATCTGGTCTTTACCTCTCGGTTCACTCTGGCCTACTAACTCCTTCCTCCTCTTTTCCTCTATTTGTACTATCTGTCACCTGACCTTCTTTCCTTCCCACCCACTTTCCTTTAAACCCCACCACCCCTTGCCCACCTAGAGTCCCGGGCTTCAGGTTGGGTGCTGTGCTCTAGTGGGTGTGTATGTGCTGTGAGGGTGTTTGTTGCACAAACTGTCTATCTTTCTACCTGGCTGCAGTTCCCTATGTGGTCACCCTGGTTGCAGGGGTGCCACACAAGCACTATAGGACTGTATTAATTGGTCAGGTTTTGGTGGCACAAGCCAACCTAAATGTCACCCCAAAAACAGCGGGGAAAAAGGGCCGGTGTGAGGCGGTCGACAGGGTAGGGGGTACTCGGATACCGGGGCTGATGGCAACTTGGATGGGGAATCACGGCTGGTCGGTCCCCAGTCCCATGCCCTGGACCCTCAATGGCGGGGATGGAGGGGGATGATGGTGGTGAAGGGGATTGGTTACGTGACGCCACCTGTGGTACCTGGTAATGTGTATACCAGCACTGCGGCCGACCCCTGAGGTGATGGAGGTACAGTTCAGTGTAGTACAGCTCCCCACAGGTGGGGCTTTACCTCAGGGCAGCGGGGATGGATGAGGGGAGTTGTAGTAGTGTCTCTGCGGTCAAAGCTGTGGGTTGCGGCGGGTAAGCAGGCACACACACACAGTAGTCTTTGTTTCAGTACCTTTTACTGATGACGGGTAACAGGTACAGTCCAGAGAAGTAACCAGTAGAGATGAGCAAGTACTAAAATCCTTTGGTGTTCGATGCTCGGGCCGAGCATCCCAAGATATTCATGTACTGGGCCCAAGCACCGAGCCCAATGTAAGTCAATTAGTGACAGGCTCCGCCCACAGACATCTGGCTATAAAACAAGTCTTTCTGGGAAAGGGCGGAGGGAGGGCTTTTTCAAATCGACGCAGCAAACAACACCATGCTGTGGCCCCCAGAGGGACCCTAACAATCAATCTGCTCTCTGTGAGGTGTCAGCTCACTGTGTGCACTGAAGGGAGCTGTGTACTTGTGTCAGATCGAAAATTATTAGTGAAGAGTCCAAGCATCTCAGCGGTACTCGGTGCTCGCTGAGCATCCCGAGTACCGAGATACTAGTGCGAATAACAAGCAGCGCCGAGCATGCTCGCTCATCACTATTAACCAGGTCCTCGGTGCAATTTGGGACTTTCACCTTGGAGAGTTGTGAGGCCTCCTCTGTCACTGTGCAGTGTGGCTTGGGGTAAGTCCTGCCTGTAACTGAACTCACTGCTCCTTCTCCCTCTCAATGCTTTACTCTATCACTGACAATGTGGTCCTTCTGCGGGGTCCCTATTTCTCCTTTGGCCCCTGGTGCTGTGTTTGGTCAAGTTTTGAGTGTCTCTTTTTAGTTACCTCAGGGGCATTTGGTCCTCTTGGCCTTTCCGGGCTTTTCCTGCTGCAGTGGATGCGTAGCAGTGGCGGACTCTGGTGTCCGGGTGAGCTAAAGGGAAACTTGGTCTGTTCCCTTCTTTAATTCCCTGCTTCCTCCACTGGCCTCCGACCCTCTCCCTAGGGTGCAGCACAGCTGGGTCAGTGTTTCCCGGTCCTGAGCCTGGCTTTATCCCAGCGACCAGCTCCTTCACTCCTGCTCTCTCCTCTCTGACTAACTGGAACTAACTAACTGACTCACTGGGACTAACTGACTCCTCCCCTCAGGCCTGGATCTTTTAAAGGGGATCTCACTTAAGGCAGCCAGTAGAGGTCCCCCTTCAGGTCTAGGGTGGAAGGTGTTGTGTGCTGTGTGTGCCTAGGTGTAAATCCCTCCTTGCACCAGTGGTCTTGTGGCAATCTCCTGCAGGGGTGCCACAGGTGCATGCTTTGTACCAGGCAGTACTAAATGCTTGTAGTACTGCTGTAGATTTGGTAAGGGTGCTAGCTCTATCTTAAGTGGCTGATGTTGGTAGCACAAGCTGGGCTGTGACCCCTAAAATATTGGGGAAAAAGAACTGGTGCATGCTTTGTATCAGACATCACTAAATGCTTGTAGTACTGCTTTTGATTTGGCTAGGTCACTAGCATCACATTAACGTGGCTGCTGTGGACAGCACAAGCTAGGCTGTGACCCCCAAAATATTGTGGAAAAAGAACTGGTGCGTTCTTTGTACCAGGCAGCTCTAAATGCTTGTAGTACTGCTGTGGATTTGGCCAGGGCACTAGCATCATATTAATGTGGCTCATGTGGATAGAGCAACCAAGGCTGTGACACCCAAAATCTTGGTGAAAATGGAGTGGTGCATGCTTTGTACCAGGCAGCATGTTTATAGTATTGCTGTGGATTTGGCTAGGGCACTAGTACCGTATTAATGTGGCTGATGTGGACAGCAAAAGTCAGGCTGTGGCCCCCCCAAATATTGGGGAAAATGGACTGGTGCATACTTTGTACCAGGCAGCACTAAATGCTTGTAGTACTGCTGTGGACTTAGCTAGGGCGCTTGCAACGCATTAACGTGGCTGATGTGGACAGCACAAGCCAGGCTTTGACCACCAAATTACTGGGGGAAACGGACTGGCGTGTACTTTGTATCAGGCAGCACTAAATGCTTGTAGTACTGCTGTGGATTTGGCTAGGGCACTAGCACCATATTAACGTGGCTGATGTGGACAGCACAAGCCAGGCTGTGACCCCCAAAATCATGGGGAAAAAGTACTGATGCATGCTTTGTACCAGGCAGCACTACATTTTTGTTGTACTGCTGTAGATTTGGCTAGGGCACTAGCACCATATTAATCTGGTTGATATGGACAGCTCAAGCCAGGCGGACATCTCAAAAACAAAATGCTACCACTCTGTGTGCTGGAAAAATAGAGCTTTGCCTCTGACAAGAGCTGTTGTAATATGGACACTGGAAGAACAGTTTAGCTTTTCCCTACCTAATCCACAATCCCTCTCTGTACTGTGAGCTTGATCTGTGATTTCAGCTCTGAAAAGAGCTGTTTTCTGGTACTATGAAGCTAGTGACAAGCTCCTTTAAATTCTGTCCCTGCTCGAGAATCTCTCCCTCCCTACACTATACTGACCTAGTATACACTGCAGGTAGCCCTGAAAAGGGCTTTTGTGTTATAAAGAGGCCTAAACAGTCTCACTAGCAACTGCTCGGTGGCAGCAGGGCTTTTATAGACCTTACTAGATGGTGGGCCGATTCTAACGCATCGGGTATTCTAGAATATGTATGTAGTTGACATACTGTGACTGACAGAACTTGTTCAGTCAATGTGAGTCAACTACATATATATATATATACATATATATATATAGCAGCGCTATGGTATATGGTGGTACATTACAGCGCATGTATAGCAGCACTATAGTATATGGTGGTACATTACATTACATGTATAGCAGCGCTATGGTTTATGGCGGTGCATTACAGCACATGTATAGCTGCACTATAGTATATGGTGGTACATTACAGTACATGAATAGCAGCGCTATGGTATATGGCGGTACATGAATAGCAGCACTATAGTATATGGTGGTACACAGTAGCGTAGCTAGCGGGGGGGCAGGGGGGGCGAGCGCCCCGGGCCCCCCCGACATCAGGGGCCCATTGTCCGCCCCCTGGGGGGCCACCGTGCCCCGTGCTGCCAGCCGGCTGCCGTGCCGGCCGGAGAGGAGGGAGGACGCAGACGGGACTTCCTGTCTTGCAGTCTGCCCGCCCCTCCTCACCTCCTCCTTACAGCAGACGCACACGGCAGCCGCGGTAAGTCTGCAACGCCCCCCCAAGAGGTGTGTGAGAGAGGGGTGCTGAGGGTGTCAGGCTGTGCAAGGGTGATGAAGGATACAGGGAGGCTGGAGGATGGGATCTGCAGGGGGACAGAGGATGGGATCTGCAGGGGGACAGAGGATGGGATCTGCAGGGGGACAGAGGATGGGATCTGCAGGGGGACAGAGGATGGGATCTGCAGGGGGACAGAGGATGGGATCTGCAGGGGGACAGAGGATGGGATCTGCAGGGGGACAGAGGATGGGATCTGCAGGGGGACAGAGGATGGGATCTGCAGGGGGACAGAGGATGGGATCTGGAGGGGGACAGAGGATGGGATCTGCAGGGGACAGAGGATGGGATCTGCAGGGGGACAGAGGATGGGATCTGCAGGGGGACAGAGGATGGGATCTGCAGGGGGACAGAGGATGGGATCTGCAGGGGGACAGAGGATGGGATCTGCAGGGGGACAGAGGATGGGATCTGCAGGGGGACAGAGGATGGGATCTGCAGGGGATAGAGGATGGAAACTGCAGGGGATAGAGGATGGACACTGCAGGGAATAGAGGATGGAGAGCGCAGGAGGATGAAGAGCGCAGGAGGATGGAGGATAGAGAGCGTAGGAGGATGGAGAGCGCAGGAGGATGGAGAGCGCAGAAGAATGGGGACTGCAGGAGGATGGGGAGTGCAGGAGGATGGAGGACAGGGAATGCAAGAGAGGATGGAGGATGGAGAGCGCAGGTGGATGGAGCGTGCAGGAGGATGGAGGGTGCTGCAGGATGGTGGATGGGGAGTGCAGGAGGATGGAGAGCGCAGAAGGATGCAGCGTGCAGGAGGATGGAGGATAGAGAGCGCAGGAGGACAGAGAGCGCAAGAGGATGAAGAGCGCAGGAGGATGGAGCACACAGAAGGATGGCAGGAGGACAGAGAGCGCAAGAGGATGAAGAGTGCAGGAGGATGGAGCACACAGAAGGATGGCAGGAGGACAGAGAGCGCAAGAGGATGAAGAGTGCAGGAGGATGGAGCACACAGAAGGATGGAGCGCGCAGGTGGATGGGGAGCGCAGGAGGATGGTGAGTGCAGGAGGATGGAGAGCGCTGAAGGATGGAGAGTGCTGAAGGATGGAGGGTGCTGGAGGATGGAGGGTGCAGGAGGATGGAGGGTGCAGGAAGATAGAGCATGGGGAGTGCAGAAGGATGGAGAGTTCAGGAGGAGAGTGGCCATTTGGCCCAATTCTTAGGGGCGGCAGCTGCGGCAAATTTTTCCACCGCCCAGGGCGCCACAAACACTTGCTACGCCACTTGGGGTGGCACGAGAATTCTCTGACAGCACCCCCCCCCCCCCGCTCTTCACATGGGGGCCCTGGGTGCAGATCTCGCCCCCGGGCCCAGAGCAGGCTAGCTACGCCACTGGTGGTACATTACAGTACATGTATAGCAGCGCTATGGTGCATGGCGGTACATTATAGTACATGTATAGCAGCACTATGGCATATGGCGATACTCCGCTCTCCGCGACCCCCCGCTCCTCCTAGCCCCCGGTCCTCCACAGTAAAAGTAAAAATAAAAAAAATCCTCAGTCCTGTCCGCCGGCTCGCTCCACCTCCGTCTTCTAGGTCCTACAGGCCTTTAGGACCTGTCGTTGCCTGGGAAACTGATCAGCTGAGGGGGCGGGAGGAGGGGCAGGATTGTGTCGGGGAGGCAGGATGGAGCGAGCGGGGCAGGATGGAGCCGGCGGGGCAGGATGGTGGTGGGGGGGATCAGGATGGTGGCGGGGGGGATCAGGATGGTGGTGGGGGGGCAGGATGGAGCCGGTGGGTCAGGATGGAGCGAGCGGGGCAGGATGGAGCACGCCAGGATGGAGGAGGCGGGGCAGTATGAGCCGGCAGGGCAGGATGGTGGTGGGGGGGATCAGGATGGTGGCGGGAGGGATCAGGATGGTGGTGGGGGGGCAGGATGGAGCCGGCTGGGCAGGATGGAGTGAGCGGGGCAGGATGGAGCCAGCGGGGCAGGATGGAGCCAGCGGGGCAGGATGGTGGCGGAGGAAATCAGGATGGTGGCAGGGGAGCAGGATGGATATGGGGGTCAGGATGGAGGCGCTCCTTTTGCCTCCCTCCGCTGCTGCTGACCCTCCTCTCCATGGCCCCCCTCCCTCTGCCCCTCCACTTCCTGCGGCCCCCCCGCTCCCCCATGGTGATAATAAAAATAAAAAAAACCTCAGTGAGGATACTTAGGCTGGTTTCACACTACGATTTTTTGAAATTCGATACTGTCCAATTTATATCGGACAGCATCGGATACAAACTGATCCCTGCAATCGGATGCCAAATAGGCATCCGATCCCGACATTTTGCAGGATCAGTTTGGCCGGCTTCTCCTGTCATCTGCTCCTCTCTGCCTCCTGTCACCTGTCAGCTGTTCTCCCCTCTTCTCCCCTGTGTTAACCCCCTGCTCCCTGTGTTAACCCCTCTTCTCCCCTGTGTTAACCCCGCTTCTCCCCTGTGCTAACGCCTCTTCTCCCCTGCGCTAACGCCTCTTCTCCCCTGCTCTCCCCACTTCTCCTCTGTTAACCCCTCTTTTCCCCTGTGTTAACCCCTCTTCTCCCCTGTGTTAACCCCGCTTCTCCCCTGTGTTAACCCATCTTCTCCCCTGTGTTAACCCCGCTTCTCCCCTGTATTAACCCCACTTCTCCCCTGTGTTAACCCCTCTTCTCCCCTGCTCTCCCCGCTTCTCCCCTGTGTTAACCCCTCTTCTCCCCTGCACCAATGAGCGGCCTCTGTCTGTTGCGCGATTTCAGCGACAGACACACTCAAAAAACCCTTAGACAATTATATAGTGGATGATTCTGGGCGGCCAGCCAATCACAGTAATGTCGCAACCAAGATGGCTGTGGCATTAATGTGAATGGTTAAGAAGCCCAGCAAGTTTAGTGGCTGCGAATCAGGTGCCCAAACTGCTGGGCAGGACATCCAAATATCACGAGGTGAGTACACAAATACCTGCAATATTATTATTATTGTTTATTTAAATAGCGCCATTAGATTCCATGGCGCTTTACATATGGAGAGGGCAGACGAGGACAAATAAACCATATATGGACAATCAAATCATACAGGTACAGGAGGGAGAGGACCCTGTCCACGAGGGATCACAGTTTATGAGGGACGGGTGGGGGTATAGTAGGAGGGGGGAAGGGCAAAGCGTGGGACGGTACGGTGGAACGTGTCTCAAAGTAGGTTGTATGTTTGTCGGAAGAGGTGGGTCTTCAGGTTTCTTTTGAAGGTTCCCAGGGTAGGCGAATGTCTGATATGATGGGGGAGAGAGTTCCAGAGTATGGTAGATGCATGGAGAAATCTTGTATGCAGTTGTGAGAGGAGGAAATGAAAGGGGAGTAGAGAAGGAGTTCTCGGGAGAATCGCAGGTCACGTGAGGGTAGGTATCGGGATACCATGTTGGAGATATATGGAGGGGACAGGTTGTCAACGGCTTTGTATGTCATGGTTAGGGTTTTGAAACAGGATTTCTGGGAAGTGGTGAGCCAGTGAAGGGCTTGGTAGAGGGGGAAGATGGGAGTAGCGGTGAGACAGGTGGATTAGTCGGGCAGCATAGTTTAGGATAGATTGGAGAGGTGCGAGGGAGGAAGTGGGGAGGCCGGTGTGCAGGAGGTTGCAGTAGTGAAGGCGGGAGATGATGAGAGTGTGAATAAGTGTTTTAGCAGTGTCTTGGTCAAGGAAAGTGCGGATCCGGGAAATGTTTTTGAGCTGCAGTCGTCAGGAGGTGGCGATGGCTTGGATGTGAGGCTTGAAGGAGAGGGAAGAGTCCAGCATTACCCCAAGGCACTTGGCTTGGAGGACTGGGGAGAGTGAGCAGTCATTGACAGTGATGGATAGGTCTGGAAGAGGGGAAGTGCGACTTGGGGTAAAGGCGATGTACTCAGTTTTGTCCATGTTCAATTTGATTAAGCGAGCAGAGAAGGATGAGATGGCGGACAGGCAGTGTGAGATTTTGGATAGTACAGAGGTGATGTCGGGTCCAGAGAAATAGACCTGGGTGTCGGCGGCATAGAGGTGGTACTGGAGGCCGTGTGACACAATGAGTTGCCCTAGGCCGAGGGTGTAGATAGAGAAGAGTAGTGGCCTAAGAACCGAGCCTTCGGGGAAGCAGACAGAAAGGGGGTAGGGCGAAGAGGAGGTGTGGGAGTGGGTGATGCTGAATGTCCAGTCTGTTAGGTATCAGGAGATCCAGAAGAGGGCTAGGTCAGTGATGCTAAGAGATTCTAGAATCTGAAGTAGGAGGGAATGGTCAACGGTGTCAAAGGCAGCGGATAAGTCAAGGAGGAGGAGGACAGAGTAGTGTTGCTTGCTCTTGGCGGTCAGTAGGTTGTTGGTGACTTTGGTTAGGGCTGTTTCAGTGTAGTGATGGGATCGGAAACCAGATAGTAGGTGGTCAAAGAGGGAGCAGGAAGAAAAGTTGGAGGACAGTTCAGAATGGACGTGTTGTTCAAGTAGTTTTGAGGTGAAGTGGAGGAGAGATATGGGGCGATAGAGACAGATGCTGGGTCGAGGGAGGGTTTTTTGAGGATGGGTGTGATCAAGGCGTGTTGGAAGGAAGAGGGGAAGACACCGGTGGTGAGTTATAAGTTGAAGAGATGGGTTAGGGCAGGGATGAGGACTGTGGCAAGGTTCAGGATGAGGTGGAAGGGGAGTGTTTTGAGGGCACTGGTGTGATTGTGACAGAAGAGAGTTGATCTTCTTATAACGAGTAACCCGAATACTGTACTATCTGTTCGTGTAGCGAATAGTAATGATTACACTTGCTCATCACTAATCTTGAGCTGACGTTTTTAATTATACTATTTTAGGGTAGATGCAATGTTCTCATGGATTTTTATTGCATTTTATTGCAATGTTGCAGCGACCAGAAAAACAAAATTTTGTTTTCTTTTTCCGTTACCCAATGTACCAATTAGATGAATTGATTTTATATTTTGACAGATTGGGCATTAGTGAATGTGGTGATGTCTTACCCCTGGCGGGGAACCATGAGGTACTCGGAACCGGGCCCTTTCGTCGTCATCTGGGGCTGCGGGATGTCACTGTGTTGTGAACCAGTCTGTGATCCTATTGTATTGCGGACAGTAAAAAGAAGAATGGAAAAAATGGGTGAAAGCAAAAATCAAACAAAAATAAAGAGAGTCGTGATGCCACCCGTGGAATGCGGCTAGTATAACCGCTGATGCAATCGGAACCTCTGGGCATGATGGGAGTAGCAGCAAGAATGTTTCCGCCCTCCACGGGAAGAGCGGTTCCCTAGGGCACACATATAGTCTGTGGATAGGCCAGAATCGTTGGGGGTGGAAGAACGGAGTGTATGGAAGAATTGTCAGACCCAGGGGGTAGCAGTCTCTTTTACCTTTACTGAAGTCAAACAGATTCATCCAGGGCACAGTTCAAGTGGTGTTACGGGTCTGAAGCTTGGAAGCAAGTTGGGCTGTCCACGCCTGGCAAGTACTGAGTCTTCCTTGCTGCACTGTTTGGTTTGTGAGCCCTGGCTGCTTAAAGTTATGCTTAGGCTTCCTCCTCATTCTGTGTCTTGGCCGTATGACAAGTAGCTTGAGCTGTCTATGGCTTACTCTCCCTCTTCTCTGTCCTATCCAAGCTCACAGTTGCAGCTGTGTCTCCTAGCCTTTCTAGGTGGACGAGTGGCTTGAAATCACCCACCCTCCAGTTTTGATTGCTGGGTATGCAGTCCCTGGCGACCTCGGACTCCGGTGTCCGTACTACATTAGGTGCTGAGGCGAGCTGGCATCGCTCCACAACTCACACCAATTCTCTACTTTCCTCAGACCCTTACCGCGGGTCACCCACACTGGCTAGTCAGTCACCTAGGACGAGCCTGGCGTGGTCCCCATCCGTAGGGTGTCTTCTAAAGTCATGAAGAAAGTGTCCCAGCTTCCATTCAGTAAATGCAAAAAATCTCTTTAATAAAGGTTCAGCTGTCTTCTACAGTTCTCCTACGAACTGAACTGCCTGACTCCGCCCCCAGACCAGAATTTATAGGGGAGGGACTGAACTGCTTGACCCCACCCCCAGACCAGAATTTAAAGGGGACCTGCCCTGAACCCGGGCTGTAGAGCTCCCCCTTCTGGCCTGGAGTTGGGAAGGTGTTGTGTGCGTGTGCTTTACCTGAGGTGGGTGCCTTCCCTTGTTCAAAGCTGTACCATTGTGGCAACCGGACCCTGGGACGCCACTCTCCCCTTGGGTAAATTCAGTACTCCTAGACTGAGGAAATACAGGTTAAACATGCAACAGAATAACAATAATTAATGAACAGAGTCTAAAAAGTAAAAATTACAAAAACGAAGAAAAATAGATGAAAAGCAGTCCGTTTAGTGATTAGTCCGTCCACCATTAGCTGATCAATATAATATTTACAAAAAGTCTTTGCCAAAACCAGTCCAGTGACTAATGGTCCATGTTTAAATTAATAAAAGTTCAAGAAACCTTCAAAGGTTCATACAGGAATGTCTCTGGAGGCACATATGCTTGGTGGTTGCATTGTTGCATAAGAAAAACACAAATTTACAAACATATTTTCATTTTAAACCTGGTCACCTTTCTCTGGCTAATTATCCCTGTAAGAGGCTGGGATCTGGCCTAGATTGCTATGTGTAGACCAACGTATCATAGGTATACTACTGTTTGTGGTTCTACGCAGCACAGGGGCCTCTATCAAGTGATTTGCGTCTGTAGTGTCTACTACTGGTGTAGTGTGTGCACTACTTACTGATGTCAGGGTTTCTTCAGTGACAGCAGGTCGACTCTGACTCACCATGGGCCTGACAGGTTCCCCACTAGCAAAGGGCTGATTTTCTGGCTCCCAGTCGTCCTCCCTCAGAGTCCTTGCAGGCGGATCTGTTACTGGATTGGGAAAGGTCACGCAGGGGATCACAATGGCTCCATTGATCTGAGTCCAAGTCTTGATGAAGTCGCCTAGTACAGTGCGGACGATCTTTTCCTTTGCTGGTTTGGGTGTGGATACGGTCAGGGGTTGTTCTTGGGTTTTCAGTTGCTGGGGGCATCTTTTTAGGTGGTCTCTGGAGATGGTGGCTGAGGTTTCTCACCCATCTTTGCTGATCACGCAAACTGTCTATGGGTCAAGGAGAGAGGGCATCATGGTGTAGGGCTTGGCCTCCCACTGGTCATCTAATTTGTGGACTTGTTGTCTTTGCTTGCGGACTTGTTCTCCTGGTACCAAGGGGTAAGCTGGAGCATTCTGGTTGTACAGTCTCTCTTGCTTCTCCCTCACCTCGGTCAGGTTCCTTTCAACAAACTCCTGCACCTGGCAATACCTCTGTTGACGCTCGGTGTCGTAGTCCATGTCTGGGAGGTTGTTTTCAGGGGTCAGATCCCCATTTCTAGATCAATAGGTAACTTGCCAGGTCTGGCCCTCATCAGATAGGCGGGACTGAAGTTGGTGGAATTCACGGGGATGTTGTTATACAAGTCCACTAGATCTGGCAGCTTCTCTGGCCACATGTTCCTCTCTTCTAGTGGAAGTGACTGCAGTAAATCCATCACCACCTGGTTCATTTTCTCACACAAGCCATTTGTCTGCTGATGGTACCTGATCTTTTAACACCCATAGAGGCTACAGAACTCTTGAAATACTTCAGCCTCAAAGGCCATGCCTTGGTCTGTCAACACCCGGTCATGGGGTCTGCAGAAGTGCGTCTGGAAGGCTCATGCTGTAGTCTTCGCGGTCAGATCCTTCACGGGCACCACCAGGAGCCGAGAGTAGTGGTCCACGATAGTGAGGGCATGGACATAGCTGGACCGGCTTGGGGTTAACTTCACATGGTCCAAGCCTACTATCTCCAGGGGCTGTTTGGTGACAATAGGTTGCAACGGGGGGGCCTGCTGGCTTTCTCAATCTTTCCTGCGGAGGCTACAGGGGCTGCAATTCCTACACCATGACTCGATGGTTGTCCTCATACCGACCCATTAGAGGCTTCCACAGAGTAACGCCTCCAGTTTCTTCCACCCAAAGTGCCCGACTCCATCATGGTAGGCCTCCGGGACCATATGTATGTCACTCCTCGGGACTATGATCTGCCACACTAGCTCATGGGTCCTAGGGTTAGTCTACCACGTACATAGCTTGCCGACATAGATGAACAATCTGCCTCTTTCCTTTCACAGCTGTTGTGCCTCCGTCGGGGAATCTGAGTCTAAGTGTGCATCAGGTTTCTGCAATAGCTCTTTGACCAGACTGATAGCGAGATCACTGTCCTGTGTTTCTGCTCAGTTGTGATGGGGAAATGGATCTACGGTGACTTCCTGTCCCCTGGGTCTCTGGACTTTCACTTCGTGGGAAAAATGGGACATATATTTACGGTGGAATGCTGGTAACTCCATTTCCTCCAGCTCTTCTGGGTCTTCCCCACATCTGACAGATAAGGCATCCTGGACAGGGCGTCGGCATTAGCATTCTTGTGCCCTGCCCCGTACTTGATGGTAAAATTGTAGTTAGAGAGCTGGGCCATCCAGCGCTGCTCCAGTGCACCCAACTTGGCAGTCTCCAGATGGGTCAGAGGGTTATCTGTGTAGATGGTAAATTTTGCAGCTGCCAAAAATTGTTCTGTCATGGCCCACACTAAAGCTAGGAACTCAAACTTGAACGAGCTGTAGTTGTCGTGGTTCCTCTCCATAGGCCAGAGCTTCCTCCTGGCATAGGCAATCACCCGTTCTTTGCCTCTCTGCACTTGGGACAACACGGCTCCCACTCCCATATTGCTGGCATCAGTGTACAATTCAAATGGCTGACTATAATCGGGGCAGGCCAGGAACCCTTCTCCTGTCAGGGCTCTTTTCAGCTGCTGGAAGGAATCTTCTGCTCTGGCCTCCCATTTCACCAAGGGGCTCGAGCCCCTCGCCTTCTTGTCCTGGCCTACTAGGAGGTCTTGTAGTGGTGCGGCCATCTTAGTAAAACCTTTGATAAACCGCCTGAAGTACCCTACCAGTCCCAGGAACTGCACCTCTTTGAGGGTATTGGGTCTCGGCCAGGTCTGGATGGCGGTGACCTTATTGGGGTCTGGGGCGACACCTTCCGCGCTCACTACATGGCCCAGATAGTGCACCTTTGGTTTGAGGAGGTGGCAATTGGACGGCTTGATCTTCATGCCGAACTTGGAGAATGCCTTGGAGACTTCTGCAGGATGCTTTAGCTGGTCCTCATATGTCTTTGAGTACACTATGACATCATCAAAGTATAGTAGCACAGTCTCAAATTTTCTATGCCCCAAGCAACACTCTATCAACCTCTGGAATGTCCCTCGTTCATTGCAGAGCCCCAATGGAATACAGTTGAACTTGCAGAGGCCCATCAGGGTAGTGAAGGCTGTCTATTCTCTGTCCGTCTCTGCCACGGGTACCTGCCAGTACCCACTGGTGAGATCTAGATTGGAGAAATAGTTAGTAGTTCTCAATGCAGCTAATGACTCCTCTATCCTTGGTAATGGATAAGCATCTTTGTGTGTAACACGATTTATCTGTCTATAGTCTACACACATCCTCATAGTTCCATCTTTCATCTTCACCAGGACTAGTGGAGCTGCCCATGGGGTACAACTATCCCTGATCACCTCAGCTTCTTTCATCTCTCTCAGCATCTCCTTTGCACATTGGTAATGGGCTGGTGGTATTGACCTGTATATTTCCTTAATGGGTGGATGGTCCCCTCTGGGTATACAATGCTGCACCCCCTTTGCTAACCCAAAGTCTAAAAGGTGTTTGCTGAAGACCTGCTTGGATTCTCTGACTACCCGGTATACTCCACGCTTCTGGTGTAAGGGGGTAGAGCTGGTGCTGACATGTAGCTTTTGGCACCAGTCCTCCAGCTTCACTTCTGGGCCATTGTCCTCAGCCTGGTCTGGCAAGTCCAAAGCTGTGATTGCGTTGTTACTGACCGTGTACAGCTTGGCAAGATGATGGGCCTGCTGTCTGAATTCATGGGCTCTACCAGCGCCTGGTAATCCTGCCCTCTGAGACCTATGACCGCCCTGCACCAAATCAACATTTCACTCCACAGAGGGATCACAATAGGTATTGGGTCACTTACTCTCATGCTGCCAACTTCACCTCCAAACAGCTCCACCTGCTGTCTCTGCATTAGAGCCCATATCTCTTTCTGCAGGACCCTCTGCTGCCCGGAGTGGGCGGTCTCGGCAACCTGTTGTAACAACACAATAACCTTGGATAAACGCTTTTCAATCACATTTGTAACTAGTGTTACCATTGGTGGGGTCTCGAAGGCCATCGATAAATTGGTCAGTTAGCAGTCTGTTTTCATTTGGTGCTTTCTCAGGGTTGGCCTGCTTCATGGCCCTCAGCGCCTCTTATAAAGTCAAAGCATAGCTGCGTACACTGTCCTGCACAACTTGCTTACACCCAAAGAACCGGACCCTAAGTTAAGCAGCCGTCCATGTCTCAAAGGCTTCTTTTAATTTGTCAAATATGTGTTTCAGAGTCTTTTTGTGATCAGAGGTTTTCGCTTCACTCCGGGCCTCACCATCCAATTGTCCCATTAACATCGTCACACATTGCTCTTCTGTCAAAGAGTACATCCCGAACACACTTTTCATCCGTTCACGGAAGTGACAGAGGGTGTCAGGCCTTCCCGGGTATTGCGGGAACCACGTCGTGTCCGGAAGGTACATACATATGTCACTAATGTTGTTGATATTTCACTTTAACTGTGATGATATTAAAGGGACCGTTACACGCTTCAATGTTGTTAAGATATCACCAATGATCTCACGGGAGCGCTGTCGTTAGGACATCTTTTTGACATCGTTGGTGAGATGTCACACGTCTAGATATCGTGAACAATGCACCAACGATGTGGCGGCAGCTATCGTTCGCACAACCCAGCGAACGATACTTGTTCACTGTTGTGAATAGGGGAAGTCGTTAACGACATTGTTATCGCGTTGTCACACACAACGATGCAGCAGGTTGGCTGATCATGGATCGTCTGATTTGAGAACATGTTCTCAAATCTGCGATCAACGATCCAACGATTTATCGTAGTTGTATCTCAGTGTAACACGCAGCAACGTCCTAACGATGTCGTTTGAACGACTCAAAACCCGTGATGTTTGAGCTATATCGTTCACAATCTTGTACCGTGTAATGGGGCCTTAAGACATACATGATATTTTAGACCATTCTAAGATAATAATTCTCGGTCCTTATAAATCGTTGGATCGATACTAATCCTCACATCCATTATTCAGTCTTGCCTCTGACGCAGAATACTACAATGCCACGGGGTTAGCGTCGCCGCTCTGCATTTCTATGGGTGGGCTGGTCACGGATCATGTGATCCGGGACTCTGCCCTCCTATGACGATGGGCGGTGACGTGGCTTCATTTGATTGGCCCCGCAGTATGACGTGTCATTATGGCGGCACACCGCTGAACAATGATTGGTCTATGGACCATTTTAAACCCTCCCCATTATCTCTAACACACGTCCCCTGACGAAGGAGAGCTGATATGCTCATTGGGGCGCACGGCTTGCATGTGTGAGGGTCGTTGGACAGGCTGTGCAGATTTCAAAGTAACTCAATTAACCTCCCTGCCGGTATTCCCGAGCGTCACTCGGGGTTAAATTTCGCGTCCAGAAGCGGTAACCCCGAGTGACGCTCGGGGTGAATGGGAGAACCGTCCTCGGTGTCCCCTTACCCCATCCTGGTGGTCTAGAGGTGTCCCCGCTATGATCCCTCTGTTCCTCCGGTGGGCGCCGCCATCTTGCTTCCTGGGTCCGTCTCTCTGAGCCGCAGAGGCTCATGGGAGGCGGAGCCAGGCGCCAGATTCAATAAATAAAAGTGATACACACACTGTATATAAATAAAAAAAAAAAAAAGTGAAATCCTGTCAGAATTCCTGTCAGACTCAGATGTGACATTGTATCCACTGAGATCTGACATTTTTCCGTCCTCACTGTCCTGCCTGCCCATTTTGCTGTCATGGCATCAAAGCGTCGCATCTCCAAAGCGGCTGTGGATGTGATGGAAGACAGCGGCAGCGACATAGAGCCCTTTGCGGACGTCAGCGACAGCGACTCGTGGCAGGAATCGTCTGACAGCGACAGCGACAGCGAACATGGTGCACCTGACCTCAGTGATGTCCGCACTTGGTGCCCTATTGACTGCGCCATTGATGAGGTACCGCCGCCAAGATTCCCCTTTACCGGATCACCAGGTATGAAGGTGGACGTTGACCCCAGTGACCCCTTGGCGTACTTCAAATTATTTTTGACGGACGATGTCATTGCCAAAATTGTCGCCGAGACAAATCGGTACCAGCAGCAGTCCGCTACTGCGCACACACCGGTTTTCCCGAAACAGGAAATGGGTCCCGGTGACCAAAGAGGACATTTGGCAGTTCCTGGGGCTAATTCTTTTTAGGGGGTGGTGGGGAAACCCCTGCAGAAATGGTATTGGACTACCAATAAATTGCTGGCAACCCCATTTTTTGGCACCGTCATGTCGGAGTACCGCTTTGCCCTGATTATGCGATATCTCCACTTCACCAACAATGACGATTTTGACGCAGCCTCACATCCGGCGCCAAAACTCAAAAAGATTTGGAAGGTGTACCAGTTGATCCTCCGAAATTTCCAGCAGGCCTATGTGCCAGACCGAGACCTCAGTGTGGATGAAAGTTTGATGGCATACAAGGGACGCCTCAGCTGGATCTAGTATATTGCGTCCAAGAGAGCCCGGTTTGGCGTAAAATCGTACATGCTCTGTGAGTCGGCCACTGCCTATATCTGGAATTCGGTGATCTACACCGGTAAAGGCACACAATTCCACCCCAGGTACAGCCGCTATGGGATGGCAACATCATCGGTCCTCACCCTGCTTCAGCCGTTGCTGAATCAGGGGTATTGTGTCACAACGGACAATTTCTACACCTCACCGGAGCTGTACGAGTGCTTGCTCAAGCACAAGACGGATGGCTATGGAACTGTTAGGGCCAACCGTCGTGACCTGCCACCCATGTTTTCAAAACAAAAACTGAAAACCGGAGACAAGGTTGCCTGGCAGAAAGGCAAGATGATGGCGATGCGCTGGCGGGACAAAAAAGATGTGTGCCTGATGAGTACCGTACATAACACCTCCACTGCCATGGTCCACACAAGAGGTGGGAAAGACATCATGAAGCCACGACTGGTCATCGACTATAATAACACCATGGGAGGAGTCGACAGAGCTGACCAGGCGATGACATTCTATCCGGCGATGCGGAAGCAGCAAAAAAAATATTATAAAAAAATATTCCGCCATCTCCTGGAGCAATGCCTGTGGAACGCATATGTACTGCACAAAAAAAGCAGTGACAGGCCTCTTGTGCATTCAGACTTTGTGTGGAAGGTGGCGCAACATATTTTTGAAGCCAACCCAAAGCCATCCGTGTCTGGGAACAGATCCGGCCGTCGTGCTAGTGCCGTTCCTAACCCAGAACGCCTAACTGGTCGCCACTTTGTGGACTACATTCCACCAACGGCTAAAAAGGCAGCACCTACGAGGATGTGCGTGGTGTGCTGCTCAAAGCGCGACGGCAAGGGCAAGAAAATCCGCAAGGAAACCCGGTTCCATTGCCCAGACTGTGACGTGGGTCTGTGTGCGGTCCCATGCTTCAGGATTTATCACACACAGGATGTGTACTGATTTTTTGTTATTTGACAGGTGTCATTATGTATTTGTTTTATTACATTTGATTATTTATTATTCAATAATAGTATTGATTATTGAATAAAATTATTTAATTTAATTATAATTCATGATTTAATGTTTCAAACTTTATCACATCTGAGAGGTCTACTAGAGTCTTCTTTGATCATGTAATTACTAAGAATTGCAGGCCGACAGTACATAACACCAAATTTCCATGCAAAAAAATGGTACCGCTTTTAGCATAAAATTCCAGACAACATCATACCGCCAGGGAGGCTAAAAACCTGGCTGCATTGAAATGTTTTTTTGAGCAGACCCCCTTTTTAATATGATTATTTGGGGTTTCATTGTGAGGACTTATACAAGATGACCACATATGGGTCTATAATTACAACTGTATATTGAGGGTCATACTGTGGGATATACTTGATCATTGCAGCCTGCCTGTTGTGGACTGACATGGTGAATTCACTATCACTGTGTGCTCAGATGTGTATGCATGTGAAGTTAACTATTTGGTGACAGGAGGCTTGAGGTGCTCAGTGCATTTTAATAGCTTGATTACCAATTGGTTATTTCAAACTTCTGGTGTTATATACGACATTAGTGGCGAGTTGTAATCAAAGTTATATATAGAGAGACTATACCAGAAAAGTTGTATCCAGAGCTAATTGTTCTCCAATACTAATCTGGCATAAAAAATCATTGTTTTAGGGTACCGTTACATGTCGCAACATTGCATGCAATTTGCTGGTTGCAGTGAAATCATGGACACATTGTTCTATTTTGTACACGGCAAAAAAATGGAACAATGTGTCCATGATTTCACTGCAACCAGCAAGTTGCAAGTGAAATTGCATGCAATGTTGCGACATGTAACGGTACCCTTAGGGCCACTTTACACACACTAACTTATCTGTCCAACGTCTGACCAACTTGCTGGTTGCAGTGAAATCATGGACACATTGCTCCATTTTGTGACTGTGTACAATAGAACAATGTGTCCATGATTTCACTGCAACCAGCAAGTTGGTCAGAAGTTGGACAGATAAGTTGGTGTGTGTAAAGTGGCCATTAGAGCACCTGTTTGCACTCTACAACTTCAGCTAACTTACCAAATAAAGGTATTATATTCACATGCAGTAGGAATACACACATGATATCTGTCTAATGATTTATAAGTTTGTTTTTCATGTCAACTTGTAAGGCTGCAAAGATTGTAAATTTCAACTGAGCTGCAATTTGTTTATATCTGTATATAATATATCCAACACCATCGCTGAAATTCTGGATTTACTGTATATAGTTTACTGTCCACCCCTATACATGCAAATTTTTCTGATATTGACTGAACACATGCTGCACTGAACCTGATCATAATTAAAGAATGTTTCACTTTGCATATAAAACGGATCTTGTCTCGTAAATCTTTTTTCCATTTGTAGGTTCCCTTTAAGGTAGATTATTGCGAGCACTTATAATTATACCTACTAGACATCTGTTTTTTGATGCTGTGTCAACTTATTGTGTCTTTTTTACTCCCTCTGGTCCTTTGTACAATTTAGGACTACCTCCCTACCACTTCATATGTTTGTGAGCTTTGATATTATATATTTTTCTACCAATAAATGTTAGATTTTATAGACCTAAAGAAAGAAAACCAGGCACTGGGTCCTATCTTCGGGCAATTATGCCATTATGTGGGTTAGCGACACACCCGATCGGTGTTGCTCAGCTCAAGCACAAGTACAAACGATATAATCAGAAAAAGGAGTGGCACTCACCGGGTTGCAGGCATATGGATAGTTTATTCAGTCCATATCTGGGTTACACATGCAGGGAGGGAGGGGGTGCAGAGCTGAACAACAATCGACTGTTTCACTCAGTCAGAGCTTCAACAGGTCCAACAGGTCCAACAGGACCTTTTGAAGCTCTGACTGAGTGAAACAGTCGATTGTCGTCCAGCTCTGCACCCCCTCCCTCCCTGCATGTGTAACCCAGATATGGACTGAATAAACTATCCATATGCCTGCAACCCGGTGAGTGCCGCTCCTTTTTCTGATTGTATCAAATGCTAGATTTTATATGCATTCTAGTATTCCCTGGTTTTTGTAGGTCCTTTGTTGCTTTTTTGTTTGGGATACGCTATGAGGAAGTATATAGGTTATAAGCTGCCTGCTGTACCTGGGCTGGTGACCAAAAAAACCCAGCTGAAATTATTGAGAGCACTTCTTTAATTTGGAGCTGGTTCCCCCTTTGCAGCTCTTACATCTTCCAATCTCCTTTAAAAAGAAGTTTACACCCATCCTGAAGAGAATTTGTGAGGTCATACATTGATGTTCGAGGAGAGGGCCTAGCTCACAATTAACGTTTTAGTTAATTACAAAGTTTTCAGTACAGGTTAAGATCAGGGCTGTTTGAATTTCTCTAACACTAGACATCCAACCATTCCTTTATGGACCTAGTTTTTGTGACTCTAGTGGCTACTAAATGACAAATCGTGAGTCATTGTCGTCGAAAAGTCCAGTGTCAGATATTATAAGAGCTTGTCATAAACAAAGGGGTAAGACAAATGCGTAGTCATGTCACAATCCGATATCAGATTTCCAGGGAGGTAGCAGATCAAGAAAAAGGTGGCTATGCAAAACTGTCACCGCATCCAAGATACACTGACTAGTAGAATTGTGACAGTTTAGTGCACTGGGACACAGTAATGCTAAAACAGAACATTCCTCAAACTGTTCTCACAAAGTTGGAAGCATACAATTGTCAAAAATGTCTTGTATCCTGAAACATTAAAATTTATCTTCACTGTAAAAAAAGCCCATAGCTTTCTCCCTCCTCTGCTGAACTTTACATCTGGCACGAAGCAATCAGGCAGGTAAATGGTCCCCTGGCATTCACGAAACCCAAACTGATTCATTTGTCTCCCAGATAGAAAAGTGTGATTTGTCACTCCACAGAACACATTTCCACTACTACATAGCCCAGTGGCTGCGCACTTTACATGTTTCCATCTACAGTTAAGTTCATATATATTTGGACAGGGATAACATTTTTCTAATATTTGTTCTCTATATTACAACAATGGATTTTGACTACAGGATGCAGCTTAAGATCAGACTTTCAGCTTTCATTTAGTGGGTTGAACAAAATGATTAAAAATGTGAGGAACTCAAGCATTTTTTTAAACTCTATACCTTCATTTCAGGGACTCAAAAGAAATTGGACAAATTAAATAATTGTAAATAAAATGTTAATTTCTAATACCTCAAACACCAGAAGAAGCAGAAAGGGGTTAAACACCGTACTACCGTATGAATACGGTTCTTTAGGAAAAAAAACAGATCTACATCTGTTAAAACCTTATGTTTCAACCACGTTACTCAGTGGCGTAACTTCAGGCCCCGATGTGAAAGCTCCAACGGGGCCCCCAATTATTGCAAATCTTTAGTAGTATTAGTCTTTTTCTATGGGCCAAAGAGACGTTTGGGGCCCCCTAGGCTGCAGGGCCCGGGGTGCGATTGCAACACCTGCACCTATTGTAGTTACGCCCCTGATGTTACTAATACAGTAGCATGGTGTCTAACCCCTTTCTGCTTTTTGTGTTTGTATTCGTACTTTGTGGGGACTTCTGCAAGATGATTTCAATTGGATATCATATGCGATCATAGTGGTTGTGACTGTCACAACCATTGTAGGTGAGCAAAACCATATTCTCATCTGTCTTTTTTATGTACAGATAAACCCTATTGTGCGCCTGTTTCTCTTCCAGCGTTTGCATTTGAATTTCTAATACTTGGTTGAAAACCCTTTGTTGGCAATGACTGCCTGAAGTTTTGAACTCATGGACATCACCAGACACTGTAATGCATTCTGTGTTGGGTTGAGATCAGGTGACTTGCTGTGCCATTCAAGAACATTCCACTTTTTTGCATTAATAAACTTATGGATTGCTTTGGCTTTATGTTTTGGGTCATTGTCCATCTTTATAATGAAATGTGGACTAATGAGTTTGGCTGCATTTGGCTGGATTTGAGGACACAGTATGCCTCTGAAAACCCCCACATTTATTTGGCTGCTTCAGTCCTGTGTTACATGATCAATAAACACTGGGGACCCAGTGCCACTGGCAGCCATGGATGTCCAAGTCATCACATTGCCTCCACTGTGTTTGACAGATGATATGCTTTGGATCATGAGCTGTACCATGCGCCTTCGCCATACTTTTTTCTTTCCATCATTCTGACAGAGGATGACCTCGGGTTTATCTGTCCAAAGATTGTTCTTTCAGAACTGTGGTGGCTTTTTAAGATGTTTTTTGTAACAAAGTCCAATCTAGCCTTCTTATTCTTAAGTGTTATGAGTGGTTTAGATAGAGCAGTGAACTCTCTATATCTACTTTCATGCAGTCTTCTCTTTATGGTAGATTTGGATCTTGATACGCCTACATCCTGGAGAGTGTTGTTCGCTTGATTTGGCTGTTGTGAAGTGGTTTCTCTTCACCATGGTAATTATTCTGCGATCATCCACCACTGTTGTCTTCTGTGAGCATCCAGGCCTTTCTTCATTCTTGAGGTCACCAGTGCTTTCTTTCTTTCTCAGGATGTAGCAAACTGTAAATTTTGCCACGTCTAATATTGTAGCAATTTGGATGCATTTTTTCTGTTTTACAGATGATGGATGGCTTGTTTCACCGGCATGGAGAGCTCCTTTGACTGCATGTTTACTTCTCAGCAAAATCTTCAAAAGGCATACACCAGACCTCAAATCAACTCCAGACCTTTTATGTGCTTTGAGAATGAAATAATGACGGAATTGACCTCAACTGCCCATGACACAGCCTTTGAGGTAATTGTCCAATTACTTTTGGTCCCTATAAAAAAAAAGAGTGGTGCATGTAAAGGAGCTGAAACTCCTAAACCCTTCACTCAATTTTAATATGGATACCCTCAAATGAAAGCTAAGTCTGGACTTTGTCCATGTCCATTATATGATTATAACTTGAATATGTTTACAGTAAACAGGTAAAAAAAATAACATTTTTGTCAGTGTCCAAATATATTTGGACCTAACTGTAATTCTTGGCATTGTGCTTAGTGATACAAGGCTTGCATGCAGTTGCTTCATGCCATGAAGCCAAGTTCTACAATATTTTGTTCTTAAATGGGTTGTCATGTCTAAACTGATAATTTTGCAGTGACTTTGTGAAGATTAGCTGGTTTCTAAGCCAGGAACGTCACGTAATTATGCGGTATGCATGTTCCTGGCATCAATACAACTAATGAGTAGGGCCAGTTTTAGACAAATTGGGGCACTGGACAAAAGTTTAAAGTGGGGCCTCAAATGCTCACATATGTCACCATCACACACTTAGGTTCCATTTAGATGCACTGAGTTCAGGCCGTTAAATGAGCGCGATCAACAATATTCAAGTCCTTCAGCGCTTGTTTCTGGCCTCTTTACAGAGACTGATGAAGAATGATGGGCATGGAATGATCACTAGTAGAGCAATCTGTTCCCTACAGCATCACGGTATCAGCAGCACTTCTACAGTTTACATTGGGCGATGTGCTGCAGAGAGCAAGGATCTTTGTTCAACCATAAACAATGCAATCACCAATGAATGGGCAGCATTTTGATTGTTTTCGGGCAATTGTCAACATGTTTATACCTATGAACTCTCATCTGCACTTCTGGCATTTATAAATGTGGATGCTACATGCACACAACACAGTATGTGACTCAAACACTGTATGTTACACACACATATGTATACAAACATAGCACACACAGACACATGCATATGCCGAGCACACAAATAATAGAGGCACAAACACACATATCCATTTATATCAGTGGCCGCCGTCTGTCTTACAGGAAGGGTCCTCCAGGGAGAGACGCGCTTTATAACCACTTATATTTGGATCAAGATATGGGGATTCTGGATACAGGACTCCTTATATTAATTCAAAATGACCTATAAGTATGAGCTATAATAAAATAGGTTTTGCAAACTGGAGAGTCAGTAAGAACAATGTATTCATAGGGTCATCTACTTAAATGTAACTTAACAAGTAACGTTATATACTTCATACTAAAGTCTATTTTTACAGAAAAAAAGTTACTTTTGAATTATGAATTGAATTATTATCCTGGTGGTCTTGTGGTGTTCTGGAGTCACTAGTCGAAATATTGACCTTCATGCCTTGTAAGGCTGGCTTCACACCACATTTTTTGGTGTCCCGGACTGTCCATTGTGAACCGGACAGACCCGGATCCGGTTTTGCCCCCTATGTATTTCTATGGGGCCGGATGGCAGTTATTTGCTAACCGATTTTGTGTCTGTCCTGGAGGATCTAGTTGTTTTCGATTTTTGTCCTGAACACAAAATTGGAGCTTGCATAATTTTTTGTGTCTGGGGCAAAAAACGAACAAAACCAGAAAACCGGATCCTTCTGGATGCAACTGGATTCGGGGCGATCCGGCGCCTATAACATGGGAGTCTATGGGCACTGGATCGCGATCCGGTTCCCGGACGTCGGAAGCTGAAAGAGCGGGGGCTCTGCAATTCAGGCTGGGCTCGTTCAGCACCTGGACAGCACAGCATAACATAGCCACCGCTGAAGTTCAGCACGTGGAGAGCTCCCCTGCTCCTGCTATGCTGAAATTTAAGCACTGGACAGTGGTAGCCACACACAGGAATGATTCCGGCAGAAAACAGGATCGGAGGGCATATTTGCCCTCTGATTCTGTTTGTCCGGGACTGTCAGTTTATGTCCGGTACTTACTGCAAAACACTGGACATAGCCTAACAGCCGAAAACCGTGGTGTGAAGCCAGCCTAAGTTCTCCTGCCTGACAAATGTCTACAAATTTAGTAATTAAGAAGGGGCCCTAAGCCTAATTAAATCCTAAACCCATCATAAACATGTGAAGATTGAAGCTTGAAGCTTGTGCCGGGGGGCAATTTCACAATCTTTATTTTTTTATTTTTATATTCACCGTGTTAACTATATGGTAAAAATGACCTCATAAGATTATTATCCAGATCAGTATGAGTACACATACGGTACAGACCAATAGTTTGGACACCCCTTCTCATTCAAAGAGTTTACTTTATTTTCATGACTGAAAATTGTACATTCACACTGAAGGCATCATAACTATGGATTAAAGAGGACCTGTCACCAACCATGCAGGGTGATTTAATTACAGCACTGAATGCAGCATGTCTGCTGCATTCAGGCAAGGGTCCCCCAGCCCTTGACCCCCCTGTACCCCGAGGTAATAGACTTTGAAAACTTACATACTGGAGCCAAATAGGAGGTGGCTTGTGGCTGGAGCCACTTCTCTCACATGGATGTTTCACACCCCCTAGATCTTTAATCCTCCCGCCGCTGCCTCCCTCATGCTAATCATTCTCTCCCTCATCTGCTGCATAACACAAAGCGAGGTATGCGGTGCTTGCCACATTGCCCCGCCTCCTGTGGTGACGTCACCGCTTATCCCCGCCCTGCTCCATGTTAACCATGGAGCAGGGCGGGTATAAGCAGTGATGTCACAGCAGGAGGCGGGGTGGCCGGCCTCCTGCCATGACATCACCCCTTGTACCCGCCGTGCTCCATGGTTAACATGGAGCAGGGTGGGGATAAGCGGTTACGTCACCGCAGGAGGCGGGGCGGCAGGCTTCCTGCCGTGACATCTCCGCCTTTCCCCGCCCTGCTCCATGGTTAACATGGAGAAGGGCGGGGATAAGCAGTGATGTCACCACAGGAGGCGGGGCAATGCGGTCAGCACCGCATTCCTCGCTTTGAGTTATGCAGCAGGTGAGGGAGACAATGATTGGCATGAGGGAGGCGGCAGTTGGTGGATTAAAGATACAGGGGGCATGAAATTCCCCTGTGGAGAGAGCTGGCTCCAGCCACAAGCCACCTCCTATTTGGCTCCAGTATGTAAGTTTTCAAAGTCTATTATCTTAGGGTACAGGGGGGGTCAAGGGATTGGGGACGCCTTGCCTGAATGCAGCAGACATGCTGCATTCAGTGCTGTAATTAGATCACCATGCATGGTTGGTGACAGGTCCTCTTTACATAGTAACATAGTAACATAGTTTTTAAGGTTGAAGGAAGACTTTAAGTCCATCTAGTTCAACCCATAGCCTAACATGTTGATCCAGAGGAAGGCAAAAAAAACCCATGTGGCAACACTAGCTCCACATTGGGGGAAACACATGTGGAATTAGTTACTTAACAAAAAAGTGTGAAACAACTTAAAATATATCTTATATTCTAGGTTCTTCAAAGTAGCCACCTTTTGCTTTGATTACTGCTTTGCACATTCTTGTTATTCTCTTGATGAGCTTCAAGAGGTAGTCACCGGGAATGGTCTTCCAGCAGTCTTGAAGGAGTTCCCAGAGATGCTTAGCACTTGTTGCCCCTTTTGCCTTCACTCTGCAGTCCAGCTCACCCCAACCCATCTTGATTGGGTTCAGGTCTGGTGACTGTGGAGGCCAGGTCATCTGGTGTAGCACCTTATCACTCTCCTTCTGGTCAAATAGCCCTTACACAGCCTGGAGGTGTGTTTGGGGTCATTGTCCTGTTGAAAAATAAATGATGGTCCAACTAAACGCAAACCGGATGGAATAGCATGCTGCTGCAAGATGCTGTGGTAGCCATGCTGGTTCAGTATGCCTTCAATTTTGAATAAATCTCCAACAGTCTCACCAGCAAAGCACCATCACACCTCCTCTTCCATGCTTCACAGTGGGAACCAGGTAGAGTCCATCCGTTCACCTTTGCACAAAGACACGGTGGTTGGAACCAAAGATCTCAAATTTGGACTCATCAGACCAAAGCACAGATTTCCACTGATCTAATGTCCATTCCTTGTGTTCTTTAGCCCAAACAAGTCTCTTCTGCTTGTTGCCTGGCCTTAGCAGTGGTTTCCTAGCAGCTATTTTACAATGAAGGCCTGCTGCACAAAGTCTCCTCTTAACAGTGGTTGTAGGGATGTGTCTGCTGCTTGAAATCTGTGTGGCATTAACATGGTCTCTAATCTGAGCGTCTGTTAACCTGTGGTTTCTGAGGCTGGTGACTCGGATGAACTTATCCTCCGCAGCAGAGGTGACTCTTGGTCTTCCTTTCTTGGGGCGGTCCTCATGTGAGCCAGTTTCTTTGTAGCGCTTGATGGTTTTTGCAACTGCACTTGGGGACACTTTCAAAGTTTTCCCAAATTTTCAGACTGACTGATCTTCATTTCTTAAAATAATGATGGCCACTCGTTTTTCTTTACTTAGCAGCTTTTTTCTTGCCGTAATACAAATTCTAACAGTCTATTCAGTAGGACTATCAGCTGTGTATCCACCAGACTTCAACACAACACAACTGATGGTCCCAACCCCATTTATAAGGCAAGAAATCCCACTTATTAAACCTGACAGGGCACACCTGTGAAGTGAAAACCATTTCCGGTGACTACCTCTTGAAGCTCATCTAGAGAATGCCAAGAGTGTGCAAAGCAGTAATCAAAGCAAAAGGTGGCTACTTTGAAGAACCTAAAATATAAGACATATTTTCAGTTGATTCACACTTTTTGTTTAGTATATAATTCCACATGTGTTAATTCATAGTTTTGATGCCTTCAGTGTGAAAATACAGAAAACTCTGTAAATGAGAAGGTGTGTCCAAACTTTTGGTATGTACTGTATACCAAACAAGTATTTTTTTTTATTTGAATAGTGAAAAAAAATCTAAAATATGTAAAGTAAAAAGAAAAAAAAACGCTTTAGTCGCCATTTTCCAAGACCAGTAACATTTTAGGCACAGTGTTTTGATAGCCTTTTATTGCAATGTGGCGAAGGGCAGGTGCTCCTGTAATTTTGGTGTTTTGATTTTTTTCTCATTTTGCCATTTACCAACTGAATTCATTTACTCCAAATTTTGATAGATTAGACTCTAACGACTGCAACATTATGTGTATTTTTTTTATTGTTTTAGTTCTATTTTCAGTGTAGCTCTTATTGTAGACTTGAGTGCCCCAAAAGCAATGGGGCCCGGATTAGATGCCCTGGGAGCAGCATTGTTCAACACAAGTGTATGGAACGGGCTTGTCCGCCTAGTGGGATGGCCGTCTAGTGGGCACAGCCTTCCTCCATACACTTGTATTGAGCGACGCCGCACCCACTAGTTGGAGGTTTTGGCTGGGAACACGCATACTGCATAATTGTGGTCCATTCCCAGTTTAGAAACCGCATATTCTTGCAGTGCACAGTGTATGTGCTGGGAGTATTGATAAGTTTGAAGTCACATAGAGTGCAGAATTACCCATTTAGGCCAGACAACTCCTTTAAGATGATGCCAAAGAAGGTTTCTATCTCCGCAGTCATTGAGCTAGTTGAGTAATGCGTTTTTAAGCACTATGAGCCTTAGTACTGGGAGACCTTTATGCTGTCTTTCATTTCATGGCTGAGTTCCTAAACACTTTCACTTACCAATACATACGACTCAGGGTTGATCATGGAATAGTTACGATGGACAAAATTTCATTGACTATCTTGTTATAGTGGCAACTTCCAATTAAAGGACCACATTATTCAGTGATTTCCCTAGAATGACCCATTCTTGCAGAAATGTCAGTAAAAGCAGAATACAAGACCAGGGCAGGATTTTATACATCTGTGGCAACAGGACTGTATGAAAAAGCGAAATTAAATGATTGAGACATTTATCCTGATACATTCGTAACTTGGAGTATGATCAATTACCCATTGACAGACAATGTTTGTACATGAGAACATAGCAATTCCACACATTTATTACTTGATTTCTACCACTAATCTCATTTTCTTGCATGCATCTTCACTTTCAATTCCTCTGGAGAACAGCGCTCATATGGTAAGTGGATTGTTTGAAGGTTAATAGTCTGGAAATGCATTGCAGCTAAGAAATTAGTAGGGTGCAGCAGAAAGTATAATGACCTTTGGAGAGCAATTACCCCAGATATTGGATATTTGTTTTGATGAGAACATTTTCCCTCTAATACAATGCACGTGTTATTGCAGTAGCCATATATATATTGTTACAATGTGAATAGGGCTAATGATTTTCTATGCTGAAAAAGACAAAGACACATTAAACTTGCTATTTATCCTCTTTAATTGTATACATGTGAGGTGAAGATTTTGCTGGCGCAGGGACAGTAAGACGTGAGGTCACAGTAGGAGATGTGAGGTTACCGGGTGGGTTCTGGTAGGCCCCTCTTTAGTGCCCTTTCCCCCACAGTTCATAAGAAAGGTTAAAAAGTGCACCATATATTGCCCATATTATATTAGTGTGCAGAGATGTCAACATGACACCTGTTTAATCAGTTTTCACACTGCTTTCTTGCTATACATAAAAATCCTTCAGATCTGGTATTATATCCATTCAAACATTCCACTCATTCAATTACCAAAGAAATATATATATTAACAATTTCTGTTATTCAGGTAAAATTATGTTCATGGTCCCAATGCCTCTTTAGCTATATTTCTTTTACTAATCACTACATTTTACATCCCTTGTCAATCTTCAACTCTGTTCCTTCTTTCCCTTTTTTGGCACATATGGTAGCACTGTCTGAGTGCTCTTGTCGCACACAGTTTGGGTGCTGCAGTTCCTTGTGCCCCTCTTGACTCCAGACATTCCTCCTTTACTGCTCCGTATAACATTACAAGGTACAGCAGGCTTAGGAGGTTCTCGAGGTGAATCTTGGCCATATGGGGGATCTTCACTGTCATCACAACATAGTGCATGATACAGAACTTTATCACTGAACCTTACTCGGTCTCTGGAGCCAGGGGTCCTTGTTGGTAGGGGTTTCTGTGGTGGGACTGGAGTTTCTTCACTAGAAGAATCTGGACCATTGGGTGTAGCCCCACCATTAAGTAGCCTAAAATCAGGAGGACGGTCTGAGCCATCTCCGGAGTCAGAAGGGTGGAGGCTTCTAGAAAAGAACAGAATTCCCAGCTGTCTGAACTTAGGAAATCCAGGGGTCCCAGGTCACAGAGGGGACCTTTTTCACTGCTTGATGTGCTACTAACAGTTCCTGGGGTCCAATCATCGGCATCCAGCTCAAACTCAAAGTCCGAAGTAAGTCTGTCTATCTGCTCCACAACCTAAAACATATATACATCGTATTACATAGTAGTTCTGGTTAAGTAAGGATTTTACAAAAAGATTCAGTGTAAGTGAAGCATTTTATAACATGTTTTTTAACTGTAGTCAATCGAAAGTTTCAGATTACCAAACTTATAAATTGAAATGAAGCAACACCACAGTATTTCTTTCCAATCCATGTTGTATATTAATATAAACTCCCAATTTTTAAATATAGGATTGAATTTATTATGGACATCATTTATCAAAAAGACCAATCGCAAATGTCAATAGTAAAACAATTTCCCAGAAGGGAAAGAGAGCAAAAAACGATTCTATGGTCAATTGTATGAAACAGTGTAATTCTTTATTAATATACAATGTGCAGTACAAGGGGTGGAGTAAGGTTACAAAACCATGGCATTAATACACAATCCTCATATAGAGTTGTATATGTCTTGTATATATGTATAATTTTTGCTCTATATCCTAATGCTTGAAATGTTCTACCAATCTATTGTGGTGAGTGCAATCTTTGCTGCAATAATATGCTGGGGTAGTAGTGTGCGCACAGCTGACGCTAATAAGCTGAATAAACTTATCAAGAAGGCTAGTGCGGCGGTGGGTCTACAACTTAGGACTTTCGAGGAGGTATTAGAGGATAGAATTAATAAGAAATGCAAGGCTATAATGAGCAACAATACACACCCGCTCTCTGAACTGTTTCCGAAGCAGAAGAGCACATTCAGCAAGCGTCTAATCCAACTAATGTGTAAAAAGGAAAGATACAGAAAATCGTTTGTTCCGACAGCTGTGGGGATGTTTAACAAATGTATAAGTGTAAAGCGTCCCAAGACTATGTGAAGTTCTATGTGTATGGGGGGAATAGGTGAGGTACATGTACCAGTCTACCCGCATCTGCTGTCCATATAGACTTATTTTGTAAAGTGTGAAATATTCTTGATGTTTGTTCTGCTGCTGTAAGGGTGGCTTCACATTAGCATTTGTGTCTGCATGCTGATCGCATGCAGACACAAACGCAGTGTGAAGCAGGGCCATTTTGATGTGTCCGCAGCGGAGAATGTCCGCCTGCGGACACATCACTGTGCAGCCCGGCAGCCAATCAGCGGTGTCCGGGGGCGGAGATCAGCGCCAGAGATCTCCGCCTCCCTGGCCGCCGGTAAGCTCCGGGACATGTGGCGGGGAGAAACAGCTGATTTGACAGCTGTTTGAATCTTCCCGCGCCGACACCGGAGAGAGATGTCGGCGCAGGAAGATTCAAACAGCTGTCACATCAGCTGTTTCTCCCCATCGACATCGCTAGCAGATTATCAGCGGCGGAGAGGAAGAGATCAGCAGAGGCTGAGCTGATCTCCCGGTGGCCGTCGGTGATCTCCTGTGACATCACCGCCGGCCACTGGGAGATTTTTCAATGGGTCTGCAGCGTTCTCCTGCGCTGTCAAGCGCAGAACACTGCGGACCCATTGAAGCCAATGCATTTTTTGTGCGCTTGGGGACGCTTGCTGATTTTCCAAGGTCCCATGAGTGCACAAAAAATGCCAACATGCTGCGTCCCGGGTGCGGACGCTGGACACCGGAAGGAGCAGATATCGTCCGCATCCGCACCCGAATGCAGCAAACCGCAGGCACCATGCGTTCCTATGTATAACATAGGAACGCAGTGCGCATGCGTTTGACTGCGTATGGAACGCAGCAATACGCTGCCTTCCCATACGCAAATGTGAAGGCAGCCTTATACTGTAATTTCCTCCGGGATCAATAAAGTTTATCTTATCTTATCTTATACATATACATAAAATCAGGTAAAGAATATACATATATATAAGTACATTGGCTCATATGTCTATAAAATATTTGACTCAAGTAGTCTATATATTGCACTGGCCCAATATTTTACAATTGCTTCTAATTATATGTGCAACTATCACAAATCAAGAGGAGAAAGGAGCATATTAGAGGTGGCTAAATAATCCTGGACACTTCATATCATAGCCTGTCCTCAGTCAATTGTATTCTATCACCTATGTGGGCAAAATGCTACCAGATTATAGCACACACTCCCAGTGCTGATTATCCAGCTGACTGTCTATTCAATCTCACCCCACCAGCTCTCAGTTGATTTCTCATACATAGAGTGCAATTATATCCAAGGCATCTTATAAAAGACCTATGTGCAGTGATGCGGTTAACAGACCGCCTTCTTACTAGTGAGCCTATAATGCATATCCTGATATTTCAATACCTGTATATTAAATCCTGTGCGTATCAAGCCTGCACCCTTATGCATATTTCGGTATTTTCACCTTCATCGGAGGGCATGTGAGCAAGGGGGAAGGGGCGGGTTAAAATAGTGCTGAGGACCAATCAGGAGCCGCTCTGGTTGTCATAGCGGCGGATGCTTAGCCCCGACATCACGTCCAGCCCCGCGTCATCAGCAGCGTCGTACAATTGACCATAGAATCGTTTTTTGCTCTTTCCCTTCTGGGAAATTGTTTTACTTATAAGTTGAGACAATATTATACATTAACCCCACCCATCCATGATTACAGCCAGACCTGGTAAAACTAAACATTAGTTAAAGGGAATCTAACTGCAGGTTTGTGCTATGTAATCTGACAGCAGCTTGAGGCAGGTAAAGAGACCCTGATTCCAGCAATGTATCACTTAGATTTCTGGGTGCATCAGTTATGAGAGAGTCAAAGTTTTCTCTTTTTCAGATTTATCAGTGGTTAGATGTTGATCCATATATAACTCCACCCACACCACTGATTGGCAGCTCCCTTTATACAATTTATAGTTACAAAATGTTTCTAAACAGTGGTAGGGGCTTAGTTGGACCAGGAGGTACAAGAGTAGCTTGTCCTGTATTGCTAAACTCCTGTTGATGAAACACTGGTTGCATTTGTGGCACCCCAGGGGTTAATGTGCCACAGAAACAACAACAAAGGATTAACTCCCCACACAACACTGGACACTACACTAGCACCTCTAGGCCAGAAGGGGGAGCTAAAGCAGCTCTCTTATATAGTCTGGTGTTCACAGGAAGTAGTTAGTTCAGTTCCTGGGAGAACTGAGGAAGAGAGACTGTAGTGTAAAGGGGCTGCATCAGGCTTCTCTACAGTCTGCTCCTCGATTCCAGGCCTAGCCAGGGTTTGAGGAAGGAGTACAAGAAACAGAGGAACACACCTGGGAGATGAGTTACCTCATAACTTGCCCCGGAGGAGCTCACAGACCGGATACCGGATCCGAAGCTGTGACTGACACATGCAGCACAGTAAACACTGGGATAGTGGAGGTTGTAGATCTACACTGTACCTCAGCGAAGCAACACAGCGGGGTCAGAAGCACACGGAAAGACTCAAGTTGCCTAGCAAAGGGGGTACCTGTGAGGAGAGACAAGGCCAGCAGCTCAGCTAAAGCAGCAGCAGGGCCACACACACTGCGCAGCAGTGGGAAGCTGAGGACCCGGTCAGGGTGGGAGCAACCCGGCCCCGGTACAGACTCCATGGACAGTTCTCTGCTAAAGAACATCTGCAGTAAAGACTTGGAAAACTTCAAATCCGTGAGTCTGTGTGATCCTTGTGCTCAGCCCCTACGTTCCCTCACAAGCAGCAATCGCCTCCACTATCATCATTATCCTGCAACATCCATAGCATCCATCATAGACTTTAACTATCACTGTCCCGGGGAACCAGGCTCTACCTGCGGAGAGCCGTTACATCTCCAGCTGCCAAACATCATCCCCGGAGGTTCTGCAGCAGCGGTGGTCACCCTGACCACAACCCGTGGGTGGCGTCACAACAAACTCCCCTGTAAATATTCCCCATTTATTGTGGAACCCGGGACATGGTCCGTACCTTTCAAGGTTAAATTCTGAGGGAATGTTTTGGATGGTATGGGTACTTATACATCTAATGTAAAGCACGTACTGCATTCATCCATAAGTACATAACACCAAATAGTCAAACATGATGGTGGTAATATGGATTCTTTGTAGATACTTAACTTTTACAGGACCTAGATGACTTGTCATCTATCATTAAATCCAGCATTCTACTCTTTAATCACCATTTGAACTTTCCTGCTAATTAGATGTTGGTGCACAGGGGCTGGACTGCACTCTATGTCTTTTCATCCCTGTCTGTGATTCCTCAACCCTTTTGCCTGCCTCAAGTCTTTAATTAACAGGTCCCTGCTGAGCTTTCAAATAGAGGAGGCAGGTCTTTCACAGACTGGAAGCAGACAGAGGGTCTAGGGAATCAAAGACAGGGAGGCGAAGAGCCAGTGTACAGTCATGCCTCTGTGCATTCTAAGTAGCAGATTTCTTCCCCAAAGTTATTAATTGAAGAAATATTATAGCATCATTAGTCATGTCCTTACTTTACATTACAATATCATCGTTGAGATGAACCACAGTATGAGAAAAACAAGATCTTGTCGCAGCAGCTTAATGGGATTCAGAGTAGTCTCACTTCCACACTCAGATTATTATTCTGCAAAATCCAAGTGTGCTTGATTTGTAAATCAAGAATTTATTGGTGAACATTCTGCTCCATAATTTTCTGTTAATGAATAGCAAAATGGACTTGCTCACTAGAGGTATCAATTTAATCAGCATTACAGTGCAATTACAGGCAGGTCTTTACTTTACATTACAAAATCATGCTAACAGGTTCTCTTTAAATGGGCAGTCCATGACTGAAATCCTTCAATGGAGCCAAGCGAAAACAATTGTGAAAAGTAAAGTGGGCTAAAGTTGCTTCACAACAATCTAAGGAACTAATTGCATGTAATCGAATATTTGTTTTATTGCAATTTTACTGCAAAACCAGTTATTATGTTTAGGGGGCCAAATACCTTTTCCCATGGGTGATAAAGGTTTTAAATGAATCTTTATCATTAATAGCTGGAATGATCCAGTAAACCCCTTCTTTATATAAAAAATAGTTTGATGATCTGAAACATTTAAATGGGAAAAAACAAATACAACCCCTGGCAAAAATTATGGAATCACCTGGCTCAGAGGATGTTCATTCAGGTGTTTAATGTTGTAGAAAAAAAGCAGATCACAGACATGGCACAAAACTAAAGTCATTTCAAATGGCAACTTTATAGCTTTAAGAAACACTAAAAGAAATCAAGATAAAAAATGTGGTAGTCAGTAAGGGTAATTCTTTTCAGACCAAGCAGAGGGAAAAAATTATGGAATCATGGAAAACAAACACACAAAACAACACTCCAATACATCACTAGCATTTTGTTGCACCACCTCTGGCTTTTATAACAGCTTGCTGTCTCTGAGGCATGAACTTAATGAGTGACAAACAGTACTCTTCATCAATCTGTCTCCAACTTTCTCTGATTGCTGTTCCCAGATCAGCTTTGCAGGTTGGAGCCTTGTTATGGACCATTTTCTTTAACTTCCACCAAAGATTTTCAATTGGATTGAGATCCGGACTATTTGTAGGCCATGACATTGACCTTACTGTATGTGTCTTCTTTCAAGGAATGTTTTTACAGTTTTTGCTCTATGGCAGGATGTATTATCATCTTGAAAAATTATTTCATCATCCCCAAACATCCTTTCAATTGATGGAATAAGAAAACTGTCCAAAATATCAATGTAAGCTTGGGCATTTATTGAAGATGTAATGACAGCCATCTCTCCAGTGCCATTACCTGACATGCAGGCCCATATCATCAATGACTGTGGAAATTTGCATGTTCTCTTCATGCAGTCATCTTTATAAATCTCATTGGAATGGCACCAAACAAATGTTCCAGCATCTTCACCTTGCCCAATGCAGATTTGCGATTCATCACAGATTACACAACCCTGCAAAACTGAATTTTTTGAAAAATACAAGAGAAGTTTTCACTGATTTTTATGTAATTTGGTGTGCTGATTACGAAAATGACCTCCATTTTTTTTCCATCACGTAAGGATTTTTTGTAAAACCAAGATCGATATTTTTGCTAAAATCCTATTTAAAAAGGATTTCTGTCGAACAATTGTACATGTAATATCTGGCAACAGTGGTTTTTATCCATTTAAATGTATAAATATACAGAGGCCCCCCCTCTAGCATACGGCCCCCCCATCGGTATACAGAGGCCCCCCTGCGGGCACACGGCCCCCCCATTGGTATACAGAGGCCCCCTGCTGGCACATGGCCCCCCCTTCGATATACCGATGGGGGGGCCGTGTGCCAGCAGGGGGGCCTCTGTATATTTATACATTTAAATGGATAAAAACACTGTTGCCAGATATTACATGTACAATTGTTCGACAGAAAAATGGAGGTCATTTTCGATAATCAGCACACCAAATTACATAAAAATCAGTGAAAACTTCTCTTGTATATTTTCCATCGTAGGCCTGTGTTATCACATCACCTCTACGCCGACGACACCCAAATCTACCTGTCTGGACCTGACATTCCTCCCTACTATCCAAAATTCCACAGTGCCTGTCTGCCATCTCTTTCTTCTTCTCTGCTCGCTTCCTTAAGCTGAACATGGACAAAACAGAATTCATCGTCTTCCCCCCAAGCCGCTCACCCTCACTACCTGGCCTATCCATCGTCGTCAACGACTGCTCTCTCTCCCAGTACCCCACACCAAGTGCCTCGGGGTTATCCTTGATTCTTCCCTCTCCTTCAGACCCCACATCCAAGCCCTCGCCACCTCTGCCTACTCCAGCTCAAAAACATCTCTCGGATCCACACTTTCCTTGACCACGACACCGCTAAAACCCTTATTCACTCTCTCATCATCTCCCTCCTCGACTACTGCAACCTCCTACCCACCGGCCTCCCAGTTACCTCCGTTTCACCTATCCAATCTATCCTGAACTCCGCTGCCTGCCTAATCCATCTGTCTCCCCACTACTCCCCTGTCTCCCCCCTCTGGCAAGCCCTTCACTGGCTCCCTGCTTCCTAGAGATCCCGGTTTAAAAGACTAACCATGACATACAAAGCCATCCACAACCTGTCCCCTCCATACATCTCCGACATGGTCTCTCGATACCCTCACTCAACCTGCGATCCTCCCAAGAGCTCCTCCTCTACTCCCCCTTCATCTCCTCTTCGCACAACTGCATACATGACTTCTCCCGTGCATCACCCATACTCTGGAATTCGCTGCCCCACCACATCAGGCATTCCCCTATCCTAGGAACCTTCAAAAGAGGCCTGAAAATGCACCTCTTCCACCAAGCCTACAACCTGCAATGAGACCCGGTCCACCGCACCGCCTCACGACCGACACCTCCCTCTCGTACTGTATCCCCACCCCCCCTCATAGACTGTGAGCCCTCGAGGACAGGATCTTGTCCCCTATTGTATCTGTACGTTAGAATTGTCCCCTGCCATTGTTAGTTGCATTGTTACTATGTTACTTGTTCTAGTCTGCCCTCTTAACATGTAAAGCGCCATGGAATATTATGGCGCTATATAAATAAATAATAATAATTATGACTTTCATCCAGTCATCCACAGTCTACGATTGCTTTTCCTTAGCCCATTGTAACCTTGTTTTTTTCTGTTTAGGTTTTAATGATGGCTTATGTTTAGCTTTTCTGCATGTAAATCTCATTTCCTTCATTTGGTTTCTTACAGTTCGGTCACAGACATTGACTCCAGTTTCCTCCCATTCGTTCATCATTTGTTTTGTTGTGCATTTCTTGTTTTGGAGACATATTGCTATACATTTCCAGTCTTGGCGCTTTGATGTCTTCCTTGGTCTACCAGTATGTTTTCCTTTAACAACCTTCTCATGTTGTTTGTATTTGGTCCAGATTTTGGACAAAGCTGACTGTGAACAACCAACATCTTTTGTAACATTGCGTGTTGATTTACCCTCTTTTAAGAGTTTGATAATCCTCTCCTTTGTTTCAATTAACATCTCTCATGTTGGAGCCATGGTTCATGTCAGTCTACTTGGTGCAACAGCTCTCCAAGGTGTGGTCACTCCTTTTTAGATGCAGACTAACGAGCAGATCTAATTTGATACAGGTGTTGGCTTTGGGAATGAAAATTTACAGGTTGACTCCATAATTTTTTCCTCAGAAATTAGTGATTCCATAATTTTTTTTCCCTATGCTTGGTCAAATTACCCTTACTGACTACCACATTTTTTATCTTGATTTCTTTTAGTATTTCTTAGGGCCTTTTCACATCAGCGGTGATCGCTGATCGCGGCAGTTGCGGTGAAAAAAACGCAACTGCCGCGGTTACCGCATGATGGCCACACTTGTGGTTCACTTGCGGCAAGCCCATGCAATGTCTATAGGGCTTGCGGTAAGTGTGCGGCAGGTGCTGCAAGTGCAGTTTCGGCACTTGCGGCAGATGCGGCCGTGGAAAAAACGCGGCTGACTGCGTTTTTTTCGCGGCCTCATCTGCCGCAAGTGCCGAAACCGCAACTATACTGCACTTGCCGCAAGCCCCATGGACATTGCATGGGGCTTACCGCTGATGTGAAAGGGCCTTAAGCATAAAGTTGCCATTTGAAATGACTTTAGTTTTGTGCCATGTCTGTGATCTGCTTTTTTTCTACAACATTAAACAACTCAATGGACATCCTCCGAGCCAGGTGATTCCATCATTTTTTGTTAGGGGTTGTATATGTAAAATTGTGTGGAGACAATTATTCTTTCACAGCTTGTATTTATCATGGCCGGTAGTTATTTTGGAAATCACTAAACTATTATTACTAAGCAATAATACTAAATAATAGGGCAATCATTTATCTTGGTATTTTGCCTTCCTATTGTTCTATCATTCAGAGCACTATCTAATAAAAGGTTCTTGCAATGTTTAGCAATCTTCAGGAATCACATGTGTTTCATATTATACAATTCCTCAGAATGTATGAATGAATTTATTATTTTTAGTTAATCTGCTTCCACAATATATATTTAGCACTTCATAAACAGAGTCAAACTTGTATCTACAGCTCTGAAAATAACAGAACTACCATTTCCATGGAAACCATCCATATATGTTAGCCGAGGGTTTTAGTCATCCCCTTGTCTTTATGTCACTGAAAAAAAACAACGGCATTTTGAAGTTAGTATGTTCCACAATAGAAAGATAAGAATCTGATGGCTTGAAATTATACCCAGTCTGGCACTCCAGAATTAAAGTGCAAATAAATGGAAAGATCTATCAAGACTGGCAGAGCACAGGCTCACACTATGCCAGTTTTGATGGAGTAGGAGAGGCGCCAAATTCATTAAAAAGTGCACCCCACTTAAAACACTTGGCTCTTCTTCTGTGTGACATGCACCTCAGTGCACCAAGGACTGGATTAGCATTTCTGGCATAAAAATGCTGGCACTCTTTATGGATTGGGAAATGCCCTGTCCTGCCCATCCCGGCTGCACCCATTTAGGTGGCAGTGATCCAAAGTGGCATGAAAATGCCAAAATTCACAAAATTATTGGCGCTTTTCAAAGCTTTCAAGCCATTATATGTCCAATATGATTAAATAATAGTCACCATATACATCAATGTGTATTATTTATTAATTTTTTTACAACCAGGTACTAAAGTGTTGTATGAGACTACCACAAATCAAAATGTATTCTTCTAAAAACTATCTCCCTAAAATATATATGTAATTCTTCTTCTTTATTACTAATTGTATTCTGTAATATGACACTATTGAAGGTAGGTACCACTTGATACAATCCATGGTATGGCAAATAAAGACCTTATTATAGAAATATATTCATGCAAATATCTCTTACATTCACAGTAGGTAAAATAATGATAATAGCACTTTATAAAAATAGTGCACCTATTGCTGTCAGGTCTTAGTTCAGGTAACTTTATGCTCATTGTGCCCCCACATTTATTCTACAAATGGAGTGTTGGTTTAGCTTTTTATCCTATGTCATGTGGCAGTAATCTATAAATGGTTGGCACCGACTTTTAAGATTGCTACCCAAAGAGGTGACCCTAGAGTTATCTAAATTCCCAGTGGACCACTGTAGGGCCTATAAGTCTCTGTGGCACTCTCCACAAATAGAAATGTTCCCACTTAATAATATTTGGTATAATGCTGAGATCTTCTAAAGATTAGCAAAAATGAGAGAAAAAAATAAATATATGTAATGTAGAAATGAATGTATCAGTCTTATTAATAATATTATTACAATGAATAGTTAGTCTCTAGGATTGTTTTATAGCAACAGAATGAATAGCACATTGAATGTAAATTTGCATACAGGGGATTAGATACAGCTGTATAGAGGTGTCAGTCACACTTGAGACCTATGTCTTCAGTGGCTACAAAATCTTTTTTTGACAAAAAGGTCAGTGTTAATAATAGCACATAATAAGACGTACTTTTTACCTTTTTTGTTATTGGTATTAGAGAACCTATAGATCCTTCTCTGTTGCAATTCCTAGTGTTACGGTTGTTTTATGATTAGAGATGAGTGAACCTGTTCAGGGCTGGAGTTTCAGGGAGTTCTGTCTTCTAAGTGCTGGAGCTGGGATTGCTGTGCTCCGGTACACTGGGTGGTCAGGCCAGTGCGAGCCACTGGCAGTGTGTGATCGGCTCGCAAATGAGTTATCGTCCATAGAGTGGTTGGAAAATAAAAAAAGGATACAATCCCACCCTCCGGCCCCTGGAAGTCTTTTGCTTATGGCTAGCTGTATGCGGGCAGAGACCTGAAGAGGCAATCAGTGACTTCTGAGTACGTACAGGGTCACCCATACATCCAGATGTCAATCATCTGTAATTATGATATCAAATATTCTTACATATTGAATCAATTTTAGTTATTGCATTATGGAAATACATGAATATATTGAACAACAAACAGGAGTGATATGGATGAAAGCACAGTATGATGAATTCTAAGAATAAAAAATGTTAATTATCCTCTCACCTCTCTCAGTTCTTTTGCCACTTCCTTGAGATCTCGTAAGATTCCTTCTAGCTGACCAATTACTGCCCGGACTCTCCCTCGAATTCTCTCCCTCTCCCCAGCTCTGCAGCTGCGTCCCCCTTGCTCCGTGGTCTTCCCCACCCCCCGAGAGCACATGATTCAGAGAGAGGCCTCCAGCCTCCTCTACAGCTTCTCTCCTCTGGGGGGAGCTCTGCATTTTAACGTTTAACCCCCCTCTTGCCCTGCACCCCCTCCCTATGCACAGCCTTACACAATGCTCCCCAGCCTCCTTTTCAGGAGGATTAATAAATATTAGGTAAATCTATTTCTATAAAATTGGTTGATTAGGCCAGATTAAAGAGATTAGGAGATAGAGAAAAATTGATATTTGATAGTAGTTTAGGAGGAAAAGTTGTGCAAGTCATGAAGATCTGGGTTGCTGCTGCCTGTAAGAAGAAAATATGAAATTTGGATTAAATTCAGTGCAACTGTATGAATAAGCAGAATTACAGTCAATGTATAGCACCGCATGTGACATAACATAACAATAAATAAATAAATAACTATATACAGTCCCTGACAGAAGTTATGTCGCTTATCCATGTTATGTAAATAAAAGCTTATAACCTGATGTTAAATTCATCCATTGGTGTATAAATTGCTCTTTTGAAAGCTGAAACCCTCCCAAATGTGGTTTAGGTTAAGAAAATAAATTGGCATCAATGCTGAAATATTGATCATTTAATGAACACAGAATGGTCAGATTTTGGCAAAACAAACGTTTTGTCGCCCACAGAAAGTAATGTGATATTTAAACAAATAATTAACTTAAAATACAAATATATGGTGCATAACATTGGTGAATGAAGTTGTGGTGCTATTAGAGTCATGTTTAATATTTTGTGTGACTTTCATGAGCTTGAAGGACTGCATCCATGCGGTTCAACAATAATTCATACAATTTATTAATGAAGTCATCAGGAATAGCAAAGAATGCAGTCTTACATGCCTCCCAGAGTTCATCTAGTTCTTTGGTTTTGTCTTTCAAGCTTCCTCTTTCATCCTACCCCAAACATGCTCAATGATGTTCATGTCTGGTGACTGGGCTGGCCAGTCCTTGAGCACCTTGATCTTTTTTGCTTGGAGGAACTTTGTTGTAGAGATGGATGTATGAGATGGAGCACCATCCTGCTGCAGAATTTGACCCTTTTTATGATTTGGAATGTAAGAGGTAGCTAATGTCTTGATATTTTAGGCTATTGATATTGCCTTGCACCTTGCAAATGTTTCACACACCCCCATACTGAATATAACCCAGACCATGATCTTTCTACCACCAAATTTAACTGTTTTCTGGGTGTATTTTGGATTCATACAGACTCCAGTAGGTCTCCTGCAGTATTTGCGGTGGCTGTGGTGTAATTCTACTGAAGATTCATCAGAGAAATCCACCTTCTGCCACTTTTCCAGCGTTCATCTGTTTAGCGTACTGTGGGACTTTGCAAATGCCACACAGTATTTTATTTGCCTTTTGTTTAGTGCTGGAGTCTGGGCACTGATTTGACCATGGAGGCCATTTCGAGACAGAATCCTACAAACTGTTCAAGTGACCAGGCCTGTTGGAGTTCTGCTGAAGTGAAAGAGGGGCTTGCTTTGGATTTTCTAACCAACAAATGTTCCTCCTGAGCAGTTGTCTTGCCGGGTCTGCCCGACCTGGGCTTGTCAAACACATCTCCAGTCTCTTCAAATCTTTTTTAATTCTTTGTACTTGATGCAGAGACACATTAAAGGTGCCAGCCACCTCTGCAGTGGATCTGGTTTTCAGCCTCTTGATAATCAAGGCTTTGGTTGCAAGGTGGATTTTTGGCATGTTGTCAGAACTCAAGTTGCAGTTCAAGTGAAGGTCTGGGGTGCTGGGTTTCTTTTTATACACACCCACTAATTAACCGATAATTTACTGAGCAAAGGTGAGGATGTAAACTAGGATTGGGTGCATTATATGACCAGGCGACAAGACTTTTGTCTTGCCAAAATCTGACCATTCTGTGTTCATTAAATGATCAAAATTTCAGCATTGATGCCAATTTATTTTCTTAACCTAAACCACATTTCGGAGGGTTTCAGCTTTCAAAAGAGTAATTTATACAGCCAATGGATGAATTTAACGTCAGGTTATAAGCTTTTATTTACATAACATGGATAAGCCACATAACTTCTGTCAGGGACTGTAGCTAGTTGGAAATACAGCAACTTTAGAAAAAGAAAGATTGTAAAATATTAGTTGAAGTCATAGTAGAGCATACAATGAGATGTAACACAAAACACTATACATCATCTACAAAGCAACTAAGGTTTGACTTTCACTGTTAATAGAGAAAAACATCTTTTGGGCAGATTAACTATTTCCGAAGTAAAATTACGTATACTCTGAAATAGTCACTTTTATAACATGCTTTATTCACTTGATACATGTCAAAATGCTTAAAGCCCACAGAATGTAGTTTATCGACAGCATGGAAGTCGGAAACATGTGTATTTAATAAATTATCATGGGGGGTCTGTAGGGCACTAGAATTTTTTTTTTGGTCAAATCATTTTAGATCACTTCATAACATTCTTAATTATCATCAGATAGTTATGTAAACATGTAATACACAAGTAAAAAGAAAAAAAAATGGAGTGTAATGTGTTCAGTGAGCAGTATTTGATGTGCCATACTGATCAATGATCATTAGATAACGTTTTCAGAAAATGCTGTTAGATCAGATGCAGCTAGTTATATGTTACACCAATGAAGTATTATTCAGCCACTATCATTCATAATTTCTGTATAAAACAAAACTTGTATCATCTTTGGATCTTCCCACTCATCAGTAAACTCAATACTAATAATGCAAGTCTGAAGTCTTTACCACATGAAAGAAGACAATCTGATGCATTACTCATTCACTCAACTGTATTATTGCAGCTGCAATTCCAGCCCTGACCACATTTCCTGCCCTGAAATAACAGTGTCATAGGCACATGTGATGCTGCTAGGAAACATGCGGTCAGGACAGAAATTGTGGCTGTAAATCTGGATCGGAAAATATAGCCATTACGCGGTCATGTGAATTATTGACATTATAGACCTCTTTCTCATCCTGGAGATCAGATTTCTTTACCTTAAACAATTCATGGCTAGATAAGAACGATGGGACTAAACAGTTACTACTCAGTCAGCAGTTAGTATCAATGTTGACATCTTGACATAGGCCAAAATTCCTTTTTTAAAACTATTGGAATTTGAGAGTCCTCAGTGGTTGATACCTTTTAATGGCTAACTGAAAAGATGATTAGCAAAGCAAGCTTTCAAGACACTATGGCGCCTTCATCAGGCTGACAAGACACAAATTCTGAAGACACATACATATATACATAAGCAAAAAAAAAAGCAGGGTTAGATGATGTAGTAAATACGACAGGTGATGTAAAGCACAGTCAGACTAGGGAGGGGGAGAGAAGCTGGGAAGGTAAAGTCAAAATTACAAGAGGAACGAATTGTATTATTGTTCTATGATTAGTGGCCCGTGGAGACCTGAATATTTCTCAGTGAGTGTAGAATGCCCTAAATCGGTGTGAGATAGTTCACATAAGACGTGTCAAAATGTCATTGTCCTCTAAATGGAGTCTGTTGGAAGATGTGATATCCCCAAATGCCCTTTCATTTTATATAAAAAACGCATGAATCCATGTGAGACATTTAATCCTGTTTTGAATGTGTCAAAGGTCGTTATCAATTTGTATTCCTGAATTCTTCTCTCTTTCTGAGATTTGAAGTACCTTTTTAAAATGAGCAGACTAATATCGGCTTCACTGTGGTCAGGGCTGCAAAAATGCTTTGCTACAGGTAGATCCATACGCTTTTCTTTTATTGAGTGGCAATGAGAATTCATTCTTGTTCTGAATTTTTGTCCGGTCTTCCCTACATACATGCCACCTGTTGGACATTTGGTACATATAATTAAGTACACCACATTGCTTGTGATGCAGCTGAAGTTACCTGGGATCTTGTAGTCCTGATCTGTCCCAGGAATCTTTATCTTGTCCATTTTTATTATAGATGGACAGATTTTGCACCTGTTCTGGTTGCAGGGAAAGGTTCCTGTTGCCGTAGGAAAGGACAGGGCTCTTCTGACAATGATGTTTTTTAGATTCAGAGGTTGTCTTAAACACGAGTGGGGGATTCGGAAATATTAATTTTAGTCGGCATCTTTTTGTTGTAGGAGTGGTTACAGTCTCCGTGCAGCTCCTCTTAGCACCTCCAGACTTGGATTGTAGGTGTCTACGAGAGGAATTCTGTTGTTTTCTTCTCTAGTTTTGTAATGTAGGAGATGATTAATTGATATTCTGGTGGCTCTTGTAATCTGGTTCTCGATTGCTCTTGGATGGTAGCCCTGGTTCAAAAAGGTCTTTCTGAGGTCCTCAAGGTGATTGTCTCTATCTGTAGGGTTGAAACACATCCAATTGTATCTGATGGCCTGGCTGTGCACATTAGAATTTTTTATGTGTTTTGGATGAAAACTGTCCCATCGGAATTATGATGGACGGTCAATTGGCTTCCGGTACAGGGATGTCTCCATTTCATTGTTCTGTAGCTTAATGATGGTGTCCAGAAAGCTGATTTCAGTGCAGGAGTAGTTGAGTGTTAAGTTGATGGTGGGATGAATCAGATTAAAGTTTTTATTGAACATCTTTAGCTGTTGCTCAGACTCTGTCCAGATGATTAAAATGTCATTGATATAACAGTAGTAGATCAGAGGCCTGATAGGACAAAAGGATGAAAAGTCACCTTCAAGCTTGGCCATGAAAAAGATTTGCATATTGTGGTGCCATTTTGCTTCCCATTGCTGTGCCAGTCTCCTGTAAATATGTGTTGTTTTCAAATGTAAAGTAGTTGTGTGTGAGGATGAATTTTGTGAGCTCCACCACAGTCGGCATCAATCCCTGTGTTTTCCAGGAAGGTTTTGCAGGCATTTAATCCATCCTGGTGTGGGATGTTGCTGTACAGCGATTCCACATCCATGGTGGCAAGGATGGCTCCTTCTGGCAGAGGACCTATAACTGATAGTTTATTGAATAAGTCAGTTGTGTCCTGAATGTAGCTGGGTGTCTCTTTTACCAGGGGTTTGAGAACACTTTCTACCCACCCAGAAATTTGATCAGTGAGGGTGCCCACACATGAAATGATTGGTCTTCCTTGATTTCCTGGTTTGTGAATTTTGGGAAGCATGTAAATGTGCTTGTTCTTGGACTTTCTGGTATTAGGTCATCAGCTTTTAAGGATATGTCAAGTAGACAAGAAACCAGCCTGTTTAATTCCTTGTGATAGTCCTGTGTGGGGTCAGACTCAAATTTCTTGTAGTAGCGTGTGTCCGTCAGTTGTCTGTTTGCTTCGTTCAGGTAGTCAGATTTCTTCATCATGACTATTGCACCACTCTTGTCTGCAAGTGTAATTTTTCTTTGTTGCTTTTCAAATACTATATGGCCCTTCTTCCCTGGGCATCGACATTGGATGGTTGGTTGACTCCTGTATGTATGTAAAATAAAGGATTTTACCAAATGTTAGAAAGTGTCATGTTTATCCAAATGGGAGTTACGATGAGATTCAGTTGTCCAGTCTGACCTTTTCTTGGTTGTGAGGATCCCTCTTCTTTTGGCCCAGTTGGGTTCGGAGTCCTCTTTGTTGCTATAACATTCCCTTAGCAGTAGTCTCCTAAAGTAATTATCCATGTTGCTGCACAGTTCAATTTTATCCAGAGCTTTAGTAGGACAAAATGAAAGTCCCCTAGAAAGCACAGCAAGTTCCATTTTGTTGGGATTGTAATCCGAAAGGTTGATGACACAATTAGTTGCTTTTTGACAGAAGTAGTTGTCCAAGTTATCAGGATTTGGCTTTGTTTTGTTTGTATTTAGTCCTGAATTGATGTGCAGTCTTTGGAATTTCTTTTCCTTGTTATTAATCAGAAGAGTTTGTAATTTATGGAAATGTTGTAATTTCTGTTCCATGCTTTCTTTTTTTTGATACAATCTTTTTTATTGGTTTTTAAACAAAAGGATAACAAAAGCGCAAAGCGCAACACAAACGATACAAATCAATACAGAGAAAAAACGAAAAGGAACCACCTCCTCGGGGGAAAGAGGTGAAGGTGGGGAAAGGGAAGGGGAGGGGGGGTAGGAGGGGGGAATAAACAAGGAAAAGGGGAAAAAGTTTAAACGTGAGCTCACCACGCTTTTTTTTTTTTTTATACAAGATATAGAGAAAACAGAGCCACATTGTAAGGTGGGATAAACAGTATAGCCATTAAAAAGATACCGGTACTGCACTAGGATGGTTCAGCCAGTTCAACCAGTTGTCTCTGGTCCGAGTCTTGGTCGGGCCGTCTAAAGCTAATTGAAATTCGTGGTGAAAGATATTGTTTAATCGGTCAGTAACCTCGGCAATCGTAGGGGGTAAGTCATCTTTCCACCTAGCCGCGACCACCAGTCTAGTGGCAGTTAGCACATTTGACACTAGTGTCCTCTGGTCACGCGGGTACTCGTGAATACTCAGGTGGAGGACCGCCAACTGGGGAGTCAGACTGATCTCCAGACCCGAGAGCGCTCTCACAAGAGCCGCGACTACCGCCCAAAAGGGGGCAATTTTGGGACAATACCACCACATGTGCTCCAGTGATCCAAGTCCCCCACATCCACGCCAACACAGAGGGGAGCGGTCACGGTAAAAGAGGGCCAATCTAACCGGGTGTGGTACCACCTCATGTGTATCTTCTTCAAAATCTCTAGATGGTTCACACACCTGGACGCCTTTTGTAAAGCTCTGAGGCCCTCCCACCAGTCCTCCTCCGGAGCTATAAATCAAAGATCCTCCTCCCAGCGCCTCATGTAGCTCAGTTTGGACGGACACAGGTCCGCGTTTAGTTGCTGATAGATACCCGAGAGTCCCCTGGTCTTTCCCGATGAAAGGATATATTTTTGATAATGAGAAATCTCATGCGGGGGCTTGACAGGCCAGAACGTGGCACTGCCACGTATGAAATGGGCAATTTGGGTGTATTGGTAGTGTGTAGACACTGCTTCCGGATCTCATGTTAAAAATTCCCTGAAGGGAAGGATCCTCCCGCCGACCAGAATATCTGCAAGGGACTGGATACCTGCTTTGCGCCACGGAGTAAGGTTCAAAAATTCAATGTGGAAAGACAACGCGTCTATGCTAATTTGGTCAGGGGGCAGCCGGATCCACCTCCCAATCTCTCTCCTCTAGCTTGCCAACGTCACAGCCATCGTGGGAAAAGGCATAGGCGTTGACGTGGGAGCTAGGCATTCTGCCTACAATAAAAGCGCAAGGGCCGGCGTCCCAGAGCCTCCTCCTCCATCTCCAGCCATCTCGGGGGTCCTCTGGGACCCACCACACTCTGGCCTCCTGAAGGATCGAGGCTCTGTGATACGCCGCTACATTAGGGACCCCCATGCCCCCTCTACTGTATGGTAGGTACATTGTGTTCCCCGATACCCGAGCCCTTCTACCCGCCCAGACATATCGGTTAACCTGTTGTTGTATTCGGGTCAGATAACATGCGGGAATCAACACTGGAAGATTCCTGAACAGATATAAAATTTTGGGGAGTAGGAACATTTTGAAAGCATGTATCCTAGCCACCCAAGAGAGATTCCCCAGTGAATGGCGCGTCCTTTTGGCAGACAGAGAGGCAAGCAAACGTTCCACATTGACCTCAATCAGTTTGGCGGAAGAGGTAAGGGTGATACCTAGATAAGGAACCCCATCCTCTCTCTCACAAAAGGAAAACGAGCCTTTAACCTCTCTTTCATGTCTGCCGGAAGTCCGATCGGAAAATTAGGGATTTCTCTGCATTTAATTTATAAAGGGAAAGGGAAGAAAACCTCCTCAAAATCTTCAACACTGCCTCAAGGGAAGGTTCTACATTGGTGCAGGCGATGATAATGTCATCGGCATACAAACCGATTTTGTGCACTGAGCTCCCCACAGCATAACCAGAGACATCCGGGTTCACCCTGATGGATTCGGCCAGGGGCTCAATGACCAGGGAGAAAATGATGGGCGAGAGCGGGCATCCCTGCCTTGTTCCATTCGAGAGACTAAAGTTAGAGGAGAGAAAGCCCGACGACAGCACCCTGGCGTTGGGGTGAGAATAGAGGGCCAGAACGGCCGAGAGAATAGGGCCACAGAAGCCAAATTTCTCAAGTACGGCGGCCAGGTGACCCCAGTGCACCCTGTCAAACGCCTTTTCCGCATCCAAGGACAGGAGTACACCGGGGGTCCCAGCCTGTTCCGCAGCTTTAATCAGATTAATAATTCGCCTTGTGCCATCCTTGGTCTGTCTCCCCCCAACAAAGCCAACCTGGTCTCCATGAATCAGAAAGGGGGTAACCTTGCCGAGTCGGAAGGCCAACAATTTAGAGTATATTTTTATATCGCAATTTAGCAATGAGATTGGACGGTAGCTCCCAGGGTCCTCCGAAGGCTTCCCGGGCTTCGGAATGGTCACAATGGTGGCCTCTAGGAGTTGAGGGGGAACCTCACCTGTCGACTGCAGAAAGCACTAGCTCTAGCTAAATACGGAGCCAAAACTTGGGAGAAAGAACGGTAGTAGTCATTCGGAAGCCCGTCCGGTCCTGGTGCCGGGTGTCGCTTACTAGTCAAAATAACCTTCCGGACCTCTGCAGAGGTGATGGGGGTGTTAAGTTCCACAATCTGTTCCTGGGTCAGCACAGGCAGTTTAAGGCCGTCTAGAAAACCACGGATGTCCGAAGCACACGGGGGGAGGTCCAACTCTTTCGTCCTTCAAGTTGTAGAGACGAGAGTAGTAATCAGCAAAGGCCTCTGCAATAGCAGGAGGGCTGACCTGTATTTTACCACCTCCGTCCCTCAAGGCAATGATTTGGGAAGTAATTTCTTTTTTCTTTATACGTCTTGCTAAGACCGCCCCAGCACGATCCCCCATGGCATACAAGGTAAGTTTGGATTTCCTAAGGTACTTCTCATGCTGGGAGAGGAGGAAGGAGCGGAGTTGTGTTCTTACAGAGAAGAGCTCAGCCGCCATCGCCGTGGACGACGCGCCTTTGTTCCTCCCCTCCAAGACATGTAGACGAGACAAGAGATCTTCCCTCATCTTATCTCTCTTTTTTTACGTCTGGCTGCCATTTGAATGAAAAGCCCTCTAATGTAGGACTTATGGGCCTCCCACAGTGTAGAGTCCGAAACCTCCCGGTTATCGTTCAGCTTAAAAAACTCAGTTAGCTCGGAATGGAGCTTAGAGACTACAAGACTGTCCGAGAGGAGGCCTAGATTCACTCTCCAAGCGCCCGTGGGGCGCAGACCCCCTGCCAGGGAGACAACCAACGTAATTGGGCGTGGTCAGACCACGAAATTAAGCCCAATTCCGCAGCGCTACAGGTTGTGAGAGTCCCGCTGTCTACTAAAAAGTAGTCCAGGAGGGAATAAGACCTATACCTGTTGGAATAAAATGTATAGTCTCTCTCCCCGGCGTGAAGGCAGCGCCACACATCGTGGAGATGCAAGGACCGACAAAGCGGCCCCGGCTCGCCCCTGGCAGATGAAACACCCCAGAGCAATCCATCTGGCGTGACATCACCACATTAAAATCTCCCCCCAGCACTAGATGGCCACGGGAGTGCTTGTTAACAATTTTCATGAGCCCACGTGCAAACTTGAGCTGAGAAGCATTCGGGCCATATACATTTACAAACGTAAAAATCGAATCATAAAGTTTACAAGTAATTAAAAGGTATCTACCAGCCGGGTCAGCCAATTCAGAGATGAGCTGAAAAGGCAAAGCAGACTTGACAAATATGCCAACTCCGGCTTTCTTCATGGGGCTGTTAGCATAAAAGGCTCTAGAGTACATCCGGTGTTTTACTCTATAATTGTCTCCCTTAAGGAGGTGCGTCTCCTGTACGAAGACCACATCCGCCTTACTCCTTGCCAGCCTCCGACCAAAATAGGGAGCGCTTGATCGGAGAGTTCAAGCCGTTAACGTTTAACGAAAATATTTTGACACTCATGGCGGAAATATTACCTCTACATGACATGGGCTAGGCTCACCAGAGATAGGAGGGTCAGGCAAAGAAAGGGATCGGGAGGGGAAAGGGAAAACAGGACATGCATAGAGAAGAAGAAAAAAATAACACCAATGTAAACATAACAGGCAAGCCGGGACTTGCAAGGCGGGGGGGTACAGGGTGACCTGGAGATGGTAGACCAGGTACCCTCTTTCGGCAAGACCTGATAGACTTTTAAAGTCAGACATTCAAGGCCTCACCGTCCCGGGCTGTCAACAAAAGACCATCACAGCCACAGATCCATCCTGAGGGAAAAAAAAGATATCACAAGGACCACTGCTTAACGCGCTGTGTCCCATTCAGGGTCAGTCTTCCTCTTCGGGGAGGTATGGAGTTTGCTGTTGTCTCCCGGTCGTGCCTCTGGGATTTAGAAGAATCTCCGCCAAGGGTCGGGAGTCTCCACGCTTGCAATGCTCTCTCCGGCAGCTTTGGAGAGTGGAACACGTGTCGATCCCCTTTGTAGCTAAAGCGTACTTTAACCGGCGTTCCCCAGGCATACGGGATCCCCGCTCCGCGGAGGACCTTGCACATAGGCGCAAATTCTTTGCGCTTTGCCAAAGTTCTGATGGATAGATCCGGATAGACTGCCAGGGAGGAAAACTCACTCGGGACCTCCGTTCCTTCGTCTGAGGGTGCCAAGAAGTTTGTCTTTGAGACCAGGATGCTGCATAGAGACCAACACGTCTCTCGGGAGGGCTGGGTTGAGGCGAGGGGGGCGAGGAAGGCGGTGGATCCTCTCAAAATGCAGGAACTCAGTGGGGAAATCTGGGATAATAGCCTTCACAAATGATGTAACAAAGTCAGAGAGCCCTGAGACCTGAACTTGCTCAGATATGCCCCTGATCTTTAGGTTTCCCCTCCTGCCTCTGTCCTCTAATTCCCACATCTTGCTTTGCTGTGCCTCCACCTGCCTTTCTACAGCGTCCACAGTGTCAGCCAGCGTGTTATGTGCTGAGGCAAACTCAGCCATTTTCCTCTCCAGCCTGTCCGTCCGGTCCCCAAGGCTGGACACATCCCTCCTTATCTCCGCAATCATACCTTGGATATCAGCATGTATCTGTGACGACCATCCACTGTGAGACCGAGCTGCTGGTAGGCAGCACCCCGAGAAACCCCGAGACCCTTAACCCCTATACAGGGATCTGGAATTACAGCGGAGCCCAGGGGGTAGCTGCCTATATGAGCAACAGAGCCGGGGAGGTCGCCAGGGAAAAATCAAGACCCGAAATACGAAGTCAGAAGTCCGAGTCAAAACGAGAGGACAGCTAAGGTACAAAATCGTCAGGCAGTAGCAGAGTCAAAAATCCAAGCAAAGGTCAAGGGCAAAACCAAGAGGGCAGCTGAGGTACAGAATCAATAGGCAGAGGCAGAGTCAGAAATGCAGGCAAGGTCAGACACGAAACTAAACACACACTATCACTGGGGAACCAAAGCTTTATCTGGCGGCCTGCAAGCCAGGCTCCAATGTACTTGAAGGGCGCGGCTACCTCCCATAGGCTGGAGCCCACAGCCTGATGATCTCATCCGGACCGCCCCTAGAACCAGGCCAGATGGTGATGCACGACTGGCTCCGCCCACTCCACTTCTGACAGCAGAACGAAGGCTGCGTCTAACAGACAGCTCTGTAGGGCGCGCTCCTCTGCTACCAACACCACCCAAAGGAGAAACATGGCGGCGCTCAGCGACAGAGGCAGACATCGCAGGAGCAGGTCCATATGAGGACAAGGCTCTCCTATCACTGGCGCCATCAGCCGAAGGAAACCGGCTCCTCCCAGTGGCCGAGGCAGGAACACCAGCCACCGAGTCCAATGGCGATGTGACAGTATCGCCTTCTGAAGGGAGGACATCATCTTCTGCATCACTCTCTCTGTCAGCGGTGTATCCTCAGCCTCCGGGTGCTCCTGGCTCTCTCTGTAATCAGCAGAGGCATGAGAAGAGGGAGAGTGAGCTGCCTCACTTATGGAAGAAATCCGACACCTTAGAGAGCCCTGGCTGGGATTTAGACTGTCCCCTCGGCATCTCCAGTTCTCAGGCAACAAGGAGAGCCAGATTAATCACTGTGTGCAGAAAAACAACGGTCGCTGGAAGCCGCTGAAGATCTGTGGCTGCGGAGCCCCGGGATTATGCGACAGACGGCATCAGCTCTCAGGTCACGCCCCCTGTTCCATGCTTTCTGTAAGTGTATTCCTTCGTGTTTCCAATTCCCCGTGGATGTTACTTTTGATGCTGTAGAAGACATGCAAAAGGTGGTTCCTTAGTCTCTCAGAGGTCCTGTGACAAAGGTTTTGTGCATAATGAGTATTATAGGTATGCAGAAGTGGATTTGTAATCCAGAGTCCTTTGGGTATCAGATTCTCCCTCTTGCATTTGGATAGGAAAAATATGTCCTGTCCAATGGCGCACGTTTCTTCAGAAGTGTCTTTAAATCCATAAAGATTCGGTACATTCCGGTATCCTTCATTTTGATAAGGTAAAAATGTTTGTAGCCTGTTAGCCAGTAGATAGAAAAATATTGGAATCTGAGAGTCCTCAGTGGTTGATACCTTTTAATGGCTAATTGAAAAGATAAGTAAGTGAAGCAAGCTTTCGGGACACTATGGCCCCTTCATCAGGCTGATAATGACACAAATTCTGAAGACACTTACATATATATAATAAGCAAAAAAAAGCAGAGTTAGATGATGTAGTAAATACGACAGGTGACGTAAAGCATAGTCAGGCTAGGGAGGGGGAGAGGAGCTGGGAAGGTAAAGTCAAAATTACAAGATAAGAGGAACCGATTGTATTATTGATCTATGATTACCTGTCGTATTTACTACATCATGTAACCCTGCTTTTTTTTTTTTTTTGCTTATGTATATATTTGTGTCTTCAGAATGTTTAACAGCCTGATGAAGGGGCCATAGTGTCCCGAAAGCTTGCTTCTCTTACCATCATTGCAGTTAGCCATTAAAAGGGATCAACCACTGAGGACTCTCAAATTCCAATATTTTTCTATCTACTGACTAAGGGTGCTTTCACAATCTGCGTTTTTCGTAATTCGCGGCAGATGCGGTGAAAAAACCGCATCTGCCGCGTTTACCGCATAACCGTTTCCACTTGCGCGCGGTTGCGGTTTTTTTCTATGCAAAGTATAGCATACTTGCGGCAGGTGCGGCAAGTGCGGTTTTGCACTTGCGGCAGGTGCGGCGCGCGAAAAAAACCGCGGCTTACTGCGGTTTTTTTCGCGGCCGCACCTGCCGCAAGTGCAAAACCGCACTTGCCGCACCTGCCGCAAGTATGCCTATACTTTGCATAGAAAAAACAGCAACCGCGCCGCAAGTGGAACGGTTATGCGGTAAACGCGGCAGATGCGGTTTTTTCACCGCATCTGCCGCGAATTACGAAAAACGCAGATGTGAAAGCACCCTAACATGGTATAAACATTTTTTTTTACCTTTTTAAAACTGCCATTTTTCTTTTTTTTCTTTTTCAAAACAAGATCCTATTGAAAACATCAAGAGATCCATGTCTCTATTAGTTCTGGAAAATGTTTTATGGCAAAAGGTGAAGTGAACCTATTGAGAGGACATAAAAATGTGAACTAGCCTATAAATGGAGAACATACTACTGTATAATGACACACAGGAAGGATCATCTATCTACTGAGATTCAAATGCAGATTCAGCCTTTAGATCCACCACATTTCATGTAATATTATGATACTATACTACAGGAAAAAAATCATGCCCAAATTATCTTCTTTTTTTTTTCTGTTGGGCTGACCTTTGATTGTGCTTTATCCCATAAACACTGCTCCCAAACCCTTTCCACCTCCTGCCCCATTAAGCTTCAAAGTATTTCCTGTTAAGAAGATCAAGAGCTAAAAATTATAGACGAAATATATTTCCGAAGAGATGTTCTCTTGGCAGGGACAAAAAAATGGTTATAAATATGTACTTACAAAACAGCTCTTTCTGGGATAATGATGGACTGTGACGATCACCTTGGATTTGTAATTTATGTTAGTAACATCTGTGGTTAAGATATGCAGGCTTATTAGGGGGTAGAGTTTAAGTATTTGTATGATAATTAATATTCCGAGAATTATTTACACAAATAGATTTTAACGAATAAGAAATAGACAAGTATGTCGGAGTAACAATTGTACTTTAAGGGTATAAAAGGCCTTGTAATGTAGTCATTCAGAGACAACAGCTTTGATCTCTTGTCACCTTGCCATCAAAAAATAAACTATCTACCATTGAGCTCAGGTGTTCATGTACCTCCATTGATAGCTCCAGACATTATCCTGTGACATTTCTTGGTACGCTGGCAGAACTCGGGATGCATTCTTCAATCTTGCTCAGGAGGACTTGTAGTTATGGAGCCCACGTGACCCACGATCAATCAGCACCTGATGTTTGAAGGCAGGGCATACTGATTCCGGGTGGTGATTGGTCAAGGGGCATGTGGGCTCTGCGTCTACAGGTCCTGACAGCGCTGGAACCCCTGCTGGCACTGGAGCCTGAGGTTAGTATAAAGTTTGATTGTTTTAACCGTGGGAGTGCACAATGGGAATATAAGGGGAGAAAGGGAAATTAATATTCACCCCACACTAGCGACTATTGCCATCATCAGTTGAGAGTGACACTGCACTGTATATTTCTATGCAGGTGTCACTTTCAACTGTCAATACTCAACTAAGGCCCCTTTCACATCAGCGGTTTTTTGTAAATCGCGGCAGATGCGGTGAAAAAAACGCATCTGCTGCGATTACCGCATAACTGCGATACTTGTGGCACAGTTGCGGCAAGCCCCATGCAATCTCTATGGGGCTTGCGGTAACTGTGCGGCAGGCGCGGCAAGTGCATTTTCGGCACTTGCGGCAGGTGCTGCCGCGGGAAAAAAACGCGGTCAGCTGCGTTTTTTTTTTCGGCCGCACCTGCCGCAAGTGCCGAAACCGCACTTGCCGCAGCTGACGCAAGCCCACATAGACATTGCATTGGGCTTGCCGCAACTGTGCCACAAGTGTCGCGGTTATGCGGTAATCGCGGCAGATGCAATTTTTTCACCGCATCTGCCGCGATTTAAAAAAACCACTGATGTGAAAGCAGCCTAATGGTACCTTTATACGCCGCAACAGGATGGTGGCAACAACCGGGTACATGAGAGAAATGTATCTTGCACCGCCAAATCAACCCACTGTAGTGGCGTGTGAACACGGTTGTTGCCACCTGTCACTTGAGGCACCTGTTTCAGAGCAGTGCCCTAAAACAGGTGGATTTCAAGGTGATGGTTGCGGGCTGTATCGGCGTGTAAATATGGTAGGGTAAGGGTACCTTTACACGCGGCTACATTTCTAGGGTGGCTACAGGTAACTTACTGTTGCAGTGAAATCATGGAGAGATTATTCCATTTGTACACAGCAAGAAGATAGAACCTTGTCTCCATGATTTCACTGCAACCAGTAAGTTACTGTAGCCACCCTAGAAATGTAGCCGCGTGTAAAGGTACCCTTAGGTTTATTCGTCACCTAGATAACCCCGGGGCGTGACACAGCCTCCGGGAAACCACCCCCCTTCAGCGATCATTGGAGGAAGCTCCTGCGTAACGATTGGTAGTCGCTGCATAGGGCGGCATATTTAAGGAGCTGACCACTCACACTACACAATTGCTCAAGCGTCATGTATTAGTCAGCCTCCTGTGCTGGCTGGCCAATCATGATGTTATTGCTTTGTCCTATCAGCGTACGGAATTCTCGTAATCCACAATTGTGGCACGCCTATGTGTTGTCCCTGCTGCCTTTGTTCCGCCCATATTACCTTGTTATTGCGGCGTGTAAATGAGGTAAGGTGAGCTACAGAAGGTAACTTGTGACACCCGGCGGTTTATCCAGAGATAGATGTAACCTACTGTAGCGCACCTTGTTGCGGCGTGTAAAGGCGGTGCGGGTACCGTTTGTAACCGTTTGTGCGTGCTCGTGCACGTGAAGCACCCGGTTGTTGCCACCATCCTGTTGCGGCGTGTAAAGGTACCATTAGGCTTATTTTTGAAGTAGGGCATATATTTCAAGCATACTCCAAAAAGCCTGAAAAAACCCTGCTAGGGATTATTTTTGGGGTAAGGTTTATTTTTGGAGAAACACAGTATTTATAGAGATGGATCTTTGGAAGTTTTCTTTATCAGTGGTAGAGAATGTGGAGATCTCTGGCAGCCTTGACAAGACAGCCCAGAAAGGAGGATGTACAGGAGAGATTAAAGGTAAGATTTCTTACCAGTCTCACCTTTAGTTTTCCTCTCTAGGTCTTCCTTTGGGAACTTTGGCTGCATGAGATGTTGCAGATCTCTCTTTGGCTATGTTCACACAGTGCATTTTTGCTGCACTTTTACATTGGTTGTATGCAAATCTATGCTACTTAAAAGTGTGTTTTTAATTTCCAGCAAGACCTATAAGGAAAATAAAGAAAAACAACTCCCACACTGCAGATACCTCTTTCTTTCTACTGCTCCTGACCCATACAATGCCCCTACCCACAATTTGTGCATGCGGAATAGTTCAGACTGTGCTAAATGTGTTTCCTGCAAAATATTAATATCCCTACTAAGCCTTTTAAGGTGCCTCAGGACCATGGAACGCTTCTCTGGTGATCTCAGGCCTTTCACGTTCCATGACACCACTCTAACCACTTTTCCAGTGTAGTATAGATATAATACGGCGATATAATTTCTCTATGCGGATTTGGAATTGGAGTAAATGTAGACATTTCCATAACATTGCAATATCTAATATAGCACTACTTGTCATACATTTTGGCATTCCTAAAAACTGATGGTCGGCAACATCCCTAATAACAGCAACAGTAACTACCCTCCCCCTCGCCATCTTCAACATTTGTGTCGACTTCCTCTTTTTCCAATGTGAGTCTCTTCCCGACTCTCCTGCCTTGTAGGTAAGTACCAAAATTTACCCTTGAACGGCTATGAGTATCTTGTATGTATAACAATACAATATCATTGAGGCTACCAGCCCCTTTCCTAGCCCGAAGACCTTTTCCTCCCCTGTTTCCATATGCCCCCTCCCCTTTAAGTATACCATTCCCACTTATTCTCACCAGTCCTCTCAAGTTCATTGTTCAAGAGTCTCGTAGTCCAGTATGAAGTCCGCCACTGGTGTACATACCGGTCTGCAACTAGATAAGTTATGCACGGGGCAGAAGAAAAAAAGAGTGAAGAAAGGGAGCATGATCATGTTCATCTTTGGTCGGGTGTCCAGGCCATTTATGATGTGGCTTAAGCACGTCCTAATCTGCTAATGGCGTAATCGAGCTCTTGCAGTCCATTCTCTTTGGCCTTTTTTCTGTTCACTCGTAGGTCAGATCCTCTGTTGCCTCGGGTCTGGGGTGCCATACACAGTTTCTTGATCGGAGCCTTCTACCACAGTCCCTGGGTGACGTGGCGAGCTTGGGCTCGGCAGGTTTCTTGCTCGGCTTTGACCATCTGTTTGCTGCAGTCTCTCCAGGCATCCTCTTTGGGGATTGGACTGTGAAGAAGCGTAGTGCCTCCTTGGGGTCTCTCATGTACTGAAAGTTGCCATCTTCTCCCCTGACTTTGAGTACCGCTGGGTATAATAGTTGGAACGGGATGTTTCTCCTGTACAGTATGCTACACGCCTCGCTAAACGCTTTACGTTTCTGGTGACCTCAGCCGAGTAGTCACCAAATAAGATCACTTTGTGGCCCCTTGGTAGTAACGGTTGCTTCCTTCCCCTGATAAGGAGTAATAGAGTCTCTTTATCTTTATACTCCAGGTATTTTGTGATGACTTGCTTCGGTCTCGGGAGATTGGGTCCTCCTCCCTTTTTGGCCTCCCCTGTCCTTCCTCACTCCAGCTCGGTGGCCCCACTCTGTCGGCCCTCTTCACGTTGCACTTGTTCTTTAGCCCCACGGCTCTGGGAAGTTCGATTTTGCAGATATTGTTCACGTGCTGATGTTGGATGGACTCAGGTAGCCCCGTGATTCTGAGATTGCTTCTTCTCGATCTGTTCTCCAAATCCTCCATTTTATTTTTCATCCACACTGATTGCTTTTGGGGCAGTTCCTGCTCCATAGCTATCAGCCTATCTTTGGTTTCTGAGAGTCTCTGCTCCAATGTGTTAGTCTGCCAGCATGCTGGGCTGAAATCTCCTGCAGCTCTTCCAGTGATTCCTTCACCACTTCTCTCACAGCCTGCTTTATGTCTGCAGGCAGGTACCTAGACACCTTTCTGGCTAACGCCCTGCATTCTGGTACTATGGTAGTTCTCCCCTGGTTTTCCTCCAACTCTAGCTCCTGTTCCTCATCTCCATGTATCGGGCTTTCAGGGCTTTCATTGCCTGTCTCTCCCACCTCTACTGCAGCTCCGTGCACACATTCTCCCTCCTCCTCCCAACCTTGTGCCGCTGCCATCTTGCCTGATACGATATTCCCGCTTGCCTATTGTTCGCTGTTGCCGTCGCTATCGCCGTTTGACCTGTCTGCGTCGGTCTGCAGACGCGCGCCGGAGCTCTTACGTGCACATCAATCGGAGTGAATTGGAAGTCGATTATCACGTTTAATGATTCATGTTGGTAGCCGATAACCAAGTAGATACTAAAAACTTCTGACAAGAGTAATGCCCCAGTCACACATAACGATATTGTTAGAGAGATCATTGTACTATGACGTTACAATGATCTCTCCAGCGATGTCGTTATGTGTGACACTTTGCAGCAATCAGGCCCCTGCTGTGAGGTCGCTGATCGCTGTAAAGTGCTCTGGGTCATTTTTTGATCGTTGGTTTCCCGCTGGTCAGCAGCATCGCTGCATGTGACTGTGAGAAACCAGCAATCAGTGACTTCACTGGCTGGTAACCATGGTAAACACCGGGTATCCAGGCAGCGCGTGCTCCAGGGCAATTCCCGGTGATGTAGCAGCTAACCAGATGGTCAGGGACACAAGTATGAAAAAGCTGACAGAACAGAGTGGGTACTGAAGACTGGCAAGATGGAGTCAGGATGGAGACTGGCAAAATGGAGTTGGTAGTGGAGACTGGCAGGAGGAGTCCGAGTGTTATTATCAGGAGGCTGAAAGCAGACTGGTGGGAACGAACACACTAGGAACCTTATTGGTCATGGGAAAGTGCCTTAAATACAGTGACTCCTAGCCATAAGTTTGGAACACTTTAGAGTGCGTGCACTGTCCGCTTAAGAGACAGATAGCCCTAAGAATGTTGCCAGGAGACCTATTGTCACGCTGGGAGTGGGGAAGACACCCAGCGTAGGATAACGACGGGGGGGGGGGATTAGGAGTCCCTAATGCTAAGGGCACAAGAAGGAGACGGTGACCCCTAGACTTCCTAGAGCTGACCCTGTCTGCCCTAACGTCCCTATACAGTCTCCTCAACTGTCGCCGACCACGAACCTCGTCCCTCTCTGATCCTAGATCTATCTTATCTAAGGATCAGATGGAGAGGTTCACTAGACCCCTCCACTAACAACTAAAGACAAACACCAGGGAAGACAGACATTTGGGAAAAGGAAACACTTATCTGACAGCAGAACACAGCAACCTCCACCATCTCAGCTTCTGCTGGAGCAAGGATAAAGTGTGCACAAGGAACTATCACCTGCACCGAGGAAGGGTAATGAACCTCCTTATAAAGGTGGAAGGAGTCTGCTGGGTCCTAGTGACCTACAACATTGGTGGATAAAACCAGACCGAGCGCAAGACCTCCACAGCCGTCTCCCCATAATAGAGAGATCTCATCACACCTTCTCTCCATCAACACAGAAGATAAATGCCCCTGAAAGAGACGGACCATCCTCCACCATTATGGCTGGTGGGCCAAACGCTGGGATCGTCTGCGCGTGGCCTCCACCCTGTCATCCGTGCCACCCGTGACAGTACCCCCCCTCCTACGAGTGGCCCCCGGACACTCAGGACCAGGCTTATCCGGATGGGAACGGTGAAAAGCGCGGACCAGCCTTGCGGCGGACACCTCCGACGCCGGCACCCACATCCGCTCCTCAGGACCGTACCCCCTCCAGTGCACCAAATACTGAAGAGAACGGCGCAACATGCGAGAATCAACCACCCTCGAGATCTCGAATTCCAGATTCCCCGCCACACAGATGGGCTCAGGAGGCAAAGGAGATGGGTTAGACGACGGCACATACGGCTTGAGGAGCGACCTGTGAAACACATCGTGAATCTTAAGAGCAGGAGGCAACGCAAGACGAAACGCCACGGGATTGATAACGGCGGTTATCCTATAGGGGCCAATAAACCTGGGCCCCAACTTCCAAGAGGGCACCTTCAACTTCACATTCTTGGTAGACAACCACACGTAGTCATTCACACATAGGTCCGGACCTGGCGCACGCTTCCTGTCAGCCATACGTTTGTACCTGTCACCTAAGAGCTTCAAGCTACGCTGTACACCCCGCCAAACCGAGGAGAGGGACGAGGTAAAACGATCCTCCTCCGGAACTCCGGAAGGACTCGTACCGCTAAAAGTACCAAACTGAGGATGAAACCCATATGCACCGAAGAACGGTGACTTGCCAGTGGACTCCTGAAGACGATTATTAAGGGCGAATTCGGCCAAGGGCAAATAATTTGCCCAAGTCTCCTGATGGTCAGAGACAAAACACCTCAGGTAAGTCTCCAAATTCTGATTCACACGTTCGGTTTGACCATTAGACTGAGGATGAAAAGCAGAAGAAAAGGACAACGTCATCCCCAAACGTGTACAAAAAGCCTTCCAAAATTTGGAGACGAACTGAGTACCGCGATCAGAAACCACATTGGAGGGAACCCCATGAAGCTTCACAATCTCACTTACGAACACCTGTGCCAGAGTCCGAGCATTAGGAAGTGCGGGCAGTGCCACAAAGCGAACCATCTTACTGAATCTATCTACTACTACCAGTACCACCGTCTTGCCCGCAGACGCCGGAAGATCGGTGATAAAATCCATTGACAAATGTGTCCATGGCCTCTCAGGAATAGACAATGGCACGAGAGACCCAGACGGACGGGTATGCGGAACCTTAGCACGTGCACACACACCACAGGCGGATACGAATTCCGCTACGTCCTTCCTCAACCCCGGCCACCAAAAGCGACGAGACAAGAGATCGAAAGTGGCCCTACCGCCCGGATGCCCCGCCAGTACAGAGTCGTGATGCTCTGACAGCACCCTGAGGCGCAAAGAGAACGGCACAAAAAGCCTCCCAGAAGGGCAGGAGGCAGGGGCGCCCCCCTGAACCTTCAACACCTCCCCCTCCAGATCAGGGCAAAGAGCAGAAACAACCACCCCCTCCTGCAAGATGGGGACGGGACTCTCATGAGTACTACCACCCGGAAAACTACGCGATAATGCATCCGCCTTCACATTCTGAACCCCCGGACGGTAGGTGACGGTAAAATTAAATCTCGTGAAAAACAAAGACCACCTGGCCTGCCGGGGATTGAGACGCCTGGCGGACTCAAGGTAAGACAGGTTCTTATGGTCGGTAATAACCGTGATGGGATGGACAGCCCCCTCCAGCCAGTGCCGCCATTCCTCAAAATCCAACTTAATAGCCAACAGCTCCCTATTACCCACATCATAATTCCTCTCGGCCGAAGACAACTTCTTGGAGAAGAACGCACAGGGCACCCATCTCCCAGGCGAAGGGCCCTGCGACAACACAGCCCCCACCCCCACCTCAGACGCATCCACTTCCACAATGAAGGGCTGAGAAAGATCGGGCTGACAAAGAACAGGCGCGGAAGCAAAACAACGCTTCAGGGAGGAAAAAGCCTGGCGAGCAGAATCAGACCACTCAGAAAAATCCGTCCCCTTCCTAGTCATGTCCGTAAGAGGCGTCACCAGTACCGAATAGTTCTTAATAAATTTACGGTAAAAATTGGTAAACCCCAAAAAGCGTTGCAATGCCCGTAGATTGTCCGGCTGTTCCCAATCTAGCACCGCCCGGACCTTTTCCGGATCCATCCGGAAACCCAACGGCGACAAGAGGTACCCCAAAAAACGAACCTCCTGAACGGCGAAAACACATTTCTCGAGTTTAGCATACAGTTTGTTGTCCCGTAAGACCTGCAACACCTGTTTGACATGGGACTGATGCGTCTCCATATCGGGAGAATAGATCAAGATATCGTCCAAGTAAACAACTACAAATCTACCCACCAAATGATGGAAAATATCATTGACAAAATGTTGGAAAACCGCCGGGGCGTTAGTGAGCCCGAACGGCATTACGAGACTTTCAAAATGGCCGTCCGGGGTATTAAACGCAGTTTTCCATTCATCCCCCTCTCTGACCCTAATCAGGTTGTAGGCCCCCCTCAAATCCAACTTGGAGAACCATTTGGCACCCACAACCTGACTAAATAAATCAGGGATCAGAGGGAGGGGGTATGGATCACGGACAGTAATCCGATTCAATTCCCGAAAATCCAAACAAGGACGGAGGCCCCCATCTTTTTTTTTCACAAAAAAGAAACCAGCCGCAACCGGCGACGTGGAGGGCCTAATGTGTCCCGTCTCCAGACTTTCAGAAATGAAATCCTTCATTGCTTGTCTTTCGGGACCAGATATAGTAAACATCCTAGCTTTGGGCAGTTTAGCTCCGGGAACGAGGTTGATAGGGCAATCATATGCCCGATGAGGGGGCAAGTCTCGGCACCCCTTCTCTGAGAACACATCCTCATACTCCGATAGGAATGGGGGCAGAGATTCAGCAGATACCACCGAAAGGGATGTAGCCAAACATTTCTCCGAACAAAAATCACTCCATTCCACAATGTCCCTGGACTGCCAATCCACTACGGGATTATGTTTAATCAACCATGGCAAGCCCAGGACAATGGGAGCGGGGAGACCGTCTAAGACATAGCAAGATAACGTCTCCTGATGTTGGGATCCAACCGTTAACTTAATGTTATGTACGATATGTGTGAGACTACCCTGAGCAAGAGGGGCTGAGTCGATGGCATAGATACGGATGGGGCGAGACAATAAACAGCGGTTAAGCCCATGAGCGTGTACAAAACGAGCATCCACCATGCAGATCCCCGCACCACTATCCACAAACACAGAAATGCCTTCCGTTTTGCTCTCTAGCGCCACCTCTGCACTCAGGAGAAAATGGGAAGTACAAACGGAGGATACACACACCTCCCGCTCGACCACCTCCACACCCCCCATAGTCACATGAGGTCCCGGCACCCTAGTCCGTTTAGGAGCGTAGGGACAGGCCCCGATAAAATGGTCTCCTTTCCCACAGAAAAAACAGACCCCCTTCCCCCTGCCCCGGGAGGCACCGGAGGAGAGCCTCGAGGCCGCCGCTCCTCCAAGCTGCATAGGTTCCTCCCCCCTCGGGAGAAATGACTCGCCCTCCGAGTGACCACCCGGCAACAAGGAACCACCATGAGAAGGGCTCCCAGTTGCAGGAGGTCTACCCCTCCGCTCCTGGAGGCATCTATCCATGCGAATAGCCAACGACATAGCTGCCTCCAGGGACGGGGGGGTCTCATACACTGCCAAGGCATCCTTCAGTCTTTCTGAAAGACCCTGGCAAAAATGACTCCTGAGAGCCGGATCGTTCCACTTTGTGTCCATAGCCCACCTGCGGAACTCAGAACAATATGATTCCGCCGACCGAGTCCCCTGGTGGAGATGGCGCAATTTGGATTCAGCCAAAGAGACACGGTCAGGGTCATCATATATGAGGCCTAAGGCGTCAAAAAATCCATGCACAGACTGGAGACAAGTAGAGTCCTGTGGCAGAGAGAAAGCCCAGGATTGGGGATCCCCCTGCAGCAATGATATAATAATTCCTACCCGCTGCTGCTCATCACCAGTGGAATACGGCTTAAGCCTAAAGTATAATTTACAGGCCTCTTTGAACACAGTAAATTTGTCTCTGCCTCCTGAAAACCTGTCAGGGAGGGCAACCTTAGGTTCCGGTCTGGCCGGACCCACTGCTTGATTCCCCAAGACACCATTTTGCGGTTGTGGTCCCTGCAGAGCCGACCGAAGGTCCGCAACCTCCAAAGACAAGGTCTGCAGCTGCTGGGCCAAAGCAGACACAGGATCCATAAGGAAAGGAAGGAAAATCAAATCCTCCCCTTCCTTCACTTACAGTTATGGCAGGTGATAATGTCACGCTGGGAGTGGGGAAGACACCCAGCGTAGGATAACGACGGGGGGGGGGGGATCAGGAGTCCCTAATGCTAAGGGCACAAGAAGGAGACGGTGACCCCTAGACTTCCTAGAGCTGACCCTGTCTGCCCTAACGTCCCTATACAGTCTCCTCAACTGTCGCCGACCACGAACCTCGTCCCTCTCTGATCCTAGATCTATCTTATCTAAGGATCAGATGGAGAGGTTCACTAGACCCCTCCACTAACAACTAAAGACAAACACCAGGGAAGACAGACATTTGGGAAAAGGAAACACTTATCTGACAGCAGAACACAGCAACCTCCACCATCTCAGCTTCTGCTGGAGCAAGGATAAAGTGTGCACAAGGAACTATCACCTGCACCGAGGAAGGGTAATGAACCTCCTTATAAAGGTGGAAGGAGTCTGCTGGGTCCTAGTGACGTACAACATTGGTGGATAAAACCAGACCGAGCGCAAGACCTCCACAGCCGTCTCCCCATAATAGAGAGATCTCATCACACCTTCTCTCCATCAACACAGAAGGTAAATGCCCCTGAAAGAGACGGACCATCCTCCACCATTATGGCTGGTGGGCCAAACGCTGGGATCGTCTGCGCGTGGCCTCCACCCTGTCATCCGTGCCACCCGTGACACCTATGCGACATGTGCAGGCTCTGGAGCCTGGAGACCAGGGATGGAGCAGGAGAGAGATGTTGGTATATCACTTCTGGTAGGCTGTGTTCATGAATATGTTGTTGTCCATTCCAATAGGAGGTAGCTTGACAGTGCAGGGACTCCGACATTACACTGTCTCTGAGTACAGATCAAGAGGGAGCCCTGTTAGTGGAACCCAAAAAGTACGGAAGATGTAGTATAAATTGAAGGAATCCAATGGTTGAAATCATGCAAAATCCTCAATTAGGCCCCACCAAACATGTTACCCTCTGAAACCTGAAGTTGAAGAGGGAACATCTATAGAACTTCCAGTTACGAAGACTGCGACATTGAATATTCATTATGCTATATTCATTGTCACTAGAGTCTTAGTGAGCTCTGATTGTCCATATAATTTGTTCGGCACTGATGTACTTAGTACCATGGAGGACCAGAGGAGAGTGGCACAGATCCAAATTCAGAGTTCGGAAAAAGTTAAAGTAACTTCCGCATATGAGGGAAAAAGTAGGGGCTGGTGTGCCTGTGTGGGTTGGTTTTGCTAAAATAAATGCATAATGGTGCTTCATTAATAAACTGCATGTATGTATATGTGCAGGGAAAGCCCATCCTACCAAGTAATCTATTTAGACATGCTGCTATATTGAACATGGAATGAACAATGTTGCAACAAGAGGAATGGTACAAATCATATCTAAAGTATTCACAGCATGCAGATTCAAGAATTACACTAAAAATAGTTTTTGCCTAGCATGCCATATATGTGCTAAACATAATTCCCAGAAGAGTTTGAGAACTAGGCAAGGTAAAATAGTGTCTTCAAAGACTGTGAGGTTAGCGAGACTAGGGATAGAGGAGAAAAGAGAAGGCGCAGATCTAAGGCTGGCTTCACATTTGCGTTTGTATGCTGATGGCATGCAGACACAAACGCAGTGTAAAGCAGGGCCTAAAGATGTGTCCGCAGCGGAGAATGTCCGCCTACGGACACATCACTGTGGAGCCCAGCAGCCAATCAGCGGTGTCCGGGGGCGGAGATCAGCACCGGAGATCTCTGGGACATGTCGGCGGGGAGAACAGCTGATCTGACAGCTGTTTGAATCTTCCCGCGCCGACACCGAGAGGAGATGTCGGCGCGGGAAGATTCAAACAGCTGTCAGATCAGCTGTTCTCCCGCCGACATCGCTAGCAGATTACCAGCGGCGGGGAGGAAGAGGACAGCAGTGGCTCAGCTGAGCTCCCGGTGGCTGTCGGTGATCTCCTGTGACATCACCGCCGGCCACCGGGAGATTTTTCAATGGGTCCGCAGTGTTCTCCTGCGCTGTCAAGCGCTGAACACTGCGGACCCATTGAAGACAATGCAGGTTTTGTGCGCTTGGGGACGCTTGCTGATTTTCCAAGCTCCCCGAGCGCACAAAAAAATGCAACTGGCTGCATCCCGGGTGCGGATGCTGGACACCGGAAGGAGCAGATATCGTCCGCATCCGCACCCGAACGCAGCAAACGCAAGCACTATGCGTTCCTATGTTAAACATAGGAACGCAGTGCGCATGCGTTTGACTGCGTATGGGAACGCAGCAATACGCTGCCTTCCCATACGCAAATGTGAAGCCAGCCTAAGTGCAGTGTATTAGTAGCACCAGTTGCTCTTAGGTATTGTGCTCACCTTTCTGGTGTCTTGTGCAGTTAGCATATAATCCTACAGAGGGATATTTCCTGGATCTCCTGGCCTGCTGCTTGTTCCCAGAGTAGCAAGTCGCCCAGAGGGAGGCTTGTGTTGAAGTGCAGGAAAAAAAAACAGAATATTTTTTTTTTTTCCTGCAGAACTAGGCAAGGGCAATTTGCTCACTCACATTACCCATCTAATATATCTAACATATATGCATAGAATTAATAGAATTAAACATGTACTAGTGAAAGAAATATCACCTAGTAATCGATGCATTGACAAATGCATCTTTCCTAGTGCAACCTCAGATGCTGAGGCTGTGGCAAGAGCATCAAGGTTTGGATACGTGAGAGGATATATATAGTGATAATAGTCCACATTTTGTTATTAAAATCATTACAACCGTGGGGCAACATTTTAAGATAGAGCTGAAAATCATTATGAACATCACTCCCGGTTGGCAGGACTGTCAGAAAGTCAACCAGCTTAGATCTTTTGTAAGGCTTGATGAGGAAGCTAATCAAATTTCAGCAGAAATTACAAAGATACTAACAAACTCTACTTTCAGCTCTATTCCAGGGCAAACTGTTTGTGAAACCTGGAGATTGTGTCCGGATTAAAATGATTAATAAGAAGTATTGACATAATCCCAGATGGGAAGAACCATTCCAAGTGTTATTAACTACTCCAACTGCGTAAAAGAGGAACCATGGACTCTCCTTTCTCAATACTAATTGGTAAAAGTCCCCAGTGGAGGAATAAGGGTATGTGCAATATGCTGGCGGGTTGGTCGGTGCGCTGGGCGACCCGCCAGAAAGCTCCGGAAGCCGTCCACCGGCATCCTGGCGGTATGTGCGGCGGGTGACGGGCGGGTGCCGGGCGGTGGCCAGCGGGTTAGCGCCGGCGGTGTTGCGGCGGCTGGAAGCAGTACATGATTCTGCTTGCAGCCGCTGCAGAACCGGCCGTTCATGGAACATGCTCATTCGTTGCTAACCGCTGGGAACCCAGCGGGTTACAACGGATGAGCATGTGTAAACCGCCGGGTGTGTGGACACCGGGTGTCGGTTTACATAGGTTTTAATGTTAATCCAAACGCGGTTTGGATAACATAAATTACATGAAATTTATGTAAACCGACCGGCGGTTACACACCTACACCGACCCTAACCCGCCAGTGTGCACATACCCTAAAAGTAAAAATCACCACCATCTCTGGAGTAAATTCTGACTGCAGGGGCCCTTTGGAAAGGAGAGGGATTGTCTCAACTTCCGTGAAGAAAGCAACAGCCAAAAAAGAGACAGGGTGATGGGAAGCAAGTGAATGGCAGTAATAATCCTGGGGACAATATTGAAAAGCCAAGGGAATTACATTCCAGATCCAAAATGTTATAGTGATTTTGGGTTTGACTATCTGGTAACAATGTAACCTTTTACCAGGGAGAGACTTCCATAGTAGAGGTGGACAAATGTGAAATGACAAATAAGGCAGCTAAATTAATGTGGGGGGATAATTGTCTGTGTCTTTAAACCAAATTGTCTATGTCTTTAAACCACGTCAAACTCAGCCTTTGTCTGGTGTAAGACTTGGTCAAGCATTAAGTAAAATACAGGGATGGATTATGGTCATAAAATATGTTGGCATTGTTCTAATCCTGATGCAGGATTACAGATAAGGTTCAACATTATAAAAAAAGACCTAGTTCAAAATAAACCACTAATGTCAATGGCAGTAAAAGGTAAATGATAGGGCTAACGTGTCAAGGAAAGATCCTATAGGACACTTTTACGGAAGTTAGGAAACCTAGGAATCACACTGTTAAAGGGATGGAAGATGTACATGAAGAATTACGGCCGATAGTCCATTTTTATGGAATTAAGTATAAGAATAAACTGAACTTAGAAACAGTGTGCGGTATTAAAAATTCCAGACTTACAGGTCAGCGCTTCCTTAGGAGACCAGGGGTTCGTCATCAAATGGTTTCTTTATTTAGAAATATCATAAAAGGCAGTACAACGCATTTCGACTCTAGCATGAGTCTTCCTCAGGTACAATTATAATAAAAATAGTATATGTGCTTCCTTATGTAGCTCATAGTATATCTGAGTTAGGGAGGTTGGGAACCACCCCATCAGTTGATTAGGTTAATTGGTTCCATGTTTGTCCATAATTAACATAGGGTTACTCTATATTGCGAGTTGAAAATAACTTTAGTTGTTTCTATTCTAGTACTGCTTATTTCTCATCAAGGGATATTTATAAAAAAAAATTATTTTTTCTTTTTTTTTCTTTCCCCCTTTTCTTAAAACAAACTGTAAAAAAAGAAAAAAAAAAAAAGAAAAAAAATGAAAAGAAAAATTATTATTATTATTTTTTTTTTTTTATAAATATCCCTTGATGGGAAATAAGCAGTACTAGAATAGAAACAACTAAAGTTATTTTCAACTCGCAATATAGAGTAACCCTATGCTAATTATGGACAAACATGGAACCAATTAACCTAATCAACTGATGGGGTGGTTCCCAACCTCCCTAACTCAGATATACTGTGAGCTACATAAGAAAGCACATATACTATTTTTGTTATAATTGTACCTGAGGAAGACTCATGCTAGAGTCGAAACGCGTTGTACTGCCTTTTATGATCTTTCTAAATAAAGAAACCATTTGATGACGAACCTCTGGTCTCCTAAGGAAGCGCTGACCTGTAAGTCTGGAATTTTTAAAACTACACACTGTCGAATCAGGACTCCCTGCATTGAAGACCTGATCCACCCAGAGAGGCAAGCTGCAAGCCTAAGGAGAGCTTCATATTTATCCCTGCAATTCAGCAAAGACACCTAAAAGGTGAGCAAATTTCAGGCTTTAAACCGCCTATTCTAAATGAAATAACTCCTGCACTTAGATCTGCGCCGGTTCTTTTCTTTTTATATACCCCCTTTTAGAAGCTTTGCTAAGCAACTATACCTACGAACTTAGAAACAGGATATACAGAAAAAAACAAATGGTTAGAATGGAAGAGATATACAGCCAAAACAATAGAAAGAACCGACTCTGTGACATGTGCAAGACCTAGACCACAACTGGGTACTGCATTTAGACTTACAAATGAAAATAACCCTGAAGGGCTACAATACATTTTATGTCTATATTCTTTCTTTAAAACACCCACAGATAAGTGCAAAACACTTTGGTTGTTGTATCCCTCCCTTAAAATTATAAGACATATCCCTTTGGAAATATTCTATCCAGAGAATCACACCTAATTTGTTAGGGAAACAAATGACAGAAAGGTAAAGATGCTAGATAAAAACTTTTGTACACACTCCTTAAACCTGACAGCCCCTGGGAGCAATTACTCCATCAGCTGGTTTGAAGACTAAGATACCTTGAGGGCAAATATTTGGTGATTATATGGTAATGGGAAGCTGAGGTCTAGTCTGCCAACCAAACAGAATGAGGGCTGCGCCTTGGTCCAATTTCAAATTCCCTGACACCTGTTCTTCATGGGAGCATTTAAAAGGCCTGACAGAACATGATGGAAGGAGTGACACCGGAATAAGAAATTGACAGGTGGGACCTTCAATCCACAGATATACATAGATAAGATAGCGGCATCAAGGGGAGTTCCCAATGACTTTAAAGCAAGAAATCATATTGCCATGGGATTTCAGTAATTCCTGTATTGGTGGGCAATAATAAATTAGAATGTTGATTGGATAAAGGACATACTAACATCAACAGAGATTTGTAAATAAAATATGAGATGTGGTATAAGACATTGCAGACCAACTGGATTCCACTTCTTTGACGGCATGGGCAAAAATGGAATAATCTTGGACATGCAGTAGGCAGAAAAACATAGAGTATGTAAAATGTTTGGAACTTTATGTTGAATTTTTATTCCCAATAACACTGCCCCGGATGGGAGTACAACCAAGAGTTGTGTTTGTTAGGAACTAGAATAATCAGAGATAATAATACTGTAACTGTTGAAAGATGGTTCAAAGATGGCTTGGGCTAATTGCCTCACTACTGATGCCTTTCTGTGTGATGGCAGCCATAGTGGTGACCTGTGGATGTTATGTACTTGTATAAGAGGACTTCTCCACAAACTGATTGACATAACTAAACCCATGTGTCAGGATGATGAACAATTTCAGAGACCTATCATAACTGATGAGACATCCTATCAGGACTATTCTTGTTAACAAGATAATAGCAAACCCTGAACAAGCCCAGATGTGAAAAGGATTACATGAGTATTATGGATGTTTTTGGGGACACATTTTGTATAAACAGGAGGGAAATGTTATGCAAATCAAGAGTTAAAAGTTATAGCCAAAATATATTTCCAAAGAGATGTTCTCATGGCAGGGATAAACGAATGTGTATAGATGTGTATTTATCAAAAATACAATTTTAGCCAGTAAGAAATAAACAGGTATATCTGAGTGACTATTGTATTCTAAGAATATAAAAGGCCTTGTGATGTATTATTTGACAGGCAACAGCTTTGACCTCTTGTCTCCTTTTCGTCAAGAATAAACTGCTGTCTGTGTGCCTCTATTGATAGATCCAGAGATTCTCATGTGACATTTTCCAAATCCACTTTTTCCTTAATTATAAGTTGATCAATAATGCTTGTAAATGTCAAATGTTATTATCTTTAATCACCTAGTCTACTATGACAACCTATTCTGTGGTCTCTCTTCTGATGTTTTGGCACCATTTTGTTATCAGCTCTGATGTTTGGTTATTCCACAACTTCTTCTGTTCTTCTACTACCTCTATTCTCTCATAACCCCTTCTCTAGATGCTAATTGACCAATAAATTAATGTAAAAATTCAATGACATACATGGCTGTATATGCTCTGTACTATGCTCGCTGCTATGGGCCACTGCTGTGTGATTTCCCCCCAGGCCAAAATTTGCCAGCCAGCCCCTGTCCCCATCTCTGTATAAATATTCAATCTCACATGTAATCTTTTGGTCCTTCCAAGACCTTTGTTGCTTTGCCTATGCCTGATCTTTAAATCATCATCTTCAAGACAACAAGTGCACAATTATGTTTTTTAAGTTGATTATTTTGGAAGCAGGAAAAATGGACGAGTGTAAGGATGTGAGCAACCTTGATAAAGATAAAAATGTGATAACTACAAGATTGAATAATGGGAGTTATAAAATGGATTGTCTTCTGAGGTGTTTCTGCCTATCACAAGTGTTCTGAGGAAGGATATGTTTATGGGCCATAGAGTCATTGCTGTTCTTCATTGATGTGCGTGGGGGAACAAGGTCTACCCTTTCTGGTTCAATCCCACAGAAGGGCTCTTGTAGTATGTTTGCTGAAAAGGTTAATTCTGGCTAATAGCTATGATAAAAGGTGTGAAGTGCCGTAACTAATAGTGTATTACATTCTGCTGCGCGAAAGCACTTCTAATGGTCAGAAGAACTAGACCATAGTGAAATGATAGACAGCTTGCGCTGAGAAATAAATCATATTATGAATAGGCACTATGAAAAGGAGAGTGAGTTGAGGCAAGAAATGATCTGGACCAAGGCTGGGAAAATTACACCCACGGGCCACACACAGTCCTCTGGCTATTCCTATCCGGTCCACAGACAGGGGCAGTAAAATTCATAGAAATAGTAGGCTGAGGGCTAAACAATATGCCACCATCCCCACCCCCTTTAATCTTGATTGCAGTGATCTCTCTGCCCAGAGGATGCAGATATCTGTGAATACAATAATGGAGACCCCTTTTCCACCATTCAGCCAGTGTGACATCAGTGTCTACAGCAGGCACAATGATGTCACTTACTGTAGAGCCTTAAGGTGCCTTCACACACAACGACGCATCAACGATTCCGACGACGATAACGATTCCGTAGGGATGGTTGGTGTGTCGTTACAAGGTCGTTGGTGAGATGTCACACAGTCAGATTCTAGGGATGTATATAACGATGTCTCCGGTCGTTGTAACACTTTCATACAGAAGGTTAAACAACGATTCACACCTCCATAGCAGTCACAAAGGTGTGACTGTATAACTATTTTGCGGCTCCTCTAGCGCCGATTGGTAGTCGCAATTGCGTTCTGATTGGGAGGCTGTATTTAGACTCACCCACATTGATGGTTCAAGAAGATTACACAATTCACACCACTGTAGCAGTCACATTGCTGATCGCCACTGCATCGTGTTTAGACAGCCATGATTATTCCGGACTCTCCCACACTTAGTCTACACAAGAAAAGACCGGAGAAGTGCACTTGGAAAACCAGGCGAGGTGGGTAGTGTTTATCTTTTTAAAATGTCATTCAAGCGTGGGACCATCATTCTGTATGTAGAGGTTTTTGGCAGCCATTATACTGTATTGGGGTGCTCTGGAGGATCATACTGTGTAAGGAACCATGGGAGTCTCCATACTATGTGTAGAAGGCTTTGATTGCAATCATATTTGTGTGTAGTGAACTGTGGAAATCATTGTTTATGGAACTGTAGTGGTCATACTGTGCGAGTCATTGTTCTCTCTATGTAGTTGTAGGGGATCATAATGTGAATGGGCCATCATACTGCATTGGGCTTTGAGGGATCTTACTGTGTTGTGGATTGTGGGAAGCATCATACTTTGAATAGGGGATTATGGGATCAATCATGTTGTGTTTGAGCCATCATTCCGTGTATGTTCACACTTTCTGGGGGGCTTTGGGAGCTATCATACTGTGTTACAATCTGTCGGAGCTATCATACTGTATTGGGACTCTGTGGGGATCATAATGTGTGAAAGGCTGTGGGGGCATCATACTTTATTATGGGGGCTTTGGGATCCAGCATACTGTGTTGGGGACTGTGGTAGCATCATACTGTAATCTCTGGACAGCATACTAAGTGGAGGTAGCTTTGGGGACATCATACTGTTTTGGGGGAGATTTTGAAAGGTACAAGGGTTGAATAACAGCTCATACATATTTATGAGAGATTATAGACCGTGATAACGCCGAACCCTATTTATCAATGTAAAGCAATAAAGTAAGACACATAACTCCGTGCTACCAAAATCATTCAATAGAAGTGAATATTCTAGTCACAGGGCTGCAAGTCATTTTAAAAGTTTCACAAAAAGCTAGGGATAGTCTGACATAAAAAAGGTGTTTTTTAATCCTTGCCACTCCTGCCTATGGCTTGTGAATGATATAACAGCTTAGCCCTCTTCATTGTGTGTTGCTGAGCTGCAATAGCAGACAATTCCTGGACAAGAGTGGTGCAGTTTTTGGGAAAGACTCTTTTTGCACTCTGGTCTACAATTCAAAGAATGCTGTTAAAGCGATTTTATCAGGAATAGTTATCAGCCAAAACAAGAAACTGTAGTAAGGATGAATTAAAAGAAAAAGTACCATAAAATACAAATGGTAACTAGGAAAAGGTTTTCAATAGACTCTAACAAGGGCCCAGGAAAGCAGATAGGATACAGCTTCAGTAGTTAAAAAAGATGTTTAGGTTTACTTTGTTAAACCTAGAAACTCAGGAATTAATCACTGTCATTGTAATCGTGCCATTAGTGCTATGTGTGTGCTTACAACTGATAGAAGAGGAAGAATAGTGGATTATAATTACTTGGGCTGGTTTATGAACGTGTAGTTCTTTTTCAGCTGTCACAGTTTAAAACTCCAAGCAAAAGAAAAATTCACTGTCAGAGCATGAAAATAATAAGATTATATATCATAATATTCCCATTATATGAAACCCTATGGCATTGCAGAATACATTAGTAAAGTAATAATATTTGAATCTGACTCCGCCACATCCATAGAATGTGTACAAAATAATGAATTACGGTACTAAAAGTGGTGATACAGTAGCAAAAAAAACGATCCCTTTCTGATCATCCTCTGGTATTTGTAGTATTATTTGTTATTACTGTTCCTCTAGGCCTGCAGCTTTATCGGGATAAATGAACAGTAGAGAAGTCATAACCTAGAAGGCTGCTAACATTGGTAGAGAGAATGCCTGGTCCAAGCTCATTATAATGTAGAGACCTATCCGAATGAATGATTAGGATCTGCTGAATTGACTAATTTTGGTCATTATTTTCTTTAACATAAGAAAAAATATTCAGATTTTGGGTTGATATTAAAGGATTTCATTTTCTGATGACTTCTCAAAAGTAAAATTATATTTTAATGTGTTCCCCAGCTTTTGCACCCATGTGCCTACCGTTTGTCTGTCAGTACTATGGCTACTTCAAACCCACTGAATATATATGAACCACATAACACAAGGAAAAGCTGAAAAGCTATGTGGTGCCCCGCACATGCTCAAATTAAGTTTTACATAATTCATTAATAGTGGTTTGTCCTGGGCATGTGTAGCCAAACTTAAGAAGTTACGTAGGTGTTAAAAAAGCAGAAAGGAAATGTACTTACAATAGTGAACCTATTTGAAAAAAGCACTTTTTTATTTATTTAAATCAAATTTCTGTTTTTCAGCCTTATATTAATAACTGACATATGTTTAAAATCATTGAAATACACCCCTTTAAGAAATAAGAAACAGAACTGTATATGAGCTAGATATCATATGAACAGAGTACTTAGAATGGGAAATGAATGTTTATGGACTGGATAGTGATGTGACATCTGGTAAACATCGTTAAGGAATAATCAATGCTCTATTAACACTATTTTACAGGTATTATGCATGATGTTGTCATGCCTCTGAACTGGTTATCATGTGCAGATGCACAGTACCTCCTCCAAAATATATTCTCCCCTGGGAATGACCAAGGATAATGTGCCTTTTACAGAGCAAGAGATGTATTTCTATGGAGAGATTATTTATAGAAATAGGAGGACCTAATGAAGAGAGGTTAAGTAGAGCATGCATAGCCTTGGTAAAATAACAGGGGTAGAACAAATGCTTGTTAGATGCAGATTAAATAATAATAATATAATAATAATAATAATAATAATAAAATCCTTAGGGCCCCTTCCCCCTTTTTTGACTTGCATTGATTCCAATTTTGCCTTGACCCATACTGTCCACTTTGCTTCTCCATACACCCCACCCACAATCCTCCATCTCCTTTACCTGTTCACATTTTGCCAGAGGCAGATTGTAGCTTCATCTTACCTGGTTGTTCAGATAGGTGATGTGACTATGGTTGTCAACTGTAAAGGACAGAGGGAGACTTTCCTGTGTTTTATTGTTCAGCTCTGATGATTGTAAAATGACATCCAGGCAACCCCAGCGTACCACAATCCAGAACAGGGAGTTCTCCCTCCCAAGGATTCTCACAAGGCCACCAGAAGAAGAAATGTTTCAGTCATGTTTCCAAATCCTGACCCCATATAAGACAGTGGGGATTGCTTACAGGGTCTTTGATAAGTAAAGAGCAGCTCCTCCAACCTATGTAGATAGATAGAATCTTAGTAATGGCTCTTGCTTCTCCTCCAGCCTTTCTCCTCCACCATGTCTTTATATACTAGATTGATACCTTTTCATATACAATCTAGGGTATCATCTATTAGCAAACTTACTCAATCCCTTCCTGCCCCTATTTACACCCTGTTAGTGTCCTTTATTTTCCTCCTTCTTGACTGGCATGCTTAACATTACATTACAGTCATGTATACTCGCCTGCAACCTCTATACTGTATACAGTATGTGTTGTCATTTAGCCCTGTTCTCTCCCTCCGCAGCCCTATTCTCTCCTCATATATCCATTCATTTCTCTCCATTCCTTTCTTTCCTACCTTCCTATGTCCAGTATAATCTCTCGCTCACCATGCAGTGTTGGAAGGGTCGATGTTCCCTTTATTCTCAATGTGCCTTTTTTTCTCCTCTGGAAGACAGGAGCAGACACACAGCTCAGGCCTCATCTCTCCCTCTCTGGTCCTGATGCTGTAACACAGTGCTGGATGCTTCAGCCCTCTGCGACATTCCTTCTTCTCTACCCTTCTCTTCTTCACAATTTCCTTTGCTGGCCTGTGGGAGGGGAACTCTCCACTCTCCTCTTTCTATCATGGGGGATGCACAGCTATCTCCTGCTGTGTCTCTGGATTCCCCCTTATCAAGCACAGTGGCCAGAGCCTGTGCCCCAGCTCTGCCTAAAAGAAACAGGAGGGGGAGGGAGGAAGTGATGGAGGAGGGAAAGATACTGAACACTGTTTAGTAGGCACTTGCAGACTATTGCTCAAATATCATATTTCTCATAGTCACCTTTGTTGTACCATTTACTACACTAGGGGCATTAACTGTTCCCCAGCTTGGAGTGCACCGTGTCCCAAAACCTTCTCCCGGAGCAGTTGTGTAGGGGCACTGCTGCATTAACCCCTCCCCTGCTAGAGAACTGCAGTATGTTTATCTTAACTCATGTTCACATCAATAGTCAGGCCATGTAGCTTTACATTGGTTTTGGTAACCCCTTTGCTTCAACTGCAGGTTTTCTTTATTTTAAATAGGGAATATTCATGTCAAACGCAGTTGGATTTTACTTACGACTAACAATAAATCCAGATTTTTATATATAGATTAAGATGTAGAAGACAAGCGCGCTGGTTAGTTATGTATAAAAGAAATTCATTATACCAAAAAGTTAAAGGGATTTAGAAATCGGGGAAATGCCACTGGAAGCCATTCACTGAAAAGGACATGAAATCCGAAGAAACTTGTCACTGGAAGGCACAAATGCACAAAAGTCACAAGAAGAAAAGTTAAAATCACCATCTATCTTCTGAAATTTGTTTCCCTCTGAATACATATAACATATAAACCATAACACAAAGCAACTGTACATGACCTCCAAACATGAATTACATATATATATATATATATATATATATATACACTGTTCAAAAAAATAAAGGGAACAGTTCAACATTACATTGTGTTAAATGATGTTCCCTTTATTTTTTTGAGCAGTATATATATATGCCATGATGCTTCCTGTCTCGCTTTCTTCCTTGATCCTGTAGTGCGTGGACAAGAGGCATCAACTGTTAACAACATGAAGTATGGTGTGTACTAAATAGCCATAAACCTTCCTCATACATGTCCAGCAGACATTGTAGACTACAAAGCGTGATCTTATATTGCACTTTGACAATGTTATTCGATGTTCTGAGAGCAAATTATCAAGTGTCAGACGATTTTTTTAGCCAGATCTGGATGAGAACAAGGTTGCAACATGCTGCGACAGTATGCGATTTCATGCTGAGACTCGCCAATGAAGTCTACAGTCCGACAAAATCACATTACGCAGACTGACAGCAACGGACCATCCGAGAGGTCATCAGTTTTTTTCACGGATTACATTACCTCTTTGAGCCAAACACTGTAAAAGTTCCTGTAAATGATCTACACTAATAGGCTGAGAAAAAAAACAGATGCCACTGATTGATATGAGAATCTGAGAAAATGTCAGACATCGCATAGCAGTTGCATACCAACGGAGCAAATAAACAGATGACTGTACCCAATTTATTATATATTTAGGAGTCGGAGTGGTCCATTTTCTATGACTCCAACTCCACCCAAACAGCACAGAGGTAACTAACCCCAGAGTACCCCAACTGCAGTACCACAAGAGGGGTACACCAACTTAGCATCCCAGCCCCCATCTCCCATGCACATCTCAGCACCCTGTCTCCCATGACACATCCCAGCACCACATCCTGCCTGCCATGCACATCCCAGCACCAGCCGCAATCTCCCATACACATCCCAGCAATACCCGCAATCTCCCATGCACATCCAGCACCACCTGCCATCTCCCATGCACATCCCAGAACCACCCGCCATCTCCCATGCACATCCTAGCACTCCCCCTGCCATGCACACATCCTAGCACCGCCGTCTCCCATGCACATCCATCCCAGAACCCTTTGTCTCCCATGCACATCCCAACACCCCCTATCTCCCATGCACATTCCAACACCCCCATCTCCCATGCACATCCATCCCAGCACCCCCTGTCTCCCATGCACTTCCATCCCAGAACCCCCTGTGTCCCATGCACATCCCAGCACTCCCCCTGCCATGCACAGATATCCCAGCATTCCCCTGTCTCCCATGCACATCCAACCATCCCAGCACTCCCCCTGCCATGCACATCCAAGCACTCCCGCTGCCATGCACATCCAAGCACTCCCCACGTCACCCATGCACATCCGATCCCAGCACCTTATCTCCCATCCACAACCTTCCCTGCAACCCGTCCTCTGCCTGCCATGCACATCCCACATCCCTCCCGCCATGCACATCCATCCCAGCACCCCCCTGCCTGCCATGCACATCCCATCACCCCCTCTGCCTGCCATGCACATCCCATCACTCCCCCCTACCTGCCATGCACATCCCATCACTCCCCCTGCCAGCCATGCACATCCCATCACCCCCTCTGCCTGCCATGCACATCCCATCACTCCCCCCTGCCTGCTGCCATGCACATCCCATCACTCCCCCCTGCCTGCCATGCATATTCTATCACCCCCCCAATGCACTGTGATGCACTGTGATGCACATCCCAGCACTCACAACGCTGCAAGCAGCGGTTTTTTTCACGGCCGCACCTGCCGCAAGTGCCGAAACCGCACTTGCCGCACCTGCCGCACCCTTACCGCAAGCCCCATAGACATTGCATGGGGCTTGCCGCAAGTGTGCCGCAAGTGTGCCGCAAGTGTAGCGGTTATGCGGTAATCACAGCAGATGCGTTTTTTTCACCGCATCTGCCGTGATTTGAAAATACCGCTGATGTGAAAGGGCCCTAAGAGTGGGACTACGCAGCCCCATTATGAATTGAGTGGAGGTACACATGCACCAAATCCACTCATTGTCTACGGCAGGGGTCTCAAACTCCCGGCCTCGAGGGCCGTACACAGTGAATGTTTTCAGGATGTCCATAGCATTTGACAGTTGGTAATCAAACTACCAACTGTCAAGTTCTAAGGAAATCCTGAAAACCTGAACTGCGTGCGGCCCTCGAGGCCTGGAGTTTGAGACCCTAGTCTACGGGGATGTCGGGCACTTTACTCTGCTATTTCTGTCAGTCCCATAAACAATAAATAAAGTGGAGGCTGCACATGCATATGTCCGCACCATGCTGGGCTGCAGTCCTGTTCGGGGATACCAGCTGTTGAACCCCCCAGAGATCCCCTTTTGTATGGTTAGGGGATAACTTTATTTTTAGGGAATAACCTTTTATGGATGGTAACTGTTTATATGGAGACATACTATATCCTTGATAATCTTTAAATCCAGAATACTGCCTGATAAGTGAGGTATTAAGAGGTGTCTGCTAAGACTTTGCTTAATTAAGTGCCATGTCCACTTTATTGCCAGGCTTTGCTTTCAATAACTCTAATATCATGAGCATTCACAAACTGCTTCTAATGACGCACCCACTGGAGTCCTTATTTCTTGCTGTTTTGTTAGTTTATAACTACAGGTACATCTCAATGAATTAGAATATCATCAAAAAGTACATTTATTTCAGTAATTCAATACAAAAAGAGAAATGCATATATTATATAGAGTCATTACAAACAGAGTGATCTATTTCAAGTGTTTATTTCTGTTAATGTTGCTAATTATGGCTTACAGTATGGAGGATGATGGGTTAAAAACCGCTCAACCACATTCCATGAGACATCAAAGGATGAATATAATATTGATTTATTAGTCAACGTGTTTTAGGGCTCCCAGAAACTCCCTGAAACATGTCAATATGATATTGATTTGTCCTGAGGAAGTGGCCAGAGAGTCCTGAAAAACGCTGATTAATAAATCAATATTCTATTCACCCTTTGATGTGTCGTGGAATATGGCAGCTCTGTTTTTAACCCTTCATCCTCCCTACTTTATATGCACCACTCTGGGGACTGCAGCAGCCATGATGTGTTGACTCTCAGAACCACACAAGGTGAAGCCTCTGATACCTATTTAGGTCGTATTTTATCTTTCAGACCTTTCATCTTCCCTACTTTAATTTTCTGAGATAATGACCTTCGGGTTTTCATTGGCTGTAAGCCATAATCATCAACATTAACAGAAATAAACACTTGACATCAGGGCCGTATTTGCCAATAGGCACTCGTAGGCACGTGCCTAGGGCGGCGCCATTCACAGGGGGGCGGCGCCTCAGCGTGTTTTCTTTTTTTTCTTTTTTTTTTTGTTGCCCTGTGTCGGCCGGGTTGTAAGCCCCTCCCCCTCCCCCCCCCCCCCGTCAACAGGCCCGCTGGCCGCCCACCTCACCCAGCCTGCAGCCGGGTGATAAGTCCCGCTCCCTCTTTCCCCCCCACCCCTCCCCTCGTCATCAGGCCCGCCGCCTGCCCACCTCACCCCCAGCCTGCCGCATCCTGTTCCGCCGGAAGGGAGAAGGAGGGGCCCGCTGCGGAGGAGACCATGGCAGAGATCGCGTGGGGGGGAAGGTCCGCCAGATGGCACGTGCGGCAGCGGCAGAGGCAGAGATGGGGATTTGAAGATCCCGCCTGGGCAGCACAGGCGGCGGTGGCTCAGGCCGCGCTGCGCCGGGTAAGTCTGAGGAGCAGGCGGCAGGGCTCCAGTAGCTGGGAACAGAAGATGGGGTGCAGGGATGAGGCTCAGGGGGTGCAGGGATGAGGCTCAGGGGGTGCAGGGATGAGGCACAGGGGGTGCAGGGATGAGGCACAGGGGGTGCAGGGATGTGGCACAGGGGTGCAGAGATGAGGCTCAGGGGGTGCAGGGATGAGGCTCAGGGGGTGCAGGGATGAGGCTCAGGGGGTGCAGGGATGAGGCACAGGGGTTCCAGGGATGTGGCACAGGGGTTCCAGGGATGTGGCACAGGGGTGCAGGGATGAGGCTCAGGGGGTGCAGGGATGCGGCACAGGGGGTGCAGGGATGCGGCACAGGGGGTGCAGGGATGTGGCTCAGGGGGTGCAGGGATGAGGCACAGGGGGTGCAGGGATGAGGCACAGGGGGCGCAGGGATGGGGCACAGGGATATGGATGGGGCACAGGGGTGCTGGGATGGGGCACAGGGGTGCTGGGATGGGGCACAGGGGTGCTGGGATGGGGCACAGGGGTGCTGGGATGGGGTGCAGGGGTGCTGGGATATGGATGAGGCACAGGAGTGCTGGGATGGGGTGCATGGATGGGGCACAGGGGTGCTGGGATATGGATGGGGCGCAGGGGTGCTGGGATGGGGCGCAGGGGTGCTGTGATGGGGTGCAGGGATATGGATGGGGCGCAGGGGTGCTGGGATGGGGCGCAGGGGTGCTGGGATATGGATGGGGCACAGGGTGCTGGGATGGGGCGCAGGGGTGCAGGGATGAGGCACAGGGGGTGCAGGGATGAGGCTCAGGGGGTGCAGGGATGCGGCACAGGGGGTGCAGGGATGCGGCACAGGGGGTGCAGGGATGCGGCACAGGGGGTGCAGGGATGTGGCTCAGGGGGTGCAGGGATGAGGCTCAGGGGGTGCAGGGATGAGGCACAGGGGGCGCAGGGATGAGGCACAGGGGTGCTGGTATGGGGCACAGGGGTGCTGGGATGGGGCACAGGGGTGCTGGGATGGGGCACAGGGGTGCTGGAATAGGGTGCAGGGGTGCTGGGATATGGATGAGGCACAGGGGTGCTGGGATGGGGTGCATGGATGGGGCACAGGGGTGCTGGGATATGGATGGGGCGCAGGGGTGCTGTGATGGGGTGCAGGGATATGGATGGGGCACAGGGGTGCTGGGATGGGGCACATGGGTGCTGGGATATGGATGGGGCACAGGGTGCTGGGATGGGAAAATCACACATTGCACTCATCCGAGTTTCACGCCAGTGTGTCCCTACCCTAATAATAAAATCCATATAGTAATCCTACAATGTCTGCTGGACATGGTATGGGGAGGATTTATGGCTTAGTTAGTACACTCCATACTTCATGGTATGGGGGGGTTTATGGCTCAGTTAGTACACACCATACTTCTTGTTATTAACCAGTTAATGCTCTCTTGTCCACCACACTGCAGTGTCAAAAGAGGACGACAGCGAGACAGACAGCAACACGGCATCAGAGAGCCCCTGACCTCCAAATAGAAGATCCTCAGATCCTGGTATTGTGACGACATATGAAGAAATATTCTTTTACATTTACATTACACTATGCACTCCACAGCACGTTACATACATCATCAACACTGTCCCCATTGGGGCTCACAATGAAAACATCCTACCAGTATGTCTCATATTGTATATCGCCTTTCTTTGATATCATCTCTACAATTCTTGCATTTATTGCACTTGTCAGGTTTTGGATGTTTTCTGATTGCATTTGTTTGCAGGATGTCAGAATTGACTCCCAGAGCTGCTGGTTTGACGGTTAATGTCTTGCAGCATCTTAGATTTTTTTGCTTAAAGGTACTTCCAAGTTTCTCAATAGGGTTGAGATCAGGGGAGACTGGTGGCCACACCATGCTTTTCTCTACTGTTATGTCCATAGCAGCCAATTACTCAGGGCTATGCTCTGTACCAAGAGATGGTGCATTGTCATGCATGGGGATGATTCTGTACGAAGAAAAAAAAGTGAAGAATATTTATACCGTGTTAGCCAGTAGATAGAAAAATAGGCCTCTCAGATCGAAAAGAAAGTGGTCAGTCTAAAAGTATATATACTTTGCCGTGGTCCTTTTCACTCCTTCATGGACCCTATAGGGGCAAACTAGCTCTCTCCACATGATTACGACCCAAGACATGACTGCCACCTCCTTGCTGATGTCATAGCCTTTTTGGGACATGGTGGTGGTCATCTAGCAACCATCCAGTACTCCAACCATAATGGGAACCTCTCGGCTCCTTTAAGCGCCTCCTATCACTGCTCCGCACCTTGCTAGCTCATCCCTAACCATCCAAAAGATGATTTATCACCTTATTGTTGCCTTTTGCACACAAATTAAAATTATTAAAAGATTTTATTATTCTTTGTCTTTATTTCAAAGCAGTCTGTCTGCAGGGGGCGTGGCACGACGGGGGGGGCGTGGTACGAAGCAGGGGGCGTGGTGCGATGGGGGATGTGGCGTGACGGGGGGGGGGGGGCGGCACCGCTGACAGTGCCTAGGGCGGCAGGAACTCCAAATACGGGCCTGCTTGACATAGATCACGCTGTATGTAATGACTCTATACAATATATGCATTTCACTGTTTGTATTGAATTACTGAAATAAAGTAACTTTTTGATACTCTAATTCATTAAGCTGCACCTGGATACTATTTAGTTTATAACTATGTAATATTATGTTTATTACAGTAATGATTTTATAAGGTTACATTTACGTTAGAAATTGTGTCCTGCTCCATTTGTATCAAAGTAGCAGAAGTGATGAACATTGTGCCTTGTCAACTATGCAAACCAGAAATGATAGCGTTAGCAAAAAACCGCACTCTGTGGAGAGATATGTCTGTAATTGGGCTATTTGACCTAATTACTATGTAGTTTTAACTTCCCAATTGCTCAACGTAGAGGTAACAATAGAGGTAACAATATAAAGTGATGAAAAAACAGATTGTCATCAATAATCATCCATTGTCATCTGTTTGTATTTAATGTTTAACGATACATGAAAATGAGCATGCACACAGTGGTATAAATGTTCAATATAATGTGAGTACATTGCTGTGCACACACTCATCGAGGAACTCAGCATTTCTGTTTCCTAACCTGAGCATTTTCGCATAATCTTTTAAACCATCCATGGGGACTTTTGAACCCCCAGCAATCCACAGTACGTTTTGGAAGGATTAAAATAAACAACTCAATAGATGAAAAATGAAAACAATGGTTGACATCAATTACAAAAGTGTGGAAAAATGCAACATCCAAAACAGTCGTTAGTGCTGACCCCTAGGATGTGTGCCTTAATTTTACTGAAAGTTTCCATTTTAAAATGATTGTCCACTCCAAACACAACATTAGACTTTACAATCCTAATGTATATTCACTACTCGTGTTGCTTTCAAACTCAATTGCCACTGTACACATACTGTCATGCCCTCAGCCGTGGGGCCAGTTTCTCATGGATAGGGAGACCGGCGCCCATCATGTGGCGCTATGCACCTCACCCACTCTGTCCCTGCTGTGGGACTGGTCTCTGCTAAACAGAGAGATTGGTGCCCACCACACAGTTCCGCTGGTACTGCTTGCCCTGTCCGTGGCTGCATGCGGCTGTCTGCTTCCTTCTCTGCTAGTAACCTGTGCTGCCTTGGCAGGTCTCCTGGGAGTACTCTTGGGATGCGTATGCCACTTCCTGCACACACTTGGAGGAGCAGTGCACCTGTTCTTTATTAGGGCTTACTGTGTTGTGATGCTCTGAGCATGGAGGGCACCCTCTCCCTAGGAGAGGTGCCTGGGCAACTTGTTCATTTTGTTGGAAGTTGCCTTTGTCCAGGTCACACCCTGTAGTGCTCTGTGAAAAGAAGACTGTTGCTTTGCATGTTACTATTACCTCTATCTCCACAGTATCCAATGCTCACAGTTCCTAATCCTGGATCCTTCTGGGCACTATGGATCTCACCCTGAGCTAGCCAAGCCTCTCCTCATGGAACCTTCTGGACACCTCCACCGGTTGGACCAGCCTATCCGAGATTACACGGTGCCACCAAGATCCTCTCCACAGACAGAGCTAGTCTCTCCGCCTTTGCATTCTGGTTTGTACGGGTTGCCCCTTTGGTCTAGGATTCGGAGGCATTCAGGCCTCCTGGTGTTGTAACTGATGTATTCCTGAACAGGGGTTACTTCTACTGGTGCTCCATTACAAGCGTACAGTGTCTCGATCCATAGGGTTCTCCCCTCAAGCACCTTTCCACTTTTTGTTAAACTATCCTCAATAAATATCCTTGATTTTATGAAACTATAAAATTCAAGAATGCGCACATAGGGTGATATCTTCTTTAAAGAAGAACAAAGGTTATACAAAGAGGCTGCTCACCTGATGTAGTTGTGAAAACCCACAACTGGTAATGATCGCTCAAATACAAGTAGCTGCTGCAGGACCGTACTTCCCACAGATCCCTGTGGTATAATCAGCTCCCAGGACACAGTACCTCGAGGTCCGCGCTGCCACTTCAGAAAAGGACAAAAGAAGCCAGTACAAGGGAATGTCTGGATCAACGATTCTTCTTTATTATCCAACGCGTTTCAGAGTTATCTCCCAACTCCTTCATCAGGGAATGTCATTGATTTTATGAAAGTCATTCTCCTGTCTCTTGAGTATCAGGTATACAGCTACCACTGCACCACCAATGGTCCAGTGAGTCCACTTTACATCATCACACTCTGGGAGTGTAACAGTTTGCCCAGACCATGGACTCCTGATACCTGATTCTCAGCCCTGACAGAGCTGGCTGGGCTTCGTGAGAGCTAGGATCATGCAAACCTTGGATACTTGTCTCTCTGAACTACAGGCTGCCGAGCCCACCAACGTGACTCACCTCACAGAGCTTAATTTGGAACTCAGTCGCCAACATGAGATGCAGACCCGCATGTTGGACTACGTGACCTCTGTGGATGACCAGTTAACTAATGTACAGTTGATTGCTGCTTCTCCAGTCTTGCTGTCTCCGGAACAGAATCTGATGGTTGTGTCGGGCCCCACGGGACTGGGGTACTCGGTACCGGACCGGACGGTACCGGGGATGTCACAGGTGGCTTGGTCCGGACCGTGTCCCTGGCTCGGCAATGAAGGGGAATATTTACAAGGGGATTTGTCACGGGTGACGCCACCCACTTGGTGCAGCCAGTGATGGGGCCGCCGCTGCTGCAGAACCTCCGGGGGTGATGGAGTGGCAGCGGAGATGGTATAGTTCCAGTGGGAAGAACTGTATCCCCCGGGGCAGTAAGGGTAAAAGTCTATTGGGGTTATAGATGGTGGAGATGGGATTAGAGGACACACACTCACGTTTGGTAGACACTGGTGCACTTCTCCTTCTTTCCTGAGGCTGCAGAGCTGACAGGCTTGTAGCAGGGGGAAGCTCTCTGTGCTGAATCTGAAGCAAAGGTCGCAATCAATTCACAGACTCACAGTTTTGCTGTTTTCCAAAGCTTTACTGCTGATGTTAGTGCAGATTATAGTCCACGGAGTCTGTAATGGGGCTGAGCTCTCTTCCCACACCCTGTCCGGGGTCGTCAGCGTCCTTATGCTACACTGTGTGTGTGTCCTGGCTGCTGCTATTAGCTGAGCTGCTGGGATTCCTCACGTCTCTCTGTATTCTGCTGGTACCACTTGGCTAGGCAACTTGAGTCCTCTGTGCTGTGCTGACCCCTCCGTGTTGCTTTGCTCTGGTACTAGGGGCATCCAGAGATCCCACTGTTCCTGGATTCACTGTGCTGTGGGTGCCAGACACAGTACCGGATCCGGTGTCCGTTTCTGTGCGTTCTTCTGGGGCAAGTGAAGGTATCACTCCAGCTCCCAGACGTGTTCCTCTGTCTGTTCTCCTGTTCCTCTGACCCTTGCTAGGTCTGCACTGAGCTAACTCTGCTCTGTGTCCTCTTCACAGCCCTGCTCCGAGCTGAACTGAGCTCTCCCTCATGAGCCGAAGTATATATAGAAGCAGGTGGTGCTCCCCCTTCTGGCCCAGAGGTGCTAGTGTTTGTCAGTGTGTAGTGGGGGAGAGAACCCATATGATGTTATTGTGGCACATTAACCCATGGGGTGCCACATTCCCCCTTAGTTAAATACAGTACTCCGGGACTGTGGAAAAACAAGTAAACAACAATTAAACACAATTAATATTTACATAGACTTAAAGGGAAAAAGTACAAAAATCACTAAAATGTGAAAAAGAGTTCGAAAAGTCAAAAAGCAGTCTTTCCGGGGGTTTAGTCTATTGCCTCCAGGCTGATGAATATATACAAGAGAGTTCTTACCACAACCAGTCCGTGGTATATATGGTCCATAAGTAAATAAGAAAAGTTCAAAGTTCATACAGGATAGTCTCTGTAGGTACTGGGCTTTTTAACATTGCAATAACTATATACATTTGTCCACGGGCGTTTCTGCTTAGGAGGCCTGAATTTGCTACACCACCCCCAGGCACTTTCTTTCCCTAACTTAATGTACATGGGGGTCAATCCAGTTCCTCCACCCTCTTGGACACAGTCTACTGGTTCGATTTACGTTTACTTTACATTTAAACAAACATATTTACATTACACATTTAATTCTGCATCTTACTCTTTGTATCTAGCTGGTAACTGCCCTTGGGTACTACGCTCTGATCTGCGTAAAACGGGTATACCGCTTGCACGTGGGCTACTAGTATTAGTGGGTATGTACCTACGTGTTGTGCTTGGTACTATGGCAGATGGAGGTCTGACTGCAGGACTGGCAAGTTCACTGGGACCAGGAATTTGTTCTTCCTCTTCGGATTCTACTTCCAGTTCTTCAAGTCTTGGGTCTTCCTCAGGTAACACAGGTTCTGGTAACACAGATTCTGGTTTTGGGTCCATCATTGAAGGGAATGCAATCATTGGTACGACAACTGCTCCATGGTAATTTGGCCATGTTTTAGGAAAATCTCCTAGTACCGTGTGGAATACTTCTTCTTTTTCTTTCTCTTGGATAGGTTGGACCTGTACGGATTCTATGACTTCAGGTGTCTTCAAGGTTTCAGGACACAATTTTAGCTGATCACGAGATACGACTTGTGAAGTTCTTCCTTCATCTTTGCTTATCAAACAGGTTTTAACATTGTCTAAGTTAGATGGTAAGACTGTGTAGGGGACGGTTTCCCACTGATTATCCAGTTTGTTTGTACGTCTCTTTCTCTTGAGAACTTGATCACCTTCTTGTAATGGCATTGCTTGAGCATATCTGTTAAAGGTCTTCTATTGTCTTGCTCTTGCTTGCGCTAAGTTTCTCTCTACACATTCTTGCACTTGTTGATACTGTTTCTGACATTTGGTATCCCAATCTGTTTCTTCTACTCCTGTATCTGGTTTTCAATTCCCATTTCTAGATCAATTGGTAATTTACCGGGTCTTGCGCGCATAAGGTATGCTGGAGTGCAGTTTGTAGAACTCACGGGGACATGGTTGTATAAGTCTACCAAATCAGGTAATTTATCTGGTCACTGGTTTCTTTCTGATTCTGGTAAGGTCTTTAACAGTTCAATTACGATATTATTCATCTTCTCGCATAAACCATTTGTTTGGGGATGGTACGTTGTTGTGTGAATCTTCTTACAACCGTACATATTACAGAATTCCTTGAATAATTCTGATTCAAAAGCTGGACCTTGGTCTGCAAGGACTTGTTCTGGGTAACCATGTGGTCTACAGAAATGCGTCTGGAATGCTTTTGCTGCCGTGTTTGCTGTCAAGTCTTTGACGGGTACCACCACTAAAAAGCGTGAGTAATGGTCCACGATGGTTAAGGCATAGACATAGCCTGACCGGCTTGGTGACAACTTGACGTGGTCTAATGCGACTAGCTCAAGGGGCTGCTTGGTTACTATTGGTTGAAGTGGAGCTTTCTGTGGATCTTTCCTTCTGAGGTTGCATGCGGCACATCTTCTGCACCATAGTTCAATGGATTTTCTCATGCCAACCCAATAGAATCTGTCTCTTAGGATTGCTTCTAACTTCTTCCATCCAAAATGACCTGCATTGTCATGATAAGCTTCTAAGACCATTTGGGTGTCTCGCTTGGGCACGATTATTTGCCAGACCAGTTCATGCGTCTTGGGATTGGTAAATCGTCTACAGAGCTTCCCTTGATTCAGAAACAGCTTGCCTTTCTCTTTCTAGAGCTGTATGGTCTCAGCTGGGGCATTCTGATCCGGGTATGCACCTGGTCGCGTAAGCAGTTCCTTCACTAGCTTCACAGCTGGATCAGTATCTTGGGTTTCGGCCCATTCGTAATGTCTTAACGGGTTAAGATTTACTTCCTGCTCTCTTTGGTAGATGCGGGTTGATAATCTTCTACCCTTGAACGATGAAAGGCCGGTAGTTCAATCTCTTCCAACTCTTCCGGTTCCTCTTCCACGTCCTTCAGATGCGGCATCCGGGATAAGGCGTCTGCGTTCCCATTCTTGCGGCCTGCCCGATATTTGATGACAAAGTTGTAGTTAGACAGCCGGGCTATCCATCGCTGCTCGAGAGCACCTAATTTCGCTGTGTCCAGGTGAGTCAACGGGTTGTTATCCGTGTAGATGGTGAATTCTGCACCTGCCAAGTAATGTTTAAAGCGTTCAGTCACAGCCCAAACTACTGCCAGTAGCTCTAACTTGAAGGAGCTGTAGTTCTCGGGGTTTCGTTCCATAGGCCGGAGCTTCCTGCTTGCAAAGGCAATAACTCTTTCTTTGCCTCCTTGCTTCTGCGACAATACAGCTCCCAGTCCCACGTTGCTGGCATCCATGTAAAGAATGAATGGTTGATGGTAATCAGGGTATGCCAGGATCTCTTCTCCCGTCAGTGCACTTTTCAGCTTATTGAAGGAATCTTCTCTTTCCTCATCCCACCGTGTCAGGAGATTACAGTTTGAAGTTTTCTTTGATCGTCCCACCAGAATGTCTTGCAGAGGAGTTGCTAGCTTCGTGAATCCTCGTATAAATCTTCTATAATAGCCTACCAGGCCCAGGAATTGCCTTACTTCTTTCACATTCGTAGGTCTTGGCCAATCCCTTATCACTGTGACTTTATCAGGATCCAGTGCTACTCCCTCTGAACTCACGACATGTCCCAGGTACTGTACCTTTGGTTTGAGAAGGTGACACTTGGATGGCTTGATTTTCATGCCATATTTCGATAAAGCTTCGAACACTTCTGCCAGGTCTTGTAGATGTTGCTCATACGTCTTCGAGTAGACTATGACGTCATCTAGGTACAAGAGGACAGTTTCAAAATTCTTGTGCCCGAGGCAGCTCTCCATCAGACGTTGGAAGGTCCCGGGTGCGTTGCAGAGTCCGAACGGCATACAATTAAACTCACAGAGGCCCATCGGCGTAGTAAACGCTGTCTTCTCCTTGTCGGCCTCGGCCACAGGAACCTGCCAGTACCCACTAGTCAGATCAAGGGTGGAAAAGTAGTTAGCAGATTTTAATGCAGCTAATGACTCCTCAATCCTAGGTAATGGGTATGCGTCCTTATGTGTGATGCGATTAATCTGCCGGTAATCTACGCACATTCTCATGGTCCCATCCTTCTTTTTAACTAACACTAGAGGTGCTGCCCAGGGGCTACAACTGTCTCTTATTACCCCTGCAGATTTCATTTCTCTGAGCATATCTTTGGTGGTTTGGTAGTGAGCTGGTGGTAAGGGTCTATACCTCTCTTTTATAGGTTGATGGTTACCTGTGGGTATAGTGTGCTCTACCCCTTTAATCTGCCCAAAGTCTAACGGGTGTTTACTGAATATTTGTTCATATTCCTTCACTACACGGTATACTCCATGCTTGTGACGGGAAGGTGTAGAACTGGTACCTACATGCAACTTTTGGCACCAATCCTCCAGCTTTTCTCCTGAGCCATTGTCATCCGCCTGACATGACGGGTTCAAGGGCTCGGCGGCTGTGATGTTATTGTTATCAACCATGTACAACTTAGCCATGGTAGCATACTTTGGTAACGTGATCTCATCATCTCCGCAATTTAATAGGCGTAATGGCACTCTTCCCCTGCGTACGTCAACTACCCCTCTAACAGTGAGTATGGTCGGTCTACTGTCTGAGTACACGGGTTCTACCAGGGCCTGATAGTCTTGCCCTTTAATGCCTATTGCGGCTCTACACCAAACCAACATTTCGGTTTTGGGAGGAATTACAATGGGTATTGGATCACTTACTCGTACACTGCCGATCTCACCTCCGGAGATTTCTACCTGTTGCTTCAACATCAGGGCTTTGATCTCTTTGTGCAGAAGCCTCTGTTGTCCAGTTCTGGCAGTCTCGGCGATTTGCTGCAAAACACTTAACACTTCGGAAAAACATTTCTCAATTACATTCATTCCTACCAGCATCATGGGTTCACGGTCTCGCCGGTTGACATCTACGATTATAATACCCTGATTCTGCAATTCCACCTTCCCAACTTGAATATTCATCTCTCTGAATCCAACCTTTGGTAATACCAACCCATTACCAGCCCATATATCAAAATTAAAGTCATCTGGCGCATTAGTTATGTCTGAATCAGCCCAGTACCTTTTATATAGAACATGTGGGATGGATGTTATTTGGGATCCGGTATCCAGCAGGGCACTAAAGGGGATGCCATCCAACACAATAGGGATCACCGGCTTTCCTCCCACGAATTTGTCATACCAGGCTGAGGGGCCTTGATCGTTCATTCCTGGGGAGCGGCCCGCCTGCCCAGGGTATCGTCGTTTAAAGGACACTCACGAGCAAGATGGCCTGATTTCTGGCAACGGCGGCAAATGGGCTGTCCATCTGGTTGGTAGCGATCGCTGGGTCGTCCTCTTGCTGCTGGGTATCTTCTGGGCCTCATCCACGGAACATCCTCTCTGCTGGTCGCCAACTCGATCTTGGGTGCAGGTTTTGACTCTCGCAGTTCCTTGATGACCTTGGCCATGGAGATCACGGTGTCTGTCAGGGCATCCAGCTTTTGGTTGATGGCTGCATTTGAGATATATTCCCCGGCCTCAGCAGCAGTCGCTGACATTGCAGATGTCGCTGGCGCTGCCGGCTGCTGAGGTGCTGCTGCAGTGTCAAGCACAGATGTTAATTCCCTTGGCTCCTCCAGCTGCTGCAGACGGATAGCTCTATCTTTCAGCTCAGTAAATGTCATGTCAGGGTTCTGCAGCAGTATCATGCTTAACTGTCCTCGATGGGAAGGGGAATGGAGGCCCTCTATGAATTGGTCAAATAGCATTTTATCAGCCCCCGGGGCTAAAGCAGGTTCTGCCAGCTTAAGGGCTTTGATTGCTTCCTGCAGGTTCAAGGCAAAGTCTCTGGCACTCTGTTTAGGTTTCTGGTGGCATGCAAAGAACCTCATCTTAGCCCGGGTATCAACAGCAGATTCAAAAGTTGCTTTCAGTCTGGCAGCCAGGACGCAACCTCATGCCGTGCATTGCCCGTTAATTGTCCCATTATCATTCCCACGCGCTGGGCTTCAGTGAGGGGATACATCACATAATACTCTCTAATCTTTTGCATAAAGTCAGTTAGTGTATTGGGCTCACCGGAGTACTGGGGCAGGCACATTGCCCCTGGAGTATACGGCATCAGGAATGGCATTATGGATGCTGTTCCTTGCGCCGCTGCACCGCCGGGTACTATCGCTGGGTCCGGCGCTGCAGCTCCACCGGCTGCTCCGTTGCCGTCTTGTGCACCGGGCTGCGACATCTTGGGCCCCCTTAGTTAATATGCGCCCTCCGTCTTCCGCTTCCGTCCGGATGTCTCTGGGAGGTTCCGGGGCGCAGCAGGGATCTCCTTCCCCGCCGGATGTCGTCAGCACCAGGGGAGGAGGCTGGGTTCGCGCCAATGCAGGGTACCGCCCCCTTTCTTTCCCGCGCGCTGCACACTCCAAAATGGCGGATTCTCAAATATACAGTTCAGATGGCGCACGGGGTCCAATTCTTTTGGACCGGGTAGATCCTGTTCGTGACGCCAGGTTGTCGGGCCCCACGGGACTGGGGTACTCGGTACCGGACCGGATGGTACCGGGGATGTCACAGGTGGCTTGGTCCGGACCGTGTCCCTGGCTCGGCAATGAAGGGGAATATTTACGAGGGGATTTGTCACGGGTGACGCCACCCACTTGGTGCAGCCAGTGATGGGGCCGCCGCTGCTGCAGAACCTCCGGGGGTGATGGCGTGGCAGCGGAGATGGTATAGTTCCAGTGGGAAGAACTGTATCCCCCGGGGCAGTAAGGGTAAAAGTCTATTGGGGTTATAGATGGTGGAGATGGGGTTAGAGGAAACACACTCACGTTTGGTAGACACTGGTGCACTTCTCCTTCTTTCCTGAGGCTGCAGAGCTGACAGGCTTGTAGCAGGGGGAAGCTCTCTGTGCTGAATCTGGAGCAAAGGTCGCAATCAATACACAGACTCACAGTTTTGCTGTTTTCCAAAGCTTTACTGCTGACGTTAGTGCAGATTATAGTCCACGGAGTCTCTAATGGGGCTGGGGGTGCCAGACACAGTACCGGATCCGCTGTCCGTTTCTGTGCGTTCTTCTGGGGCAAGTGAAGGTATCACTCCAGCTCCCAGACGTGTTCCTCTGTCTGTTCTCCTGTTCTTCTGACCCTTGCTATGTCTGCACTGAGCTAACTCTGCTCTGTGTCCTCTTCACAGCCCTGCTCCGAGCTGAACTGAGCTCTCCCTCATGAGCCGAAGTATATATAGAAGCAGGTGGTGCTCCCACTTCTGGCCCAGAGGTGCTAGTGTTTGTCAGTGTGTAGTGGGGGAGAGAACCCATGTGATGTTATTGTGGCACATTAACCCATGGGGTGCCACAGTTGTTTCCACAATGAGCCCCTTTCATCGTCTCTGCAAGCCTCTTCATTATGATGGGGTTTTAAAGTTGTGCAGAGGATTACTCAACCAATGCTTGCAGCATTTTCGTCTGTTGCCTCAGCATTACCAGGTCTAAGGTGGCTTTCCTAGCCTCTCACCCGGAGGGAAAGGCTTTAGCCAGGTTCAACTCCCTAATGGAGCGGAATGATCCCATCATGTCTGACCTGCAGGAATTCATGGACGCGTTACGCAGTAGTTTTGTTGAGCCCAGTCGTTCCTCATCTGCAATGGAGTCTCTCTTCAATTTGCAACAGGGCTCTCTCACTGTTGGTCAGTATGTCATCTGTTTCCACACCCTGGCTTCAGAACTCCAGTGGACCAATGAGCCCCTGGTCTGAGCTTTCCGGAGAAGATTATCCATAAGGATCAAGGATGAATTGGCGGTCAGAGACCTACCTGAGACCCTGGATTATCTCATATCCCTCGCCATTTTGATTGACCTACGTCTCCAGGAGCGCTCCAAAGAGAGGATTCTCGAGAAGCAATCTCCCTGTCCAGCATTTCATCCAGCAAGCTGTAGCCAGGTTGTTCAGGATTCCAATCATTACACTGCAACAGTCTAAGCACGTCATCTCCGTAGATGGAAGACCCATGAAGGATCCCATTATTGGTATCACTGAAAACGTGAAACTTCAAATTGGAGCACCCCACAGGGAGAAAATTACCTTTTATGTGTTACCAAATCTTTCTCCACTGTTTTTACTAAGTTTTTCTTGGTTGCACCTCCATGAACCTGTCTTGGATTAGCTATCCGGACACGTCCTTCGATGGACCAGTCCTGTTACGATCACTGCCTCAAATCAGTACAGTCTGGTTCTACCCCGAGGCCTCCTGCAGCCTTACCCGGGTTACCTTCTGCCTACTGGTCTTTTGTGGATATATTTGACAAAAAGGAAGCTGAGAATCTTCCTCCTCACAGGCCTTACGATTATCCCATCAATCTAATTCTACTAATCTACTTCTCCTCAAGGTAGGATTTATCCTCCTTCTCCCACAGAGACTCATGCCATGTCCGAGTATATCAAGGTGAATTTGGCCAGAGGGTTTATTCAGAAGTCCTCCTCCCCGGCTGGAGCTGGGTTATTCTTGGTCAAGAAGAAAGATGGGTCTCTTCGCCCATGCATTGACTACCGTGGTCTTATTCTAATAATGGTAAAAAACAAATACCCTCTTCCCTTAATTTCAGAGCTCTTTGATCGTCTTCAAGGTTTCAGGAGTTTCACCAAGTTGGATCTCCGTGGGGCTTACAACCTCGTAAAGGTAAGATCTGGGGATGAGTGGAAAACCACCTTCAACACGCAAGATGGTCACTAGGTATATTTGGTGATGCCCTTCGGATTAAGTAACGCACCCACCGTCTTCCAAGAGTTTGTCAATGACATCTTCCGTAACCTGCTCTATGACTGTGTGGTGGGTGTATCTCTTTCCACCAATAAATTTTTATTGAACAAAATTTTTCAGTGCAAAATCATCAATACAATCATGTAGAGATGCAGTCAAATAATATAAAACAAGATAATAACATAGTGAGGTGGGGGGGGAGTAGAGGTAGGGGGGAGGAGGGGGGGAAAAGGTGGGGGGAAGAAGGGGGGTAAGGTCATCACTAAGTATTTCTCAACAGATAGTTCTCATGACAAAGTGTTCAACAAAATTTGAAGCTAATCTGGACATGGGTACAATAGATCTACTCAAATGAATATAGACATAGAGCTATTCAAGCAATAGTGCATGCACAATAACAGCCTTAACAATGTGGGATTGAGGAGGCCAATGGGTGAGAGGCCCACAAACACCAAGCATCCAAGGTAGGTTGTTTATCTGCAACCGTTAGTGCTAAATGGTATTAAAAGCAAAAGATCGAGTTGACCCTATCGGTAACTTCGGATAGAGAGGGAGGAACCAAGGACTTCCACTTTGCCACAAGGCACCATCTGGCAGCTATTAATATGTTAGTTTCTTTTGGACCTCTGGAGGGAAGATTCCCAAACCAAGGTGCAAGATGGCCATCTGTGGAGTTAATGAAATAGAGGTACCCAGCACCGATCCAATCAGACAAGAGATCAAATGCCAGAAGGGGGAAATCTTGGGGCACAGCCACCACATTTGTGCGAGGTCTCCCCGACCCCCACATAGTCTCCAACAAAATAGCGAGCTATGTTCATTCATTTTAGCCAGCCTAGTTGGGGGATGATACCACCTCAGATGAATTTTCTTTAGGTTTTCTATGTGAGTTATACATCTAGTGGAGCGGGATAAAAAACTGATAGCGTCTTCCCAGTCCTCTCCACAAGAGGTAAAGTTCAAATCTCTCTCCCATCTCAGCCTGTAGTCTAAATTCAGGGGCAGTACAGTTGTAGTAAAGCTGCATAAATTGCAGAGAGGCCTTTTGTTCTGTGGTGGTCTGACAAAAGAAAAATCTGAAAAGGAGAAAGGAAGGGCAGAAGCTGGTGTAGACCATGAGAGCATGCATCCGCTATCAGGAAATACCTAATTTGTAAAAATTGTAAGAAAGTATGTTTGAGTGTGGGAGCTCTCACGATCAGGTCATCAAACGAGGCCAGTTTTCCGTCAGAGATCAAGTAACTCAGGTGCTCCCCCCCGCCCTGTTCCAAAGACCCACATCTAGAGAAGGGATATGAAGTTGTAGAGCGGAGAAAGAAATAACCGAAACGGGTAATGTATTCCAACCCTTCGCGGCCCATCTCCAACTATCAAGAAGGGCCCGAGACGTGCTTAACAGCAGAACGCTCAACGCACACAGGGACTCCGCAGCCAAGACCCAACGCAAATCTCCAAGCCCCAAAATGTGGGTTTCGATTTGGACCCATCTCAACTGGTCCAGATGGTCAGCTGAGTTCCACCACTTCTTGGCCTCCTCCAGGATCACTGCCTTGTGATAGGTTTTTAAATCCGACACTCCCATCCCTCCTTTTTTCAATTGGAGATACATCACAGCCCTGGAAATTCTGGGTCGTTTCTTTGCCCAAATATAGGAGTTAGCTATGTTCTGTAGCTTCGTTATTAGTTTATTAGGGATAGAGAGTGGAAGACAGCGGAAGCAGTATAAAAATTTGGGTAACAAAAGCATTTTAATGGCATGAATTCTGGCCAACCATGACAATTCATGGATGGGGTGCTTATCCAGGTTGTGCTGAAGATTTTTAATCGGATACACAACCGATTTTGTAGTATTAAGTTTGTAGTAAGATACTTGGGCGAATGATGTGAGGTTAGACATGACCGCCGGGAAGAACTCTAGCAAATTGGTGCAGGAAAAAATGATATCATCGGCATGCAAACCAATTTTATGATCTTTATTACCCACTAGTATCCCCGAGATCTGTGGGTCAGATTGAATAGCGACTGCCAGCGGTTCCACCACAAGGGCGAACACCACTGGGGAGAGAGGGCAACCCTGCCGGGTACCATTAGTTATCAGATATCTTCTAGACAAGAATCCGGAGGAGAGGACCCTAGCATTGGGATTAGAATATAAACTGAGTATTGCCGACAGAATAGGGCCATAGAACCCAAACTTCAGCACAGAATGGAGGTATCCCCAGTGCACCCTATCTAACGCCTTCTCAGCGTCTAGAGACAAGAGCGCACTGGGGACACCCCTCAACTCAGCTATGCAAATGAGGTCTATCATCCTCCTGGAGCCATCTTTTGCCTGTCTCCCAGCCACAAAACCCACCTGATGCGGGTCCACCAACAAGGTAAGTACCGTATATACTCGCGTGTAAGCCGAGTTTTTCAGCCCAAAAATTGGGCTGAAAAGTTACCCCCTCGGCTTATACGCGAGTCACTACATGGGTGCCCCCCCCCCCCCCCAGAGGTATACAGGCCCCCATCAGTATCCAGGGCCCCCCCATGCTCCGGAAACCTGTAAAGGAAGATGATTATACTTATCACTGTCCCGGTGCCGTCCCCTCTCTGCATCGCGATCCTCCATCTTCATTCACCGGCTTTCGGCTTCCTGTGTTCAGCGCCGACAATGACGTCATTGTCGGCGCAGAACACAGGAAGCCGGTGAATGAAGATGGAGGATCGCGATGCAGAGTGGGGACGGCACCGGGACAGTGATAAGTATAATCATCTTCCTTTACAGGTTTCCGGAGCATGGGGGGGCCCTGGATACTGATGGGGAGCCTGTATACCTCGGGCTGCTGCTGTATAACTGTGGGGCTGCTGCTGTATATAACCGTGGGGCTGCTGCTGTATATAACCATGGGGCTGCTGCTGTATACCTCTGGGGCTGCTGCTGTATAACCCTGGGGCTCCTGCTGTATATAACCGTGGGGCTGCTGCTGTATAACCCTGGGGCTGCTGCTGTATAACCCTGGGGCTGCTGCTGTATATACCCCTGGGGCTGCTGCTACTGTATATAACCCTGGGAAGGCTGCTGTAACACTGCTGGGGCCTGTATATACCACTGGGGAGGCTGCTGTATACCACACTGCTGGGGGCTGTATACTACCACTGGGGAGGGCTTTATACCATCGGGGGGGCCTGTATACCACACTGCTGGGGGCTGTATACCTGTGCTGGGGTCCACCCTCGGCTTATACACGAGTCAATAGGTTTTTCCAGATTTTGGGGTCAAAAGTAGGGGGGTCGGCTTATACACGGGTCGGCTTATACACGAGTATATACGGTATGCGAGACAATCTGTTAGCTAGAATTTTGGAATAGATTTTTAGGTCACAATTTAAAAGTGAAATAGGCCTAGAATTTCATAGGGAGTCGGGAGCCTTCCCGGGTTTAGGAATTGTTGTGTTAGTAGCCTCCAACACATCTGATGAAATGGACCCTGACCATTGCCAATATTGGAAAGCACGGAGCAGGTAAGGGGTTAGCTGGGTTGAAAAAGATTTATAATATATGTTCGGGAAGCCGTCAGATCCCGGGGCAGAATGCGTTTTAGTGGAAGCTATAAACCTAGCTATCTCCTTAGTGGTAAAAGGTGCGTTCAGCTCAGCAAGTTCTTACAGACCTGTTCTCTGTGTGCAGGACTCATCTGTGTTATAATTAATTGCCTCTTGCCATGCAAGAGATGGAGTTCCCGCCCCTCTCTGGGCCCTGCATGCATAGAGCCCCGTCGCCTTCATTCCACTTCAGACACTGGTCATGCTGGTTCCTGCTTACTGGTAAGTATTCACACCAGTCAGGTTTTTAATACAACAGTTAGGACCGCGTCTGAGATGGGTACACTTTGAAGATAGTGACGTGGCTTAAAATAACTTTTTCTGCGCAAAAAAACGGATTAACTAAGTACCCTGTATTTGTTATACCATTTTTATACTGCACTTGCATTTTAATATTTTTACTGCAGTGTACTGTTGTTTTTTGTCGCAATAGCTTTTTGTTTCCAAACACCCCTGCAATTCTGTCAGATAATACTCAGTCTCTTCCTGAAAATGATTGCAATCACAAATTCTTTGGTATTATTATCTTCATTTAATTTGTCTTCAATGAAAAAACACAAAAATAATTGTCCTAAAGCCAAATTGGATATAGTTCCACACCAAACATAAAAAAGGGGTGGACAAAAGTATTGGCACTGTTAGAAAAATCATGTGATGCATCTCTAATTTGTGTAATTAACAGCACCTGTAACTTACCTGTGGCACCTAACAGGTGTTGGCAATAACTGAATCACACTTGCAGCCAGTTGACATGAAAAAAAAAGAAAGAAGACCACAGAACTGTTTGAGGACTTGAGAAACCAAATTGTGAGGAAGCATGAGTAATCTCAAGGCTACAAGTCCATCTCCAAAGACCTGAATGTTCCTGTGTCTACCGTGCGCAGTGTCATCAAGAAGTTTAAAGCCCATGGCACTGTGGCTAACCTGCCTAGATGTGGAAGGAAAAGAAAAATTGACGAGAGATTTCAACGCAAGATTGTGCGGATGGTGGATAAAAAACCTCAACTAACATCCAAACAAGTTCAAGCTGCCCTGCAGTCCGAGGGTACAACAGTGTCAACCCATACTATCCGTCGGCGTCTGAATGAAAAGGGACTGTATGGTAGGATACCCAGAAAGACCCCACTTCTTATCCCAAGACAAAAAAAAGCCAGGCTGGAGTTTGCCAAAACTTACCTGAGAAAGCCTAAAACATTTTGGAACAATGTTCTCTGGTCAGATGAGACAAAAGTAGAGCTTTTTGGGCAAATGCATCAACATAGAGTTTACAGGAGAAAAAAAGAGGCATTTAAAGAAAAGAACACGGTCCCTACAGTCAAACATGGCGGAGGTTCCCTGATGTTTTGGGGTTGCTTTGCTGCCTCTGGCACTGAACTGCTTGACCGAATGCATGGCATTATGAAGTCTGAAGACTACCAACAAATTTTGCAACATAATGTAGGGCCCAGTGTGAGAAAGCTGGGTCTCCCTCAAAGGTCATGGGTCTTCCAGCAGGACAATGACCCAAACCACACTTCAAAAAGCACTAGAAAATGGTTTGAGAGAAAGCACTGTAGACTTCTTAGGTGGCCAGCAATGAGTCCAGATCTGAATCCCATAGAACACCCGTGGATAGATCTAAAAATGGCAGTTTGGAGAAGGCACCCTTCAAATATCAGGGACCTGGAGCAGTTTGCCAAAGAAGAATGGTCTAAAATTCCAGCAGAGCATTGTAAGAAACTCATTGATGGTTACCGGAAGCGGTTGATCGCAGTTATTTTGGCTAAAAGTTGTGCAACCAAGTCTTAGGCTGAGGGTGCCAATACTTTTGTCTGGCCCATTTTTGGAATTTTGTGTAAAATGATCAATGTTTTTTGCTTTTTGCTTCATTCTCTTTTGTGTTTTTTCATTGAAGACAAATTAAATGAAGATAATACCAAAGAATTTGTGATTGCAATCATTTTAGGAAGAAACTAAGTATTATCTGACAGAATTGCAGCGGTGTCAATACTTTTGGCCACAACTGTACGTTCCAGTCTATATGAGTCGCCCCTCTGGTATTGGATTTGCGGGCATTTAGGCCTCCTTGTGTTGTAACAGGTGTATCCCTTTACAGGAGTTACCTCTGCCGTTTCTCCACTACGAGCGTACAGTGTCACAATCAAGAGGGTAATCCCCTCAAGCACCTATCCCCTTTTTATTAAACTATCCTCAATAAATATCCTTGATTTTATGAAAGTCAGTCTCTTGAGTATTGGGTATACAGCTACCACTACGCCACCAGTGATCCAGTGAGTCCACTTTACATCATCACGCCCTGTGGACGTAACATATACGTTCATTGAGTCTGAAATGAATGCCCACAGCAGGTAAAGTTAGTGCCACCCCAGTCCCCTCCAATGCTGAAGAAGTAGTAGGTGCCAGTAGCTTACATGGTAGTGACTGTAGTTTGTACTTGTGTAGTATTGGTAGTACTGTAGTACAATGAGTCTAAAATTTCATTAATCCAGGACCTGAGTATTCGATTTGGCTAAGGCTAACTTGGGTAATGGAATTTAATGGATCGGTTTCTTGGAAAGCCCAACAGCAGCATTAAGATAAAGAGAGCATAACTGGCTGGTTGAGATCTGTGTTTGAACATACTGCAGATGGTCATGGATATATCAAGTAATTAACTCCAGAAATGCATTTTTGATGAAGAGTTGAGATTCATTGTGCTAAAATTTTCTTTTTACTAACTAAGAAAGTTCAGTCCATTTAAGATTCTCCCTCATTTTCCTTTTCTTAGCTTTATTCCCAGATCCTGTCCAGCATCTTATCATTTTCCATATTGCTACTCATTTTTACCTCAGATATATTACAAAGCACACATTTTATTTTTATTGTTTGGTTATATAGTACCATAATATTCCACAGTACTTAAAGGGATTGTGCCACCATATAACATATTGCTAATGCGGCAGACTTCATTTAAAACCATGCTGTTGTAAATTACACCGATTAAGGCAGGGGTGGGGAACTCCAGGCTTCGAGGGCCGCACACAGTGCAGGTTTTCATGATTTCCTTAGTATTGCACAGGTGATAATATAATCACCAGTACTGGTGATGATTCCAGACTCTGTGCAATGCTAGGGAGATCCTGAAAACATGACCTGTTGGTGGCCCTCGAGGCCTGGAGTTCCCCACCCCTGCATTAAGGGGTTGTCCAGGCTTTTCCTAAAATCTGTATGTGTATCAAAATGCTAGCAGTTTGTAATTTACACCCTGTCAGCATTTTGCATGGTTACTTGGCTATCATGATTCAGCGTGTGTAGAGGAGCAGCTCACCCCCCGACTAGACTGGGTGTTAATGTCCAGTTGTCACATTACAGTCAGGCTCCAAAACAACATGCCTCTAGTTGGCGGGTGAGCTGCTCCTCCACACATGCTGAATTGTTATATCCAGGTAACTATGCAAAATGCTGACAGGGTCTAAATTACAAACTGTCAGCATTTTGCAGCCTAGATACACACAAAGATTGTAGGAAAAGCCCAGACAACCCCTTTAAAAATTATGCCCAGTTCAAAAGCTTTGATGTTTACTATGGCGCACCCTAGTGATAGATCTACTGGCATCTATATCCATCCTTCTAACACTCTCCTAGAGGCCGAGAATGCAGAGTTCCGTTTTCGTTTCAAATAGCTCTTCAGTCATTCAGGTGGATCCCTCCGCGGGTCAGCAAGACGGATCTCATCCAGCTGACTGAAAGCTATTAGGTGCGGGAGAACTTGCTGCACCACTGCTCCCTCTTCATGAGGGGAGCTAAATCAGTCAGTGTGTTCTCTCTGGACTGCAAGATTGCAGTGCTAACCACTGAGCCACTGTGCTGCCTCATTAATAAACAGCAACAGCACAACTGCATATTACATTGCCATCTCTGCCATAGAAAATGCACTGCCACAAGTGGTTGTAGACTTTAGCTAGGGTCACACATGCGTTTGGTTTTTTTTAAATCCTGATCCGGTTTTGAGCTTTTAAAAAACTCAAAACCGGAGCAGGAAACGCTCCTCATAGGAGCCCATTATAAAAACCGGATTGCTTTACAAGCAATCCGGTTACCACATCCGGCTCTGCAGCCTGCGTGAAAAATCATGCAGGCTGCAGTTTTCGGAGCGGTTCTAGCCTCCGCAATGCAGTAACCGCATTGCTCAGGATGTGTAATCCTGAGCAATGCGGTTACAGTACATACTTTGCTTATCCCGGCTGCCGCCGGGATAAGCGAAGTGTTTTTACTGTTAAAAAGGAATAAATATTATTAATAATTGTGGCCATCTTGTCTCTAGGGGGTGCCCACCCCCCTAGAGACATGCTACCCACTCAGGTGGGCATATAATGTGTTAATTACTGATGTCGGCTCCTGTTGGCTCTGTACATTTTTCTGAAGCCGCAGGTCCTCTGACAGCTGCGCACATACTATACGTAATGTACGTATAGTATGTGCGCTGTCCGGGTCCTGCAGGCATTTACAGTAGATCTTTGGGCTGCGCAGTGCCATAGATCTACTGTAAAAGCCTTCAGGACCTCAGACAGCGCACATACTATATGTACATTACATATACTATGTGCGCAGCTGTCAGAGGAGCTGCGGCTTCATTCAGAAAATGTACAGAGCCGACAATAACGGCTAACTGTACTAGCAATATTAACACATGACATGCCGTCCTGAGTGGACAGCATGTCTCTAGGGGGGTGGGCAACCCCTAGAGACATGTTGCCCACAATTAATTATTAATATAAAATCATTTATTACTGATTTTACAGTTTGCTCATCCCTGCGGTAGCAGGGATGAGCAAACTATCTGGTAACCGGATTGCTCCGGATTACACATCTGGAGCAATCTGGTTTCCGGATAGCGGCTTTCTTGAAAAATGTGCGTGAAGCTAATTGCGTTCACCGCATCAGGATCTGGATGCGGTGAATGCAATTGCGCTGTCAAATGTGACCCTAGCCTTTATCAATGTTTTCAACTTTTGGCTGAATCTACAACATTTAGACACATGGTTACTAAGGATGGGGCACTTCTACCACAATATCATCTCCACCTATTCCACAGTCTAATTGGTTGCAAGGATGGGGGTTTACACTGACCTCCTGGAATTTGGAAACACATAGTAAATCTCGGTTCACACGTATTTTCTCCATCTGAGAACAAACATTTGATTATGCTGATCAGAGTTTATTCAGAGTGGGATCTGTTTTTCTTGGATGTGGAGAAGAATAAAAAAGTTTCTCCATCCTCTTCATTTTTCCAGTCCAAGAATATCAGACCGCACTTGAATGACATCCCTGTTTTTTTATGGACCCATAGACTTGAATGACTGAGTGCAATCTGACTCTAGGAGGTAAATAGTGAATGCTGCTATTTTTTTTACGCGGATCACTTGGTCCAAGGAGAAAAATCAGAAATGTACAAGCTTCATGAATTAATATTGGTGAAAGTGCAATCCGATTTCCTAATGGATACCACTCAAACCGAAAATGTGGTCATCTGTACAAGCTATAAGGCTGCAATGCAAACACATAATCCGAGGGGTAAAGTATGGAAATAACTGACAGATAATAGTATAAGAGCCTCTATATGTGTTAATTTCTAGGTGTGTCTTTTAATTCGGAATCCACTTCACTAATCCACATGCTAACATCTGATTTATATAGTTGTAGACAATATGCAGCCAACCATATGCAAATGTGCTCCATTACTATTTCTAGAGAGTGTACACAATATGCTAATTGTTTATTAGACATTTCAGTGAACTGACACGATAGCATGAAAAGCTGCAAGGACTGATCTTAGAAATTACACTTATTTGGCAAACGCGTGTTCTCTTTCCATTTCAGAAATAGATAGGTGCCCTTCAATTCTCCATGCACTTTCAGATAGTGAAGCATTATTTGTTGTTCCACACAATGTGATTTGTTGTGCTTGGTGATGCAGCTGCAATGGAAACTCATACCATGAAGCTCCTGGGAACCATTTTTTGGCTGATGTTAATTTCAGAAGAAGTCCTACACGTATTTAGTCATCAGTGCCTTAGTGACTTATGGATTATCCCCCTCAGTCAATGCGACACCAGCCTGTAACTTTACATGATCTCCTAATTTGAGTCTTTGGTCCCGTTTTTCAATAATATCACTCACAGGGGATTATTGAATCTTTAGGAGACAAGAAATGTCTTGATATGTCTAGCTACTTCAATGACATCTTATTACAGGACCATGCTGTTATCAGTAATCTCTCTAGAATTACATATTCTTTCACAAATGTCTATGAACATGGAAGACCCCTTAGCTCCCCGCTATCTTGGGAGCCAGACATCATCACTGAAATGTCTATAATGCAGACTGCATGGCTAGGGGCTAAGTTTTATACTTTGAGTAATGAGATGACTGACAAACCCAAATATAATTATTCCGTGATGTGTCAACAAACGTTTGCACATATAGTGACTACGTGAAACTGAGTGAGGTGGTTGATGGTATGCACCTGTCTGAGAACCTGGCATTAATTCCTTTATGCTGGTTTCACGCCATTGTTTTTTTGGTATCCGGCGAGATCAGGTAAAAACTGCATCTAACCGGATACATTTTTGCCCATAAACTGGATGAAAGTGTACCGGTATTACACCAGATCAGTATTCTGGTTCCTTTATAATACCGGTACGGTTTCTTCTGGCTGCATCCAGTACCATCCTGGATTGTCTAGATCTGTTTCTGTTTTGGGTCCTTACCAAATACCTGAGTGTTTGACACGGACCCCAAACAGGAACTTCACTGAGAAATCTGTGATTTAAGAATTATACTCCTCTGTCTCACTGCTGCGGTCATTTCAGGGTTTGCTCTGCACTACCCTATAAACAGCCAATCACAGATATCCAGTCCCTGTTACAGCATTTGTAATTCAAATATAAAAGGAGAAAGAAAAAAACGGCTTCACGATCGCGCTGTCCTCAAAGTTAATAAATCCATGTACCCATGGACTCCGACCAACTGTTTGTTCCACTTTAAACTCTACGCGTTTCGTGTACACACTGTACACTTCCTCAGGAGTTGAAGTTAACAAGAGAACTGGATAGGTCGAACCAGCAAGGAACAGGGATAGCCAAAGGAATTCAGAGGGGGTACGAGGATATGTCACCGAGGGATGGGCCAGAGGGGTCCGGGAGGTACCAGGCAGAGTAGGAGGTTAGGATGGCGAGACATCAGGCAGTCGTATGACCAGGACAGGGACACCAGCACTAGAAGAAAATACCAGACGTTAATAACGGAACAGACGCAAGGCTTATAGCAAGCAAACACTGATCCTGGGACCTGAGCACAGCAACTTTAGAACAGCAGCACAAAGTTGCCCAGGCACCTTGCTAAGCAAGTAAGGGCCTTAAATATGTGATTGGTTGAGAGGGGTGGATTGGAAAAAGGGATATTGGCCCTTTAAATACAGAGAACCTGCGGCCCATGCTCTCTAAGCATGCTCCCCTGCAACCCAGAAGTAAAAGGAGGCAGGGGAGATGCAGGAGGGTGGAGCTGCAGCAGGGATGGTGCAAGTAGGCATCGCGGGAGCATGGGACAGGTAAGTAAGAGAATAGGGAACAGGGTGTTTGGAACATGACAAGGCCCGGCCTCCCTGCCTCATAGAGATGGGTCCAGAGGAGAGGGGACCTTACAAAGGATCTCCGCCGGCTTAAAATAAACGCATATGTGAAAGCGCCCTTAGTTGTATTCTCTGTCTTGTGGAGTGAGGATGCTAGCAGGATTTTCTGGTATCAGAGCAAGCTGCAAATTACTATTATTAAAATTAGACAAGCATTATATTTTTCAAAGTGATTTTTTTTTACCTTGTCTTAACATATTTAACATACGTATATACTTTATTCTTGCCGTGCTTACTTTTTTCCTTGATCCATAAAATCATGCATCTGATCAGTGTCATCTAAGCATCTTTGTTACCATAGGAACAATATATATGGCATTTATTTGCTGTAACTTTTTTTAAATCAACCAAAAGTTAAAGGAACAGATACAGTTGTGCTTGAAAGTTTGTGAACCCTTCAGAATTTCCATATTTCTGCATACATTTAAACTAAAACTTCATCTGATTTACAGACAAATCCTAAAAGTATCTTATTTTAATAAGCTCTTTTTTCCTCCTAAATTGTGAGGGATGACACACCCACTCCAAGGACGGGGGTACTCAGTGACCGGGCAGCTGCTGTTCTTCACTCTCTGTTCTTTTCATGGGAACAGAAAGGGGCCGAGACCTGATCCCATGACCCTAGCGATGTCATTTTAATAAACGGGGATAGATGATGGGGTATGCGTGATGCCACCTACGACATGTGGCCAGGACAGCCGACACTGCTTCGAACCTCTGGGGGGCGATGATCGGCAGCTTGGATGGTTCCGCTCCCCACAGGCGGAGAGCAGTCTGCAGGGCAGCAGGGTGGAGGAGTCAGTTCGGACCTTGGCAGATGTTCATTAGGTCGACAGCACCCCAGTGTCTCATGCGGCCTCTGCGGCCGGTGGTCGCCGCTAAAGAAAGTCTCACACACCACAGCTGGAGTTCTGCTACTGTGGCGCCCTGCTCACGCAGGTAGCTACAGACTTCTCTAATGCACAGTTGGGTTTCCACAGCAGGTACCTACTACATGCAACACCTTCCACCCCGACACAGTAGGGGGAGCTCAACTTGCTGACCTTAGGCAAGATCCCCTATAAATACTGCTGCTGGGGGAGGAGCTAATTAGAGTGTGCAGACGCTAGGAGAGCTGCGAAGACGTCCTGGTAGTCAGTGCCGCAGTTAGGCCCGAGCCAGTGACCCGCAGTGGCCCTTCTGACGTTCGCAAGCCTGAGTGGGGACAGAAGGCAAGGAACAGACAGCCTAAAGGGAGTGAGTAAATAGTGGAAGTTCGCCCAAAGACGTACCAGACATCGGAGATCCGCACCTGTAGGATACTTCAGGACTACAGAAAACCCTGTCACACCGTGGAGGCTTCAGCCACCTGGTCCCCCTGTGGGTCAGAGAGAGGGAGCTAGACACAGCAGTGTTCCACCGCAGTGATCAGAGAGTGTAACCCGTGGACCGCACAGGAGGAGAGGGCAGAGAACAGAGACAGGAAGAGAGAGGAGGCCAGGCTGGCTGCATGCAGACTGGGATTCAGCTATTACAGAGGAACAGAGGAGGCCTTATACCCACTTGCTGTGGGGACCCACTGTGCACCCGATCACCTGTCAGGACCTGGACATCTTTACCTGCCAAATCAATAGTAAAAAGGTAAAAGAGACTTCAACAGTGTGTGTGTCACTTTCCTCTCCATTCCAAGTGCCCCTCATAGACTGCTCCATCACTCCCCATCCCAACCTACAGCTCCACTCCAAGCTACCCCTTCTCACTACGTTGCCCCGGAGGAATCGCCCTACCTGTAGGGGGCTTTGCCAACTCAGCCGCACTACCATCTACCTCCGGTGGACTGTGGCGGCTCTGGTGACCCATCACCAGATACTACAGGTGGCATCACGTGAACTATATAAAAACTCTAATCCCCTGTAAATATACCCTTTTTGAAGTGACACCCAGGACACGGGATCAGGCGCAGCCACCACTCCCCGTGGCATAGCAACGCAACCCTTGGAGCCTGATACCCGAGTACCCCAAAGCCTGGGGCTAGACACTACTTTTACTCAGTTGTTTCAGCATGGCCACCAGGTACTTTCCTTGCCAACCTCCGGTTCAGCTTTGTCTCCAGAACCGGGTCAGTGCAGTCGAGCCTCGGTTAGTGTCCCTTCCTTTCTCTCAGTAGGCATCTCTGTCTCTGGTGGTTCCTTTGCGCTATAAGCTCATCTTGCCTCTCCTCACTTTGCGCATTCACAGCACAGAGCTCAGGTATCGACAGCCACGATTGCTCTGTTGTACCCCTTCTGGGCACTGCTCCCTAGTTCGGCTGCCTTCTCTGAGTTGTGTCGGGTGTTCATCCACAGCTCCCGTCAGAAGCTTGGAGCCTCCGGTTCAACGGTTCCTGCGAGAAGCATCCGCACCGCGTTCAGGGCCGGGTCCCTGTGTTGTCCTCCAGTCCCTCTGTCTTGCCAGATATAGGCGTACGGGTTCTATGTCTCATTCCGTACCCCAAGGGCTCCTTTCTTCCTCTACACCTGTCTGTCCTTCCCTCCTAGGGTGAGCGTGGTCGTGCTCCAGCCCACGGCAATCGGCACCATACCACTCCTACACTCCCGACTTCCACTCTTCTTCGATGTTCTCTCTCTTTCCTTCTCCACTAAGTCTACACTTTTTCTTCTGGCTATGCTTGGGTCCTCCCTCTGGGTCCACCCACCATCCCGGGGTCCTAAGTGTTGTGTGTGTATGTGAAGCTCAACTGCACCATCCCAGTAACTGGAGATCAGTGGCACAACTCTCACCCTAATGGAGGAGTGTAATACCTCTGTTGGTGGCCTACCCGGTGGGGCACCACAGGGACATGGGGGTGCATCTTAAAGGCTATGTCTATGGTACCTGGCTGTGTCTTTGAGGGGCCTGCGGCGGTGGAGTGGATCACCGGAGGCAGGTGCCAGTCAAAGGAGGCAGAAGCATGCTGCAGCAGTGGCTGCCAGTGATCATGTGTGCCCGCTGTTTAAGTAAATTTAATATGCACTGCTCCCTATGCGGGGCAATGTGCAGGGAGACCAGGGCTTATTAAACCCTAAACAGTGGGAACAAGCGAACACTCAACAGCCAATGCTGCAGCTGTGGATGATCACCTGTGCCCGGTTATTAAATAAACTGTATATTCATTGCTTCCCACACAGATAATCCCGATTGTGAGAGCAGTGAACATCCCGGCAGCTGACGGTGTGTGGGAACACAACGCATGACAATGGTGGTCAGCGGCCGGCATGAGAAGATGTGGAGGAGTAATGGATGGTGAGTATAACCATTTTTTTAATGTGTGTACTCTGATAGGGGATCTAATGCCAGGATGGGGGCCATACACACCATGACAGGGGATCATATATACCAGGATGGGGGATCATATATACCTGGATGGGGAACATATACCACTATGGGGGATAACATACCTAGATGAGGGACCTATATCTGGATGGGGGATCATATACCAGGGTGGGGCACATATAACTCAGGATTGGAATGTACACCAGAATTAAAGACATATATAACAGGATGGAGAACATACACCAGGATGGGGGATATATACAGGGGCTGGCTGGAGCCTCCATCCCTGGGTGGCAGATTTGCCCTGCCGGCCCTGACTCGAGAAGCGGGGGGGCCGTCAGGTCTGACTTGAGAAGCGGGGGGGGGGGGGGGTGCTGTCAGGTCTGACTTGAGAAGCGGGGGGGGGGGGTGGTGCTATCAGCCCTTACCTGATCAGAGACTTCCAGCGTCACAGAGCAACTCCCGCGGCCGGGCCGTCTCGCGTCATGTGCCGGCCGCAAAGCCACCAGCCCAGGGGGCACTTGCCCCCCTGCCACCTGGGCCAGCCCGCCCCTGGATATATATATACTTGGAAGGGGCCTAGGACTGAGAATGTTAGTACAAAATTGGGGGACATTACCTCCATGACAGTGTCAGAAGCAGATCTCTTCCCCATAACAGTGCATCATGACCACATTTTTTTGCTTCAAAACTTTCTCCCTACTTTCCTCCTCTAAAATCTGGGTGTGTCCTATGGTCCGGTGCATCATTTAGTCTGAAAAATATGAGAGATAAAGAGAGCTAAATTAACCAATGAGAAGAAAATATAGATTTTGTTATTTCTTCATAGAGAAAAATTGAGTGGTACAAGTGTATGAACCTGTGATGAACCTGGAAGGGACAGTGTTTTTCTGGATCCCCGCTGCTCATACAGTGGAATAAACACACTTCGTCAGAGATGATGGTCAAAATCCTGGCTTTAAATTCCAACGCGTTTCAGAGCCACACCTTGCGCCTTCCTCAGGGAGCCAACATATACATATGTGAACCTGGTATTTGACAGATATTGTGCGGTCAGCTTCTGAGCCTCTTCATAAGCAGGGATCCAACATAAGGCATACCGTAGTATAGTGATGGGCGAATCCTAAATTACTCGGAATCGCTTGACTCTAGCGAGTCCGAGCCCAGGACTCGCTACTCGTTGCGAGTCTAGCGAGTCCAATGTTAATGAATGGGGAAGCGAGTAATAGCGAGTAGTGTGAGATTTACAAATCGCAGATGTGTCTCGGAAGCTTCAGCCTGAAGCAATCCTAGTTTTGTCATTTATTTGCATTGGACTCGTTTACTTTGTAAGTAATCGCTGGGAAACTCGCACAGATAAGAGAAGAGTCCTGTCTGCTCTGTGCAGCTCCAGGGTCCTAGAGCCTGCCTGCTGACTGATGTAGCAGTGCTGAGATTGTTCTCAGTCTGCTCATTCCCTGTGTACAGACATGAATGTCTGTGCACAGAGATGATGTAGCAGTGCTGAGATTGTTCTCAGTCTGCTCATTCCCTGTGCATAGACATCTATATCTATACACAGGGGATGTAGCAGAGAGGACATCGCGTTTTGGACTGCGTCGGACGGAAGAGGATTTTTTTAATTAAAGATGGAGTCCCTAATGGCTTTTTTTTTTATTTCTAATAAAAAAATTTCTCTGTGTTGTGTTTTTTTTAAAACAATTTAATAGAAATTCATGGCGGTCATGTCTAATATTGGCGTGACCGCCATAAATTTCGGGCTTAGGGCCAGCTGATAATACAAAGCTGGCCCTAACCTCTATTACCCAGCGTGCCACCGCCACCAGGGCCGCTGGAAGAGCGGGGTTCAGCGCCAGAGGATGGCGCTTCAATGAACGCACCATCTTCTGGGGCGGCTGCGGGCTGCAATTTGCAGCGGGGGGTGCCCAGAAAGCTTGGGCATCCCTGCGCTGCGGATTCCAGCCCCCAGCTGCTTAGCTGTACCTGGCTAGACATAGAAATTGCGCGGAGCCCCACGCATTTTTTTGACTCCGACTCCGAGACGACTCCGACTCCGAGACGACTCCGACTCGACTCCGAGACGACTCCGACTCGACTCCGAGACGACTCCGACTCCGAGACGACTCCGACTCCGAGACGACTCCGACTCCGAGACGACTCCGACTCCGAGACGACTCCGACTCCGACTCCGAGACGACTCCGACTCCGACTCCGAGACGACTCCGACTCCGAGACGACTCCGACTCCGAGACGACTCCGACTCCGAGGCGACTCCGACTCTGAGGCGACTCCGACTCTGAGGCGACTCCGACTCTGAGACTCCGACTCTGAGACTCCGACTCTGAGGAGACTCCGACTCTGAGACTCTGACTCTGAGCCTCTGACTCTGAAATTCATTAAATAATAAAAAAAAAAATGCGTGGGGCTCCACACAATTTCTATGTCTAGCCAGGTACAGCTAAGCAACTGGGGGCTGGAATCCGCAGCGCAGGGATGCCCAAGCTTTCTGGGCACCCCCCGCTGCAAATTGCAGCCCGCAGCCGCCCCAGAAGATGGCGCGTTCATTGAAGCGCCATCCTCTGGCGCTGAACCCCGCTCTTCCAGCGGCCCTGGTGGCGGTGGCACGCTGGGTAATAAAGGGGTTAATACCAGCTTTGTTATACAAGCTGGTATTAAGCCCGGGATTCTTAATGTCAGGCCACGTTTGACCCGGCCACTAAGAATCTCCAATAAAGGGTTAAAAAAACACAACACAGAGAAAATTTTTTATTTGAAATAAAAAAAAAAGCCATTAGGGACTCCATCTTTAATTAAAAAAATCCTCTTCCGTCCGACGCAGTCCAAAACGCAATGTCCTCTCTGCTACATCCCCTGTGCATAAATATAGATGTCTATGCACAGGGAATGAGCAGACTGAGAACAATCTCAGCACTGCTACATCAGGTAGCAGGCGGGCTCTAGGACCCTGGAGCTGCACAGAGAAGACAGCTGGACTCGGCTCGCAAAGAAACAGCAGTTACTTTGCGAGTTTCCCTGCTATCACTGGCACAGTAGCCAGTGATTACTCGCACGAGTCTAATGCAAACAATGGCAATCCTAGTTTTGTCAGCGTTTCTGACAAAACTAGGATTGATATTGATTTGCATTGGACTCGTGCGAGTAATCACTGGGAAACTCGCAGAGTACCGAGTCCTGCGAGTCCCTTACTACTCGCCGAGTAACGAGTCCTAGCGAGTAGATTCGCCCATCCCTACCGTAGTATTACATCTTATGTTTGGAAAGGGTTAAATAAAACAGATCACCCACTCTTGCCTGATGATCAACCCATTGATTGAAAACACCATACTATAGTTTCACTTTCAAATTTACTATTAATCTTCTATACAATTGTCTTGCGGCCACTTCCGTCTGAGGCCGAAATCGCGCGCAAGCGCTCAATGGTTGCCACCAGCCACGGCAACCAATGAGCGCAGCGTATGCAAAACAGCCACGCACCGCGTTTGCGATCCAATCAGCGACGTGCGATTTCGGCATAACAGACACCGCGCTGTCAGCCTCCTCCTGCCCGCGCCTGCCCACTAGAGAGGGTGCGCCCACCTCCGGCCCCCTCTTGCCCGCTGCTACCACCCACCACTCCATTTCCCCCCTCACTCCATTCCCACCCCCTCGCTCCATTGCTCCCCCTCGCTCCATTGCCCCCCCCTCACTCCATCTCCCTCCGCTCCATTCCCCCCTGCTCCCCGTCGTTCCGGTTTCACCCACACCCGGTGTTTAGATTGCCGCCGGAAGCTACAGCAGATAATGAGCGGTCATGTGAAAGGCTCTGTGCACGTCACTTCAGCCCGCCTATCACATGACCACTCATTATCTGCTGTAGCTTCTGGTGGCGATGTAAACACTGGGTTTGTGAGATGGGAGGGAGGATGGACGTGTGCATACCACTGGCCCTTCACCCTGCGCTGACCACTCTGCCTCACCCTGCACTGACCACTCGGCCTCCATCCTGCGCTGACCACTCGGCCTCCATCCTGCGCTGACCACTCGGCCTCCATCCTGCACTGACCACTCGGCCTCCATCCTGCGCTGACCACTCGGCCTCCATCCTGCGCTGACCACTCGGCCTCCATCCTGCGCTGACCACTCGGCCTCCATCCTGCGCTGACCACTGAGCCACCATATTGTGCTAACCACTGAGCCACCGTACTTTGCTAACCACTTAGCCACCGTACTGTGCTAACCACTGAGCGGCCATATAGTGTGCTAGCCACTGAGCCACCATGTTGTGCTAACCACTGAGCCACCATATACAGTGCTAATACAGTGCTAACCACTGAGCCACCATACAGTGCTAACCACTGAGCCACCGTACAGTGCTAACCACTGAGCCACCGTACAGTGCTAACCACTGAGCCACCATACTGTGCTAACCACAGTATGTGGCAGCACAAGGGGCTAATAAAGGTCTGACTTTAGCTGATGCTCTGCTTGTGATTCATTTAGCACTCCACAAGCCGATAAAAAAAACCTATTTTTTCCTGTACCATATACAATGCTGACCACTGAGCCACCATACTGTGCTAACCACAGAGCCACCGTACAGTGCTAACCACTGAGCCACCATACAGTGCTAACCACTGAGCCACCGTACAGTGCTAACCACTGAGCCACCATACAGTGCTAACCACTGAGCCACCGTACAGTGCTAACCACTAAGCCACCGTACAGTGCTAACCACTGAGCCACCGTACTGTGCTAACCACAGAGTCACCGTACAGTGCTAGCCACTGAGCCACCATATTTTGCTAACTTGTAGAAGTAACGGATCCAGCACCAGACAGAACTCCATATAAAAGTTTCTTCTTTATTGAATCATGTCATCAAGGCATACAATTATTATTGCATGTAAATATGGGAATGCAGTCCCTAGATAGGCCATATTTACATGCAATAATAATTTTATGCCTTGATGACATGATTCAATAAAGAAGAAACTTTTATATGGAGTTCTGTCTGGTGCTGGATCCTTCACTTCTACAGACAGTCAATCCAGGCACCACCGGTCCATTGGAATTGGGTGAGCACATATCTCCATTCCCCTTTCCTACTAGAAATATTGTGCTAACCACAGAGCTACCGTACAGTGCTAGCCACTGAGCCACCATACTGTGCTAACCACTAGCCACCATATACAGTGCTACCCACTGAGCCACCATATACTGTGCTAACCACTGTGCTAACCACTGAGCCACCATATACAGTGCTAACCACTAAGCCACCATATACAGTGCTAACCACTACGCCACCATAGAGTGCTAATCACGGAGTCACCATATACAGTGCTAACCACTGAGTCACCGTATACAGTGCTTACCACTGAGCCACATTACTGTTCTAATTATTGAGCCACCATATACAGTGCCAACCACTGAGCCACCATAGAGTGCTACACTGAGGCTCCGTATGCAGTGCTAACTACTGAGCCCCCGTATACTCTGCTAACCACTTAGCCCCTGTATACTTAGTTAACCACTGAGCCCCCATATACTCTGCTAACCACTGAGCCCCTGTATACTCTGCAAACCACTGAGCCGCCGTATATTCTACTAACCACTGAGCCACCCTAAAGTCTGCTAACCACTGAGCACACATGTATTCTGCTAACCACTGAGGCGCCGTAAACTCTGCTAACCACTGAGCCGCTGTATACTCTGCTAAACACTCTGCTGCGGGCAGGAGGGGCAGGTGAACAGCGGCCTGGTGCGGGCAGGAGGGGCCCCTGCCCCCTCCTGCCCGCATTCGGCCGCTGTTCCCCGGCCCTCTCCTGCCCGCACCTGGCCACTGTTCCCCGGCCCCCTCCTGGCCGCACCCAGTCACTGTGCCCCTGGCCCCCTCCTGCCTGCACCTGGTCGCTGTCCCCCTGGCCCCCTCCTGCCCGCACCTGGCCACTGTCCCCCGGCCCCCTCCTGCCCGCACCTGGACGCTCTTCCTCGGCCCCCTCCTGCCCGCACCTGGCCACTGTCCCCCGGCCCCCTCTTGCTTGCACCCGGCCGCTGTCCCCCGGCCCCCTCCTGACCCCACCTGCCCGCTGTCTCCTCCTGGACCCCGGCACCGCTGCACACTGCCACCGCTGCACACCGGTACTGCTGTAGGTATCTACTAAATAATTGTCTACTTCTGTCTGTTTGTCTGTAACGCAAATCGCGCGTCGCTGATTGGTCAGGCCAGCCGCCCACGACCAATCAGCAACAGGGACAGTCCGCCCGCAAATTGGCACAGGATTTCAACCACGCTTCGCTGATTGGTTGCGCCCGGCCGATTGCCAGCAATCAGCAATATTGGCGCAGGATTTAAACCCAGCTTCGCTTTGCATTATTCTTAAATCTTCATAAATAAACTACATACATATTCTAGAATACCCGATGCATTAGAATTGGGCCACCCGGCCGATTGCCAGCAATCAGCAATATTGGCGCAGGATTTAAACCCAGCTTCGCTTTGCATTATTCTTAAATCTTCATAAATAAACTACATACATATTCTAGAATACCCGATGCATTAGAATCGGGCCACCATCTAGTATTATTTATATTTGCTATTAAAGGTTAACATACTTTTTCCACTCATAACATACCGTATATACTCGTGTATAAGCCGACCCGTGTATAAGCCGACCCCCCTACTTTTGCCCCAAAAATCTGGAAAAACCTATTGACTCGTGTATAAGCCGAGGGTGGACCCCAGCACAGGTATACAGCCCCCAGCAGTGTGGTATACAGGCCTCCCCAGTGGTAGTATACAGCAGCCCCAGTGGTAGTATACAGATTCCCCAGCAGCCCCATGTGGTAGTATACAGAGTCCCAGCAGCCCCAGTGGTAGTATACAGGAGCCCACAGCCCGTGGTAGTAACAGGAGCCCAGCAGCCCCAGTGGTAGTATACAGGAGCCCAGCAGCCCCAGTGGTAGTTACAGGAGCCCCAGCAGCCCCAGTGGTAGTATACAGCAGCCCCAGTGTATACAGCAGGCCCTCAGGGGTACATATAGCAGCCCCCAGGTGGGTACCCACAGCAAGCCCCCTGGGGGTACCAAAGCCAGACCCACCAGGGGTACCAACAGCCCCCTGGGGGTACCAACAGCCCCCAGGGGGTACCACAGCCCCTGGGGGTACCCAGCCCGGGTACATACCCCAGGGTCCCCCCACAAAGCTGGCAACTGCACTGTCCCCCCTTGTAAGGCCCCCAAGCTGCTTATACATTACCATCCCGGTGTTCTGATCAGCGCTGCTCCTCGGTGCTGCGTCTTCATCCTTCGTCCTCGCTGGCTGCATCCGGGATCTCCGGCGGTCGCGCGATGACGTCATATCGCTGCGACAGCCGGAGAACCCGGATGCAGCCAGCGAGGACGGGAGGATGAAGAAGAAGCACCGAGGAGCGGCGCCGATCAGAAAACCGGGATGGTAATGTATAAGCAGCGGGGGGGGGGCCTTACAAGGGGGGACACGCTGGGTATATTTAACAGGAAGTAATTTTATCATTTACTCTTAGTAGTATTACTAATGGTATACTTGTAGTTCAGTTTGTACTATTTATTTAGTATCACCATTTTTCCATCCTGTGTGCCCCCATTTTTGGTATTTACTTCACTTTCTCTCTACCTTGCTCTAATGTTTTCAATGTATTAATAAAGATTATATTTTTATTATTGGATTTTTGTGGCTAAATTTTTTTGTTTAAATAGGTCCGTACTTGTTCCAGTAGCCATCCGGTTATAGTGCTTGGGTTCTGTTACATTAATTATTTTCAATTGTACTCAATTGGTAATTGGCAATTTTTGCTTACTTGGGCAACAGCAGGGCAAAAAGTTACTGCCTTCTTTGTCTTAGTGTAAATTAGAATCTAAATTAATTTCTCTGCAAGGTAGTTGAGAATTTTGAATGTCAGTTATGTTTTATTTAGCAGCTCTGCAGCCGTTATTCCATGATGTGGTCAGTTTGACATGCTAAAATTGGAGAGAAGTATAAAGGGAACCTGTCACCAGTTCATGGTTTTTGCCATCTCATCTGAGAGCAGCATAATGTAGAGACAAAGACTCTGATTCCAGCGATGTGCACTCTTCTGCAGATTTAGCAGTTTGTGAATATGCCAGACTACCAGACTAAAGGTACTATTACACCCTACAATGTTGTAACGATCTCACCAACGATCTCACAGGAGAGCGGTTGTTAGGACATCTTTTTGACATCGTTGGTGAGATGTCACAAGTGTAGATATTGTGGACGACGCACCAACGATGTAGTGATCAGGTATCATTCGCACAACCCAGCGAACGATATTTGTTCACTGTTGTGAATAGGCGAAGTCGTTAACAACATTGTTATCGCGGTGTCACACACAACGATGCAGCAGGTTGGCTGAACGAAGATAGGCTGATTTGAGAACATGTTCTCAAATCTGCGATCCAACGATTTATCGTAGTCATATCTCGGTGTCACGTACTAATGATGTCGTTTGAATGACTTCAAAAAAGTGACGTTTCAGCGATATCGTTCACGATATCGTACCGTGTAACGGTACCTTAATGATAATCTCAAGATGATTAAACAGTGATTTTATTAAACTACACTGAGCAGCCCTGTAGGTGACATCGCTGGAATCAGGATCTTGTGTCCTATATTATGCTATTCTCAGATTGGGTTGCAAAAATCTGGTGACAGGCTCTCTTTAAAGGGAATACATTACAGTTTAACATTCGGAATTTGTTAAAAAGTTTATTAGTTAATAAAATTAAATGTGTAATTTTGTAAATACCGTATATACTCGCGTATAAGCCAGTTTTTCAGCCCAAAAATTGGGCTGAAATGTCCCCCCCTCGGCTTATACGCGAGTCACTGTATACTGTATACACTGTATACAGTATACAGTCACCCCTCCATCAGTATACAGGCCCCCCCCCTTGCTGCCGCAATCCTGTAAAGCAAGAGATCATTATACTTATCCCTGCCGCTGTCCGCCGCCGCCATCGCGCTCCTCCGGCTTCATCCAGCGTCTTCCAGCCTCCTCCGGTGGGCGCAGCCAATGACGTCATTGCCTCGTGCAAAAGAAGTCCACTGACCGGGCACTACACACGTGGAGCTCTGCTAACAGCCTGTCTGCTATGACGTCATTGCCTGCGCCGACCAGAGGAGGAAGCAGGAAGAAGCCGGATGAAGCCGGAGGAGCGCGATGGCGGGGGACTGTATACTACCACTGGGGCTGCTGTATACTACCACTGGGGCTGCTGTATACTACCACTGGGGCTGCTGTATACACTACCACTGGGGCTGCTACTGTATATACCACTGGGGCGCTGACACACTGCTGTGTTATACTACCACTGGGGCTGCTGCTGTATACTACCACTGGGGCTGCTGCTGTATACTACCACTGGCTGCTGTGATACTACCATGGGCTGCTGCTGTATACTACCACTGGGCGCTGCTGTATACTCACTGGGCTGCTGCTGTATATACCACTGGGGGCTGTGCTGTATACTACCACTGGCGTGCTGTAATACCACGGGCTGCGTATACCACACTGCTGGGGCTGTACCTGTGCTGGGTCACTCGTTATACACGAGTCAATAGGTTTTCCCAGGTTTTGGGGGCAAAAGTAGGCTTATACACGAGTATATACGGTAACTTTATACCTCAACTCTTGGGGACTATAAAAAATAGCCCAAGCTCTAAACATCTCACAGAAAAATGTTCAATTCATCATCCAAAAATGGAATGTATATATAACAACTGCAAACCTACCAAGACATGGCCGTCCATATATACACACATAAAAAGCAAGGAGAGCATTAATTAGAAAAGCAGCCAAGAGGTCAATGGTCACTCTGGAAGAGAAACAGAGATCCACAGTTCAGGTAAGAGAATCAGTCCACAGGACAAATATACTATTTTATATATAATATACACTATACTATACTATACTATACTATACATATATATATATAGTTTTATACTCCATAAACCTTTCCTTTATGGAACAGTGGCAAGAAGAATGTCATTTCTAAAAGCAAGCTATAAGAAGTCCATGTGTGGTGGAAAACTAACACTGCAAATTACCCTAAGAAGATCATCTCCACTGTAAAACACTAGGGTGGCGGCAGCATCATGCTGTAGGGATGTTTGACCACCTTCCCTGTTCCTGCTGAAGTAAGAGTTGATGGGAAGGATTGACTCATGGATCTAAGTACAAATTTCACAATTTTCAGATTTATATTTAAAATATTTAGAAAACCATGTATCATTTCCTTTACACTTCATGAATAGTTGCTAATTTTTGTTGGAATATCACATAAAATCCCAATAAAATACACCGAAATTTGTGGGTATCTACTATATAATCACGAATAATGTGTCACAGACTTCCGGCTCTTATGTCGCTATCCCACAATGCATTGCGGCACCATTGCGGGATAGCGACACAGGCGCCAGAAGTCTAGGTGAGAAAGACGGCACCGCTACCATCGGGAGATCAGCGTCACTAGTCGCTGATCTCCCGACAGTAGACGCCAGTCACCTCCCGCTGCACGGAGGTCAGCGGTGACTGGCGACGCAGCCGGGAGATGAGCGGTGTCTGCTCTATCAGAAGTACGCTGGCCGCCATATTAGAACACCCAAGTTAAGACCTCTCAGTACACCATTCAGGAAACTGCCTCTCTGGCATCACCAACATCTGTCAGTTTCAGATCCACAACAGGATTTTAGCTTCCTGAATACCCCTGTGGTCTCCTCATTGTGTACCTTCCAGGACGCCGGATGTTTCCATGCATAACATTACCAGTTGGGATACAGTAATGAAGGTGTTAACCCCCAAATGCCCATAGAAGCAAGACATTTTTACACTGTCACCAGGGTCACAGGTGCTGGGCATGGCCACTATCACTGCTGACATTCTATTGAAATTTACCCTCTGTTCAGTGATCTGGGTATCCTAGCCTGGTGGGTTACACTATCATATCTCTTTAAATCCTTCTTGGCACTATTAGGTTCAATGTCATGTCCTCCATGTATGATGTAAGCTGTGGTGCTGAGCCAATGTCATAATTGGAAGTTTCTCTCTGTGTTACATAGCTAAGGCTACGTTCACATTGTGTTTTTTTTGGCCTGTGTCTGCTTTGTGTTTGCTCATCAGTTTTTGTAGCCAAAACAAGGAGTGAGTGATAAATACTGAAGTGGTGTCCATGATTCTATCTTATTTTTGTTCTGATGGTTCCACTCCTGGTTTTGGCTACAAGAACTGATGAGCAAAAACAGACCAAAAACAGACCAAAAACAGACCAAAAACGCACAGTGTGAATGTAGCCTATCACCTACGCTCAGAAGGCTGCTGTTAACCAATAGCAGGCTCTTTGCTTAAAAGCTTGATTGCACCTCTCTGAAGCCAACTGAATTACTGCCACTGTACAGTAGTTCCCCATGCTGTAGAGGCCAAGCTGCTTCTGCCAGCAGGCTGAGAAACAGCTCAGTTTGGTCTGGAGATGCAACAATGCTGTTCATCCAAACATTTAATCTTCAGGAGACTATGATCCACTACAAAGCAGGAAGAAATGTTTTGGTAAGGCTAAGGCTAGGGTCAGACTAGCGTCTGCAGGCTGATGGATCCGTCTAAAACTTAGAATTCTGCAGCCTGGGCTGTGTAACGCTGTGTTCAGGCTGCCTATATCTCCCTATATCCCGGCCACTTGACACAGAAATTCCGGATATGTGCTATTTCTCAGTGCACAGAAAACGCAGTTTGCAGCGTTTTTGTGCAGTGTTTATTTTGTATTTGTCAGCAAAAAAGCAGTTGTGTAAAAATAAAAGCAGAGCAAAGCATATTGCATTTGTGCATATTACAAATGCAGCACAAATAATGGGATACACAAAGAAAGACAGACACACTCTCATCCTCCACAGCAATCCCATGGTGAACTCTGGTAATTTCTTCCTTTTGTGCCTCAACAGGACTTGGTGGTAGTTGGGTATGGTGCTTCTAGGACTTTGCACCATATGATATCCTGAGTCACATGTGGTGCATGTCCTGTAAGTCACTTCACGCAGCTCCTGGCGGTGCACTGAAATCACCAGGGGAGGGTGAGTATTGGAGCATTTTTGCTTTGGAAATCGCAGTAAAAAAACATCACTAATGGACAGTGTGATACCCATCCATTTTATGCTTTTTTGGGGGTTAGAATGGAATCAATGGGGAAAACGCAGCTCAAAAACAGGCATAATAATTGACATTTTGAGCGCATCCAATTTCTGCAGCAAGAAACGGACCACACACAAACGCACATGTGGGCACAGCATTTTTAAATCACCTTGACTTGAATGTAAAGGCTGTGAGTGGTCTATTTTTGCTGCAGAAAGGGATCACCAAAAACGCAGCACATACGTCTAGTGGGCAGTTAGCCTAAGTAGCTTGGGCCACCAAGCTTTCGTATCTGCAATTTTCACATGGACCACTAAACTTGATATTAGCAGGAAGTGACAGATCAGCCACACCTCTCACTTCCTCTTGTTTACTTATACATCTAAAGGCGGGGAGAAGACAGCCAGCTGTTATTGGATGTGGGGCTCGTGTGGCATAGCAACCTTATGTGAGCCCCGGCAGTGCGAGTGCCAACAACTCTGGTGCAACACCTGGATGGGAGATGAGTATAAACATTTTTCTTTTAATGGGCCCAAACATGGGGAATGAGAAGGGGTTGTTTAAATAGTGGACAACCTCTTTAAGCTCCGACTTCCTGTTTTGTTAAGATCACTTTTCAGAAGTCATCTTCTCGTCATCTTAGGTAGGATAAGAACAAATAATTCAACTATATTGAGTGAATAACAGGATTCCCTGTGAGTGATAGTCACAGCTTACCTTCTCCCCCTCTTTTAGGAATGTATTTTTCCTAGATCACATCTTGCTTAGGTGCCTTCAGACTGCGGCAGCGTCCGTCCGGGGCTGTCAGAAGTGACAGCCTGGACCGGAGTTTTCCTCCATAGAATCCTGTCGGGCTGCACGGAGCTGGATCCCGGCGGGTGGTAATTAGCTGCTATCCAGCTGCTGTGTCGCCGGATGAATCGTGCACAAGTGGGGATTTTCTGCCGATTCAAAAACGTTGCATGCACCGGTTTTTGGAATCGGCAGAAAATCCCCACTTCTGCAGGATTCATCCGGCGACACAGCAGCCGGATAGCAGCTAATTACCAACCGCCGGGATCCAGCTCCGTGCAGCCCGACAGGATTCTATGGAGGAAAACTCCGGTCCAGGCTGTCACTTCTGACAGCCCCGGACCGGACACTGCCGCAGTGTGAAGGCAGCCTTAGAATGGTTTCTTATAAAATTCAGTCAGAGCTTGTATACTGCTCCATATCAGGTGATACATTCCCTGTTGAGAATTTTTCTCAGTATGTTTTGACAGCTAACACTGTACTATAATATAAAGTAGTGGGAAAAAAGTTTTGATTTTCACAAAGTTTGCTGATTAAGTGCTGTAGATCTTTTAAGTAGATTTTTTTATGACTACTAAAAGTAAAAATCTAAGTATTTCATATGTTTTTACATTTTTAAAATATTTTATTATATATCAAATATATCAAATGTATACAAAGGCTCAATATTTACAGTGTTGAATAAAAGTGGGCAAATTTTCAATTTGCGAAAATCTAAAAAATAAAATAAAATGGAGGGGCAGCACATGCAGGGGTTGAAATCTTGGCTCGATGATGTTTTCATTGAGCCAAAATCTCAATCTGTGCATGTATAGGTGCCTTTACACAGAGATAAATTGCTTGCAATTCACTGGTTGCAGTGAAATCATGGCCACATTGTTCAATTTTGTTGCCATGTAAAAGTGGTACAATGTGTCCATGATTTATCTCTGTGTGTAAAGGTACCTTATCACTTCATCACCAATTTATTGAAGAATATGGAGGAACTTTTGGCAACCCTGCAATTTGGCTGCCACAGATGATGTTGTCCTACATTGTTTACAATGTCATCTCAGGAGAGAATTGAGGAGCCCTCTGCCGTAAACCTAAGCATCCAACACTTTCCTGACTCCAACCAGGGGTTGAGGGCGTAAGAGACCCACCCAGGGCAGACCCCTACTTTTGGTTGGAGGGAGGACTTAGGATATGGAGGGAGAGATAGGCAAATAGGAGAGCCTGTAGATGGTTTGCCGAGCAGGATGACCTGCTGCAAGCCTTTGGGCGGGCAGAGGACTAGCCACAGGAAGGGAACCAGGCCCTAATGCGTCAGGTTTCCATGATCTGGCCCAGAACCTGAAGGTTGCTGGATTTACATCCAGTAGCCCACTTGTGGGTCCGTCTGGGCACAATGGCAAGAGGATCGGAGGACTGACAACAAAGCAGTCTCTTGCAAGGACTGACTTACCTTACTGGCTGGAGGGTCCATTAACATGGAGGGGTACAGAGGACCCAAACAGGGACTAGAAACTTTAAGACAAGAAGTCAGTAGGAAGGCCTAATATCTCAATCACAGAGCGGACTTCAGTTCTTTCCAGACTGGCTAATACTGCCTGGTTCTACATGGTTCTGGATTTTGCAACACCTCAGTAACGGTAAAAAACTGCAAAAGACTGCCTGTTGTGCCTTCTTTCCTGCATCCTCACACTGCTCCTCTTAAAACTACTACCATCATATCTACACTCTAAACATCAAGGGCCTGCCCTGGTTGAAGGGGCTATTCATTCTCACTGCCTCTACACCTAACCCTTGAGGATACACATGCAGTGCCGGCCACCGTGGCTGGAAACTTCAGCTGGCGTCACAAACTATTTTTATTTTTTGTTTATTTTTTCTATTTTCCCTTTCCTTTCTAATGTTAGCCAGACCTACAGCGCTGGGCAACAGCCATTGTGAACCCTGCTTAGAGGCCCAGCTGTTGAATAACCCTAGCCCTTAGTGCTTGACTAAAACTCTAACTGCTTATGTCCTGCCATGCTAATGACGGCTTCTGAGTAAAATTTCAAAGAGGAAGCACCTCACTGAGAAATGAGTCACATGGTATTCAAACACTTGAAGGCGGAGGGTCAAAGGCAGAAAGAGAGGAAAAGCTTATTTTTTTTCACACTTCCTTATTGTGATACTTCAATAGTTGACCAGTATATATCTCTTCAATATAGCTGTTGGTTTCCACTGATTAACATTTATTTTCCCCTAGTCTAGTTGGTGAATTAAAATATCAAAATATCTTCATTTTAAGTGTTGAACCTTATTTATCCAGACTTTAGCAACTCATCATGATATGCTGGATATTAGTTTGTGGGCTAAATTCTGATTGATGGCAAACCATTCTTACCTAATCAGTACTTTGAGCTAATCACAATTCTGCATTTTTGTTTGTCCTCCTGCTTTTCAAGATAAATGGTAGCTAAACATCCTTCTCCCAATGATCCAGGAGCAATTTTTTAATAAAACATGCATTTCATAGTATAATGGAGGACCTTGTCATAAGGCAAAAGTGATAACAGCAGCCCGCACCATACCCGGCAAATCCCAATTGCTTTTGTTAACCCGTTAATGCCACCATCAATCTCTCTCAGTGCCATATCAGGTGCATAGTCTAAGGGAATGCCATTCCATGTGCCCGTCAGTTTCCTCATAATGCAATTGAAGGGGGCCAGTGGATTATGGTTCAAAGCCTCCATTGCTGCTATGTTGACACATTTGTGAAGATACCGACAGGTTGTACTTCATTGGAGACTGTAATTGCAGTATATTAGACAAGCCATTAGATCATTGTAGGATCAAGTAGCCCATTGGAATTAAAAAGTAAAGTAAAGAAAAATAAAATGTATTCACCCACCGTTTTCCCCTTTAAAAAAAAGATGGAAAAAAAGAAACATTTATTATCTTTGTGTCCAGAAATGATTGCTCTACCAAAATATAAATCACTGCACTTTTCTCCTATTTTCCAATACATCTCTTAAACCTAAAACTCGTACCACAAAAAAAAAAGCTCTTATGAAGATGTACACAGAGAAACAATAAAGTAATGATACTTTGAAGAAGGGGAAAAAAAAAGAAAAAAATGCAAAAATTAAAAATTAACCTGTCAAGAAGGGGTTACAAACAAGTATACAAAGAGATTTTTGATGGGCCAATTCATACGAAGTCTTAAAGGAAAACAGTCAGGTCAACAATCCATATATAACTGCTATCATTTTCTAATTCCTTTGTCTAAACTCTCTCTATTTATGTATTTCTATTAATTATATTCCCCTCCTATCTTCTGTAAACTTCAAAAAAAGAGAATCATTCCATCTGTCAATCACAGTGAATGATCCACTTAGTTCTCTGCTGTCCCCTCCCCATAGCATGAATATGCATGTCACAGCACAGGAGATCAGTGGGGGGACTGTATCCTCCTCTCCACTCTCTTTGCAGCAAAACCAAGTGATCAAATAAACACAGGATGTCTCACAGCACAGCAGGGATTCCAGAGGGAGGTGGGAGGAGACAGCTGCTGAAAGGGAGTGCATAATTACATGACAGTTTAACACAGACAGGACTGCTGCTTATAATGGCCAGGACTAATGCAGCAGCTCCCTGTCGGGTGTGAAGATGCTGATAACATGGAAATGGTTACAGTAATGATTTTACATGTTTTTAAAAGGTCTGCCCAGGCACTTTTGAAGGATAATATTAGTATCATACTGAAAAATGAACAGACAGCATCCCTTTAATTAAATGCTGGAGTATGATGTGCCATATTAATTAAGAAACCTACACAAACCTTCTCAGTGACATATGCCACGTTTATACTTTGCCGCAAATGCTACTTCACTTAAGGACTAGAATAGCAATCCTGGTGTAAAGAACTTTGGCCCTTTTGTAGAATTTGACGTGCAGACATAGCTATGCCCGACTTTTCAAAACATTTTACACCAGTTTTTTTTTAACGTAAATGCTTTGATGAATTGCCTCCTTGTCTATTTTATTAGCAAATACATATTTCAGTCACTAATGTACACTCTCTTTGAATAAAAGAGTTATTTAAACGTATGTACTAGATAAAGTTGTATGTTGGCATTTGTCCCATGAAAGATGTCCTTGACCGGCTTGAATCCGACATATCTGCATATTCAGGATGGTTCTGTGTTCTATAACCTTGCTTAGAGAAATGAATCATTCTAGATGTATAATGTGATAAAACTGTACATTGGTATGCACTAATTAATCATATTGACATTTAACGCTTTGGAGGAAGGTGAACTACTGAACTATTGTACAGATAGATGTAGGGAGATATTTTACATGTTAAGGTTTTGCTTCCTTGCAAAATGTTCAATGCCGCTGTTATTAATTCAGATTAATGAAAGTAACACAGTGTGTAGAAGGTTTTAATTGCTTATTCATACATTTTGTTAATATTATCTCAGCGCAATACTATGCAATTCACAGCATAAGCTTTTTTTCCAAGTGTATCTCCTTGTAAATAAAGAAAACTTTTTTCGTCTTTTTGGTGTCACTCAATTTCACTGGGGCCATGTATATGGCAATGGATGTAAAGTGGTACATTTTTTACATTAAAAATACAAATTGCAGCCTACACCGTCACATGCCGTATATGAGACTGTATTATTCCCTTCAAACACTGAATTCAATCTGTAAAACTGAATCTCATTTTTATTTATCAGCAGATGATTGATAGATCCAGATTCATTTGGTAAGGTCTACTGAGAAGCTCATATTTTTGGTGGTCATACACCACAACATAAAAAGTAACTGAACTTTTAGGTATTTTTTGGACTATAAGACGCACCTGGCCATAAGACACACCTAAGTCTTAGAAGAAGAAACTAGAAAAAAAAAGTTTGAAGCAAAAAAATGTGGTCATGACGCACTGTTATGAGGGCATCTGCTGTTGCCACTGTTATGCGGTAATGACCCCAATTCCGCAAAAATGTCCCCCATCCTGAACCCCTTCCAGGTGTATATGTGGCACCCTGTGCTAGGTCACCACAGACTCCCTTGGGACATGGAGGGATAATACACAGCGAGTAATCCACTAACACACAACACCCTTTCACCCCAGGCCTGTAGGGGGAGCTCCACTGGTTGCCTTAAGCCAGGTCCCCCTATAAATACGGGTTCTGGAGGGGAAAACACCAGAGTGTGCAGTCACTACAGAGCTGTGAAGAGCTGAGTGAGCTGAGCTGGTACTGGAGCCATGCTAGGCCCATATCTGCATCCACCTGAGACAGTGGTAGACCCGCAAAGTAGGGGTCGCAGGCAGAGGAGAGAAGCGTTCTACAAGAAAGGGGGCAGAGGAGTCATACCGACTCACCCCAGCAGAGTTCCGGTCACTGGGTCCAAGCTACAGGGACATAGAGGATAAGACCTGCAGAGAAACCAGCACTACAAGGAAGTTTAGCTTCCAGGACACCCGAAGCACCACCAAATGAGAACCCGGAGTCTAGGCCAGACAGGAGTCCCATAGAAGTGCCCTCAGTGCAGCAAACCCGGGTGTGGAGAGTCACACAGATAAAGAAGTAACGGTCTGGTCGGGTTCCAAGCCTGCCAGACTGACAGAATAACTGAAACAAGCAGGCCTACAAAATCAAAAGGGTACAACATCATATACCCACAGGTAACTATGCACCCATAAAAGAAAGATACAGGCCTATACCACCAGCACACTACCAGAAGGCAAAAGAGATGCTACAGGACATGAAGAATGCAGGGGTCATCAGAGATAGTTGTAGCCCCTGGGCAGCACCACTGGTCCTGGTTAAAAAGAAAGACGGTAGTATGAGGATGTGCGTAGATTATAGGCAGATCAACAGAGTAACACACAAGGATGCATACCCGTTACCCCGCATAGAAGAGTCACTTGCTCCATTAAAGTCTGCCAATTACTTTTCAGCTTTGGATCTTACTAGTGGGTACTGGCAGGTCTCCATTGCAGAAGAAGATCGTGAGAAGACAGCCTTCACGACACCAATGGGGTTATGCGAGTTCAACAGCATGCCATTCGGGTTATGCAACGCACCAGTAACATTCCAGAGACTGATGGAGTGTTGCCTAGGCCACAGAAACTTCAAAACTGTATTGCTATACCTGGAAGATGTCATAGTGTACTCCCAGACCTATGAAGACCACCTGCAACACCTGAGCGAAGTGTTTGAATCGTTGTCCAAGTATGGTATGAAGCTGAAACCGTCAAAGTGTCACTTGTTGAAACCCAAAGTCCAGTACCTGGGGCATGTAGTCAGTGCAGAAGGCGTAGCGACCGACCCAGACAAGGTTACAGTCATCAAGAACTGGCCAGCGCCAACCACCTTCAAAGAGGTGCGTCAATTCTTGTGACTGGTCGGGTACTACAGGAGGTTTATCAAGGGCTACAAGAAGATGGCAGCGCCCATGCAAGAGCTCCTGGTAGGTCAATCCAAGAAAGGCAAGATCAGAGGCCCTCCATTCCGGTGGGGTCCAGAACAAGAACAGTCTTTCCAGAAGCTGAAGGATGCCCTAACTCAGGGGTGGGGAACTCCAGTCTCGAGGGCCGCAATCAGTGCAGGTTTTCACGATTTCCTTAGTATTGCACAGGGATTGGAATCATCACCAGTGCAAGTGATTATGTTATCACCTGTGCAAAACTAAGGAAATCCTGAAAACCTGCACTGATTGCAGCCCTCGAGGACTGGAGTTCCCCACCCCTGCCCTAACTGGAGAAGAGATCTTGACCTACCCTGATTACAATTTACCATTCCAGTTATACACAGATGCAAGCAATGAAGGCTTACGAGCAGTCTTGGCACAGAAACAGCAAGGCAAAGAAAAAGTGATAGCTTATGCCAGCAGAAAACTCCGTCCAACAGAGAGGAACCCAGAGAATTACAGCTCTTTTTAGTTGGAGTTCCTAGCCTTAGTCTGGTGTCCTCCAAGTTCACGGCTTTCACTGACAACAACCCTCTAACGCATTTAGAGACTGCAAAGTTGGGGGCCATGGAGCAGCGTTGAATGGCAAGATGTCAAACTACGACTTCACTGTCAAGTACCGGGCAGGTCACAAGAATGGCAACGCTGATGCCCTATCTAGTAGGGATGGGCGAATCCTAAACTACTCGGAATCGCTAGACTGACAAGTCCGAGTCCAGGACTCGCTACTCGTTGTGAGTCTAGCGATTCCAATGTTAATGAATAGGGAACGAGTATTGCAGCGATTCCTCTGCTGCCGGACCCTATATTCTTTTAAAGAATAGTAAAAAAAAAAAAAAAAAGGATTGAGGGTCAAGGTTGGAGAGGGGAAGGGGGGGTGCACCAGACCGGCTGGCTACTTACCCCTGCCTCCGCCGCCGCAGACTCGCTCCCGAGTCTCTCAGCTTCTTTTTTTTTATCTGAAAAATCCATAAAACAATCCTAAAAAAGGGACTGCATCTTTATTAACCCCTCGACCATGGTCCAGGGGTTAATAAAGATGCAGTCCCTTTTATTTATATTGTTTTATGGATTTTTCAGAAAAAAAAATGACGTGGGCTTCACCGTATTTCTGGAACCAGCCGGATCCAGCAGGCAGTGACAGGCTGCCCCCAACCCCCAGGTGCCTATTTGTACCTGGCCGGACACAAGAACACAGGTGAGCCCCCTTTTTTTATTATTTCATGAATTTCATGAAATAAAATAAAAATGCGTGGGATCCGCACAAATTCTATGTCCAGCCAGGTACAGCTAGGCAGCTGGGGGCTGGAATCTGCAGCGCAGGGAGGCCCAAGCTTTCTGGTCACCCCCCGCTACAAATTGCAGCCCGCAGCCGCCCCAGAAGATGGCGCGTTCATTGAAGCGCCATCCTCTGGCGCTGAACCCCGCTCTTCCAGTGGCCCTAGTGGCGGGTGGCTCACTGGGTAATAAAGGGGTTAGGGCCAGCTTTGTATTATCAGCTGGCCCTAAGCCCGAAATTTATGGCGGTCACGCCAATATTAGACATGACACCTTGAATTTCCAGTAATCAATATAAAAAGAAAACACAACACAGAGAAAAATAATTTTATTAGAAATAAAACAGAAGACAATTAGGGACTCCATCTTTATTTAAAAAATCCTCTTCCGTCCGACGTAGTCCAAAATGTAATCTCAGCTCTGCTACATCACAGTGCATAGACACACAGGGATGTAGCAGAGCTGAGAACTGACTAAACAGTCAGGGTTCAGCTCAGGTCATTATGACCTGAGCTGAACCCTGCTGTCAGCCCGACTCACTCTGCCTCCGGAGATTCCCGAGCGGTGACGGAAGTTAATTTATTTACTGCTTCTGTCACAGTTCGGGAATCTCCGGAAACAGAAGCAAGAGACTCGGGGAGCGAGTCTGCGGCGGCGGCGGAGGCAGGGGTAAGTAGCCAGCCGGTCCGACACACTCACACCTCCCCCCCAAGCCCACCCCTGGTCAAGACTCAGTGGGGGAAGCGGCAGTGAGCAAATTTCACCGCCGGCTTCCCCGCCTGAGTCCTGAGTCCCTGCACCTGCTCCCCCCGCCCGGTCCTAACTTAGATCGGGTGGGGAGGCTGCGGGGGTGACGGAGGGATGGTGGACTCGCTACTGTGCAGTAATAGCTTGGAAACTCGCAGAGTACCGAGTCCTGCGATTCCACTATTACTCGCAGAGTAACAAGTCCTAGCTAGTAGATTCGCCCATCCCTACTATCTAGGATGCCGAATCTACCAGATGAAGGAGAAGACGTAGATGAACTGGAAGAAGTAGAATTGCCAGCTTTCCACCGTCCAAGTACAGCCTCATGTCATCAGGCAAGTCAAAGGCGTAAAGAAAGAACAGTGAACCCGTTATCCCACCATAACTGGAAAGAGACCCAAGACGGTGACCCGGATGTTAGTTTAATCAAAGAACTAATAACCAAAGAGCACTCCTGCCTGAGTTCAGATGCTTCACCAGATGCCAAACGCCTATGGAAAGAAAAAGGGAAACTGTTCGTCTACCAAGGGCAACTATGCAGACTTCACCTTAACCCCAGAACCCATGAACTTATCTGGCAAATAGTTGTCCCAAAGAAAAGCTTCCAGTATTATCTGGATATCTATCACAATGATGCAGGACACTTTGGTTGGAAGAAACTAGAGATGCTGTTAAGGGACCGTTTCTACTGGGTCGGCATGAGAGGTTCTATTGAAAGATGGTGTAAGAACTGTGGACCGTGTCACCTTAGAAGGAAAGGCCAGCAAAGTCAGAAAGCTCCGCTACAACCAATCATTACCAAGAAACCTCTTGAAATCGTGGCTCTAGATCATATGAAGCTAACACCTAGCAGAAGAGGGTACACTTATGCACTTACAATGGTTGATCACTACTCAAGATTCCTAGTAGTTGTACCAGTTAAGGATTTAATTGCAGAAGTTGCAGCCAAGACCTTCCAGAGTTACTTTTGTCGACCGCACGGGTATCCAGATCAAGTGTTGACTGATCAAGGACCAGCATTCGAGTCAGAACTATTCCACGCATTTCTAGGATTGTATGGGTGTAAGAAGATAAGAACCACACCGTATCATCCACAAACAAATGGTCTGTGCGAAAAAATGAACAACATCGTCATCGATATGTTGAAGACTTTACCACTTGACGAGAGAAATCAGTGGCCAGAAAAGCTACCTGACTTAGTGGATATCTACAATCACATCCCTGTCAGTTCAACCAGCTACGCACCAGCATTTCTAATGCGAGCAAGACCTGGAAAACTTCCAATTGACTTAGAAATGGGAACAGTAGAACCAACCCAAGTTCTTTAGGTGAGGACTGGAACTATCACCGCCAAGAACAGTACAAGAAAGTTCAAGAAAGTGTTGAGAACAACTTAGACTAAAGCAGAAGTAAGCAAGAGCATGACTTCAACAAACACGCCTCAGCTGAACCATTAATACCAGGTGAACTAGTTCTCAAAAGAAAAAGAAAAACAAACAAACTAGATGACTATACAGTTATGCAATCCAATTTTGATAATTCAAAGACTTGCGAAATTAGCAGAGATGGAGGAAGAACAACTGCAGCAGTATCAAGAGATCATTTAAAGAGATGCCCTGAACAATTGAAACCCCAACATGCGACTTACCCCTTATCAGCAGTTGAGGAACCAAAAGAAAAAGTAATCCACACTGAGATCGGAGATTTACCAGCGTACTGGCCTCAATATAATGGAGCAGTTATCATCCCAGTCATTTCATTCTATCAACCTGTAGAAGAACCAGAACCAAGAAGACCAGAAGAACCCGTTCAAATGCAAGAAATGCAGCCTGTTGTACTGGAACCAGAGATTCCTGCAATCGGTGAACCTGTCAGTCCATTAGAAAGACTACATGCATACCATGGTATACCAGAATCATGTAGATCAAATAGAGGAAGAGATAGTGCATGCACAACACCAGAAGTAGACATCAATGATACGCCAATACTGCGCAGATCAACCCGTAGTACCTTTGGTCAGTTACCTCTCAGATTTAGAGAATAAACTGTAAAGGTGTCAAAATGAATAAATGTAAACAGTGACTTTAGTCTGCAAGTGTGAATAGTAGTGTATAGGTGGAGGAACTGGGCATAGCCCCAAGCATATCAAGTTGGGAATAGAAAGTGCCAAGGGTAGAGAGAAGGTAAGACCAGGCCTCCTAAGCAGAAATACCCATAGGGAATTTGTGTAAAGTGTAAAGTGTGTTAACCCGTAAATGTGTTTAAAGCCATCAGAGACTTTACTGCTGGACTTTACCTTTTTCCCGTTTATTTGAACCCGGACTACGGTCACAGGACTAGTGTGACTAAAACTGTTTTTTTCCTCCTTTTCCCAGCCTGCGGCAGAATGACTAGTGCCGTAAGGACTGCTTTTTCATATTTTTCATATTTTCAGTGATTTTTGTATATTTTCAGTTTAAGACTTTGTAAATACCAGTTATTAAATGTATAAATGTGTGAAGTTGTAACAAAAACTTTTGCTCAGTCCGGGAGAACTGAGGTTAACTAGGGGGGGGATGTGGCAACCTGTGCCAGGTCACCACAGACTCTCTTAGGACATGGAGGGATATTACACAGCGAGTAATCCACTAACACACAACACCCTTTCACCCCAGGCCTGTAGGGGGAGCTCCACTGGTTGCCTTAAGCCAGTTCCCCCTATAAATACGGGTTCTAGAGGGGAAAACACCAGAGTGTGCAGTCACTACAGAACTGTGAAGAGCTGAGTGAGCTGAGCTGGTACTGGAGCCGTGCTAGGCCCATATCAGCATCCACCTGAGACAGTGGTAGACCCGCAGAGTAGGGGTCGCAGGCAGAGGAGAGAAGCGTTCTACAAGAAAGGGGGCAGAGGAGTCATACTGACTCACCCCAGCAGAGTTCCGGTCACTGGGTCCGAGCTACAGGGACATAGAGGATAGGCCTCCAGAGAAACCAGCACTACAAGGAGGTTTAGCTTCCTGGACACCCGAAGCACCACCAAATGAGAGCCCCGAGTCTAGGCTAGACAGGAGTCCCATAGAGGTGCCCTCAGTGCAGCAAACCCGGGTGTGGAGAGTCACACAGATAAAGAAGTAATGGTCTGGTCGGGTTCCAAGCCTGCCAGGCTCTGACAGAATAACTGAAACAAGTAGGCCTACAATCCTACTCGCTGTGGAAGTCCTAAAGTGTTTCCCTCACCTCCGGACGAGTGTACCCGTACAGAACACCAGTAAAGGTACCAAAAGACTTTTATGTGTGCGTGTACCTCCTTCCATCTGCACCACGCTGACCGCGGTACCCTATTACCCTCTCTACAACTTACAGCCCCGGGGACCTCAGCTCGTCCTGTAGGGAGCAGTTCCACCTTGCGGCCGCCCATCGCCCCGGAGGCCCAAGCAGCATCGGTGCCATCTCCGTAACCCTATAGGTGGCGTCATGACAGACATTCCTTTCATTTCCCCTATATCCATCTTTTATCTGCATCCCCCGGGCCCACGGCCTCAGGCACCGCTACCTGTGACTTCCCCCAGAGACCGCGCCTGAGTGATTCGAGTACCCCCAGGGCCGGGCTGGACATATATGTCCCACATCCAGGTGTTTATGTCATCCATCATGATATATATGTTCCCTATCCTACTCCTATCCTGCTATATATATCCTCATCCTGGGTCCATCCTTTCTATATATGGCTCTTATCCTGGTATATATGGCCCTTATCCTGGTATATATGGCTCTGAACCTTAGTTTATATGGCCTTCATTTTGGGTGCATCCTGGTATGTATGGCTTCATCCTGGTATATATGGCTCTCATCTTGGCCAATCCTGGTATATATGATCCTGACCTCAGACCAATCCTGGTATAAATGGCCCCATCTTGGTATATATGGCCCTCATCCTAGGTCCATCCTGGTGCATATGATCCCTATACTGGGCCCATCCTGGACAACGGCATTTGTCTGGTCATGGTCTGAGGTCAAAATCAAGACAAAAAAGCTATGCAAATGGGTAGTCAAAAAGATAAAAAAGTCGGGCAACAACAGATCAGAGACTGAGTACAAGAATAAGGCAGGCAAGCACCACGAGTCATAAAGGTACAACTGGCAGGTATCTGACCACTGGCAGTGATCTTGTCACGTCACCATTGGACTCGGAGGCTGGTGTTCCTGCCTCAGCCGCTGGGAGGCGCTGGATTCCTTCAGCTGATGATGCCGGTGATAGGAGGTCCATGTCCTCATGTGGACCTGTTCCTTCGACGTCTGCCTCTGTCACTGAGCGCCGCCGTGTTTCTCCTCCTGTGGGTGATGTTTGTTGCAGAAGAGCGGGTCGTGCAGAGGTTTCTGATGGGCGCTGCCTTCGTTCTTCTGTCTGAAGTGGGTGGTTGGTGCCAGTCGTACATCACCGTCTGGCCTAGTTCTAGGGGCGGTCCGAATGAGATCATCAGGCTGTGAGCTCCAGCCTATGGGAAGTAACCATGCCCTTCAAATACCGTGGAGCCTGTCTTGCAGGCCGCCAGATATAGTCTTGGTTCCCCAGTGATATAGTGTATGTTTGGTTTTGACTTTGACCTTTGCCTGGATTTTTGACTCTGCTACAGCCTGACATTTTTGTACCTTAACTGCCCTCTTGGTTTTGACTCGGACTCCTGACTACGTTTTTTGGATCCTGATTTTTCCCTTCCTGGCGACCTTCCTGCTCCGCTGCTCATAATAGGCAGCTACCTCCTGGGCTCCGCTGTAATTCCAGATCCCTGTATAGGGGTAAAGGGTCTCAGGGTTTCTCGGGGTGCTTCCTTACCAGCAGCTCAGCCTCACAGCGGGTGGTCATCACAGATCTGATCTAAAGGGTGACACCTGAATGAAGCCCCAACCCATGATAAAGCTGCAAATTATTCCTAAATTTGCATGGTAATGGCCCAGCCCACTGCAGTTGGGCAGTTTTGCTGTCATTCAGAATCTTGACAGCCCAGCATGCCCCTGCCAACTATTGACAGCTGAGCTGTCACTCACAACGTTCTTATGACATTTTGAGTGGCTGATTAATGATGGTACCACCTCTTCTGGGGGGGAAGAACCGGACCCCAGGTTTCCCAGGAATCTTGAATAGAAGGCCCTTAACAAAAAAACTAGCCTTTACATCTCGAGCTGCAACCCAAGATCTGCTAAAATCTAACAAGGCAAAACAGCCAAAAAAAAGTAGAAAATACCCCTGAATTGAGAGACAACACATATCCCCAGAAACAGCAAAGATGAGATATAGAATCTATAATCATAAATATCTCAGTAAGGTACATTATAAGTGCATAAAGTGGCATGAATGTGTATTAAAAAGTGCACTAGTGCAGACCAACAGGATAATAATAGAATTGTCTACTGAGGATTATAACAGTGTATTTAGTCTAATAGGACATACAAGTCTATATACGGGCATATGTCATAAGAAAGCATGCTGTTATGGGCGAATGGGTAGTCAAAACCTTAAGGTACCGTCTCATGCCGCGATATCGCTTCCATATCACTAGCGATTTGATGTGAGCATGCACGTTTCGGGCACTTTTTTGTGATCACTGTGGAGCTGTCACACGTAGCAATCTCGCATGCGATCTCTTCGGCGTTCCTGCATTCCGGAAATTGCCTGCAGAAGACTGGAAGTGATCTTCCTTTCACACATCGCTGCATCACACGCCACAATCGTAGCAGCCATGTGGGCATATTATTTGGATTGAGGCGTGCAAAAGTGTGTTTCACCGCACCCCTATCACTGCGATTGGTGGACGAAACTGCATTCCAATTGGTCAGCCTTGCGTGAATGCTCCTGGTCATCAAATAGGGTGCCTCGGACACGGCCAGCCAATCGGACCATAGTATGACCCACCAATCGCCGCAGATGCGGCGCGAAAAAAACAACTTCCAAGCAAGCCTATGGGATTTATTTCAGGATCGTGTATGTCGCTATCGCCCTATCACACGCCTTGATGCGCTGAAATCGCCTGGTGGATATTGCCTGATTTCACTGCAGTGCAGGGCAATCAGGTGACGCTCCACCAGCAATTTCTCACTGTAGAATCGCCAAGTCACACGCCACTATACACATGCGATGTGGATTCCACATCGCTGAAGTCGAGAATTGCCAGCGATCTCGCTGGCGATATGGCGGCGTGTGATGGTACCTTAAGATAAGCAAGGTCAAAAATTGGGCCACAACAGATCAGAAACTGAGCACAGGAATAAAGCACACAGACACCACCAGGCTTAAAGTACAACTGGGTTTGAGCTGACAACTGCCAGTGATCTAACCTAAAGGGTGACACCTGGAGGAAGCCCCAGCCTATGATAATGCTGCAAAGTAAAGGCCCCGTTATACACTGCGATGTCCCAGCGATCCCACCAACGATCGGGATCACTGGGACATCGCTATCTGATCGCTGGTGAGCTGTCACACAGGCTGACTCACCAGCGACCAGCGAGAAAGCTGGTAACCAGGGTAAACATCGGGTAACTAAGATTAGCGCTGCACTTAGTTACCCGATGTTTACCCTGGTTACCAGCGTCCCAGTGTGTGCTGTGCGGTGCTGGGAGGTCATTGATCGTTGGTCTCCAGCTGTCACATACGCCGATGCTGGCCGCCCAGTGGGAGACCAACGACGGAAAAATGGTCCTGGCCATTTACCAACGATCAGCGATCAGCGAGCTGATCGCTGGTCGTTGGTACATGTCACGTGCAACGGCATCGCTACAAGGTCGCTGCAACGTCACAAAACAGGTAACGTTGCAACGATATCATTAGCGATATCATTGCGTATAACCCGGCCTTAATCCTCACTCCTCATGGTTTTTGAATTTTTTGTTACTCTGTATTGTCTCATATTGTCTGTACATGTCCCTGCTGAATTGTACAGAATATGTTGGCGCTATATAAATAAAATTATTATTATAATTTGCATGGCAATTGTCCAGCCCCCTCCAGTTGAACAGATTTGCTATCCTTCAGAGTCTTGACAGCCCAGCACACCCCTGCCATATTTTGTATTTTGGCATCTGAGTTGTCACTCACAGCATCCTTATGGCGCAGTGAATGGCTGATTTGTGACAGTACCCCCTTTTCTGGGCGGGGTGGAATGGACCCCAGGTTTCCCAGGAATCTTGATTAGAAGGCATTTACAATAAATAAATAAATAAATAAAAATCGACCTTCATATCCTGGAGCTGGAACTTTAGATGAGCAAATCTTTTGAAGTTCGGTTTGCCGAACTTCCAGAAGTTCGCTGCATATATCGCCAAATGTACCGAACCCCATTTTAATCAATGGGAGGCAAAATCAAAGGCACAGAAAACAATTTCAAAATGGCCCTAAAATTGACAAACATAACTCAAATCATTTTACAGTGAACCTTTGCTGTTTTGGCACAGCCAAACCACTGTTGCCACTATTCTGGGACTTGCCTCTGATAGACTTTCATCTTGGTGCAGTGTGCAGCTTGGTATCTACACATTAGGAATTTTTCCTTGTAATCTTGGTATCCCCAATGGGATTGGTTGCATATGTGTAGGACTGTGGTTCACCTTTATATGTCACCACATATATGGTATTATGTCGTATGGTTGGCAGATTGCCTATATACATTTGTGGGTTTCCTGTTGTAGTGTGCCGGCTTTTTTAACAACTCCTTGCTTTTATTTTGTTTGTACCCAATCAATAAAGATAGTTACACTTATACATACTTGGCATGTCTCCTGGATTTTGTATATGATTTGCAATTTTTTCAGTGTAGCCTCGCAGTTTTGGTACAGCTATTAGCTTCCTAGACTATTACTCACTAAGCTTCAGTGCCGCTGTCACCCTGCTTCTGGACCCACTCATTAATTTCATACATAGTCGCTGCTTTCTTCCCACCGCTGTGATTGGATAAAGTCAGACTTTTCCCTGCCCACCCTCTCTGCTGGCATCTGCGGTTTGTTGTCAGTATTGCAACCAAACTGACATCAAATTACGGGAAAAATAAATGAATAATTGAAAACATTGGCGTGTTGTACCACCCCAATTTTTATACCAGCTCTGATTTTTCCCCTTTTCACACAACAGTCCATAACAACTAGCAAGTCCCACAAGGAACGGCAGAGTCCATTAAAATAGAACACATGCCATCAAGATAATTGGCCACAGTCCATTAAGGGCACAGTCCATTTAGGGTTTTGAGGTGTGGCCCGAAGGCTGCAGTCTTGCTAATCCAGCAGGGGGAAGTGCTCCCGGAACTAAACTGGGGAAGGGTGAAAATAAAATTAAGCCTATCAGGCCATGAGGCTAAAAAAATAAACCCAGGTCTGGCTCTTCTCTGTACTCCACACAATCCTTATCCAGCCATCAGGGCATCTCCAGGACTAGCGGTAAGGCTACCAGACTGCAACTTTACATCCTGCATGATGCAGGGTCCCATCAAGGACATGTCTTCCAATGGGTCAGCAACCCAACAACATGCCTTATTTAGGGCAGTCCTCTTTAATCAGAGGTCTCCCACTGTAGCATCTCACTCAATGTTTCCGAGGATGGACGTGCCCATTTCACACTGTAGGCCACTCCTGTATGGTCTCTGGGGTCAAAGTTGCTACTCCTCTAGGGCATTCTTCACCACCATCTGTCCCCCAGCACACCCTGTCCGTACCACCGCTGAAGAAGAGGATGGAGCAGTTAGGGAATAGCTACCCCCTCTAGCGCACACCAGAGGAACCTGGGCAACCTCAACAGGCCCTTTAGGCTCTCTGGTCTTGTGTATTTCTCTTCAGCTGGCTGGCTGACATGGTCAGGCTTGGCCAACCGGCGATGCTTCATCCTCTTCCTGTCAGCCTTCTGCTGCCACTCTTCAATATCCTCTGCGGTGGCAATTCGACTTACCCCCACCAAGTACCACACCTCGTGTCCCTTTAATTTCATGAAGGTGACCACATCCCCAACATAGAGGGTGCAGAGTAAGGAAGGAAGATGGTCATGCTGCAGGGTGGACCATTTGAAATAGCACCAGTCACCAGTTCTGTTTTTGGCTAGAAACCCAAATCCCCTCTGTGATGAAATGGACCCCATTAATGTATAACCTATGAGGATTTCTTATTTTTTCAGACAATATTGTATTTTGGTTTGTAAACTTGTAATATGCTACTCATAGGTTACACAAGATTTCTAGGAGCCTGCTAGTATTTAAAATTGGTAATGTAATCATATTGCCTCTTTGTACTGTATGTTAGGCTGGTTTCACACTTGCGGACCCTTCTGCAGCGTCCTGCGGAGGGGATCCGCAAGCTGAGCGCAGGCACCGCAAGTCCCTATGTTTAACATGGGGACGCAGGTGCCTGGGCTCTGATGCAGATTGGCGTGTGCACCCTGTGCGCACCCATTCACTGCCATGTACGATTTGTACGCAAGCGGATGCTTGCGCACAAATCACACACTCTCGCTTGCACCCTGAGCGCGACATGTCGCGTTCCTGCTGCAGACGAGCCTGTGTGATTTGTGAGCAGGCATCCGCATGCGCACAAATCACATATTGCCTGCAATGGGTGCGTACAGCCATCTACACCTGAGCGCAGGCACTTGTGTCCCCATGTTAAACATAGGGACTTGCGGTGCCTGCGCTCAGCTTGCGGATCCGCTCCGCAGGACACTGCGGAGGGGTCAGCAAGTGTGAAACCAGCCTTATTCCCGCCTTGTGATAAGCAACTAATTGTAAATACAAGTCTTGTAGAGTTTTTTTGATGTGGACTTATATAATGCAATTATCTCTCTTCTGTAAAGGCCCTGTCACACATAACGAGATCGCTAACGAGATCATTGTAACGTCACAGATTTTATGACGTAACAACGATCCCGCTAACGTTGTCGTTATGTGTGACACGCACCAACGTCTGGCGCCTGCTATGAGATAATTGACCATTACACACTGCTCTAGATCATTTCTACGTCGTTGCGCTCAAGGGCGGACTTGTGGCAGGGGGGCACCCAGGCCGATGGTATTTGTCCCTGCAGTGACAGGGGCCGCGCGGCTGTGCTCTGCAGCCGCTGCTGGTGCAATCACAGGGAAACAGGCGGCGAGCCGCGGCTGATAGCGATGTGGAGGGCAGTGAGTGAAGCAGGCCACAGTATCCTAAAAAGAACCCCCACCCCGCTCTTCACCCGGCGTAACATGCCAGCGCCCCCCCTCCCCCCCGGTCTTCACCCGGCCTCGGCTTGGCACGCCAGCAACCCCCCCCCCCGCTCCTCACTTCAGCTCGGGCTGTAGAACGTAGACTGCCATGCCACCCATGGCATGTTCTACCAGCCAGCGCTACATCATTGTGTTTGACAGGGACAATGACCAACGATCTCAATGCTACGCTATGGGGTGACAATTCCCAATGACCTCGGTGTAATTCTGGATCGTTGCTAAAGTCGTTTTTCACATCGCTGGTGAGATACCTGTTTGACATCTTACCAGCGATGTGAAAAACGACGTACCAGCGATCTCTGAACAATGTTATCGTTATTGGGATCGCTGATGCGTCATTATGTGTAACTGGGCCTAACGTCAAAGAAACCTAATCCTGTTAGAATGTCATTGTATTATGATGTGGATTGCTGATACTATGTAGATTACTTCCGCCACCATTGTTTGTGGTCAGGGTGTTACACTAAATATCTAAATGTCTATACTAAACCCTCCTTGACCCATCTTTGTCAATCATCATTTAATGATGATTATCCAGGCAGCTTGAAAGTGGGCCAATGAAAAGACAGTCTTATTCCACCAATCATGAAGTCCCCAATATCCTGCAATGAGGGCTGAAGGTATATCAGGAGACCTGTTCATTAACCAGGGTGATTTTAATTCTGTCTAGTGCCCTCAGTCTAGGGATTTCGGTCCTGGCTAGAGGTGCACTGGATTGGATACAGGCAGCTAATCTAGGATCTTTGGGTCCGATTGGCCGGCCGTAACCATAGGCCTAGGCATTTCGGTGCCGAACGAGGGATCAGAACCTGGATTATAAAACCACAAGGACTTCAGCATCGAATTATCGGATTCGGCTGTGATGAGAAAAACTGCATAAGGAAGCAACCAGGTTGGGACGTTCCAGTCACCTGGCTACAGACTTTGCTGTTATATATTCTAATCCCTGGTGAGCCAACGGAAGGGTGAGACTCTGTTGCCTGTTACATTGTTGTGTTTTGCTGGTTATGTGTTATATGCCGATAACTGTTGGGGATCCAATAAAGTCTTACTATTGTGGTTCCCTCACCCTATGTTGTCTGAGTAGTGTTCCGCCCACGGTTAACGAGCTCGGGCGTTCAGTTTGGGGATGAGCCCTGGTCCAGGCTGTCTTGCTAAAGGCGGCTGGGCCAGCGGACGAGAGCACCCACTGACCCCCGGGTTTCTCCACCCCTCTTCTGGATGAAGGTAAGCTTTCCATTACATATGGGGTATTGGCGCACTCAAGAAAATTGCACAACAAACAAACAAACAAAAAAATGTGGTCACTTGTGGGGTTTTCCACTGTTTAGGCGCATCGGGCTCTCCAAACACGACATAGCATCTGATAACAATTCCAGACAATTTTGAGTTTGAAAAGACAAATTACGCTTCTTCCCTTCCGAACCCTGCCGTGCACCAAAAGAACAGTTTTTTTTAACAAGATATGAGTTATCAATGTACTCAGGAGAAATTTATCAACAAATTACAGGATCCATTTTTTCCTGCTACCCATGTGAAAATAAAAATGTATTGCTTAAAAAACATTTTTGTGAAGAAAATGTAATTTTTTCTATTCATGGCCAAACTGAAGCCCCTTGAGGTTCAAGCTGTCCACCACATGACTAGAAACATTCCTTGAGGGGTCTAGCTTCCAAAATGTGATCACTTGGTGAGTCTTTCAACTGTTTAGCCAGTACTGAACGAAGTGTTGCTCGATCCGCGCTGCTGCCAAACGAAAACCAGAAGACTGGAGTATCTGGATAAAGTGTTGTTTAATCCAATGCGTTTTGGAGCTAATACCCAGCTCCTTTCTCAGGGATCAAACTGGTTGTGGGTATACACAACCAAACCAGGTGAGCAGATTCCGTCAAATTTTTACCTTGCCTTCATTAAGTAGATAAGACCCTATTGCACATTTTGCCTCACATTCTAGATTTTCAACTGTTTAGGCACATCAGGGGCTCTCCAAATTAACATGGGAATGATTTTAGCCAATTTTCCACTTGAACCATCAAATTGCGCTCGTTCCATTCCGAACCCTGCCATGCACCCAAGTAGTAGTTTTCCACCACATATGGGGTATCAGTGTACTCATGAGAAATTTCAAAATATTTTGGGGTGTCTTTTTTCCTGTTACTCTTGTGAGAATGCAAAATTTGGGGATAAAGTAACAATTTTGAGGAAACAAAATTGCTTTAGTTTCTGTGAAGCACCTGAAGTTTGAATACACTTCTTGAATGTGGTTTTCAGCAGTCTGAGGGGTGCAGTTATTAGAATGGTGTCACTTTTGGATATTTTCTGTCATATAGGCCTATTAACACCTTCAGGACCCAGCCTATTTTGACCCTAAAGACCTTGGCATTTTTGTCAAATCTGACTAGTGTCCCTTTATGAGGTAATAATCTGGAATGCTTTAACGGATCCTAGCGATTCTGAGATAGTTTTTTGTGACATGTTGGGCTTCATGTTAGTATTAAATTTAGGTCGATAATTTTTGCGTTTATTTGTGAAAAAAATGAAAAATTTGGCACAAATTTAGAAAATTTCGCAATTTTCAAATTTTTTATTTTTATTCTGCTAAAATAGTTATGTGACACAAAATAGTTAATAAATAACATTTCCCATATGTCTACTTTACATCAGCACAATTTTGTAATAACATTTTTTTTTGGTAGGAAGTTAAGGGTTCAAAGTTCAACAGCAATTTTTCGTTTTTCCAGCAAAATTTACAAAACCATTTTTTTTAGTGACCACATCACATTTGAAGTCCATTTGAGGGGCATACATGACAGAAAACACCCAAAAGTGACACCATTCCAAAAACTGCACCCCTCAAGCTACCGTATATACTCATGTATAAGCCGAGTTTTTCAGCCCAAAATTTGGGCTGAAAAGTCTCCCCCTCGGCTTATACACGAGTCACTATGGTTGGTGGAGGCTGTGGAGGCTGGAGGAGGCGGCGGGAGGCTGCTGTATGAGCGGCCTCGTCATGTGGGGCCGCTCATTATATATGCACTGCTTCCCCCTGTCAATCAGCGGCAGGGGAAGCAGTGCATAACTAAATAAATTACCCCCAAATGCTGGCACTCGCCCCCCTTGTAAGGGCCCCCCCCCGCTGCTTATAATCTTACCATCCCGGTCTTCTGCACAGCGCCGCTCCTCGGTGCTCCGTTCTTCATCCTCCCGTCCAGCTACATCCGGGATCCCCGGCCGTCGCAGGCATATGAACGTCGGCCGGAGATCCCGGATGCAGCCAGCGAGGACGGAGCATGAAGAACGGAGCACCGAGGAGCGGCGCTGAGCAGAAGACCAGGATGGTAAGATAAGCAGCAGGGGGGGGGCCCTTACACGGAGGGGGGGTGAGTGCCAGCATTTGGGGGCTGCTGGATACCCCCTGGGGGCCGCTGTATACCCCCTGGGGGCCGCTGTAAAACCCCTGGGGGGTGCTGTATAACCCCTGGGGGCTGCTGTATACCCTCAGGGCTGCTGTATATACTGCTGGGGCCTGTATACCACTGGGGCTGCTGTATATACTGGTGGGGTCTGTATATACCACTGGGGAGGCTGCTGTATACCACTGGGGTTGCTGTATATCTACTGGGGCCTGTATATGCCACTGGGGAGGCTGCTGTATACTACCATTGGGGGGCCTGTATACCACACTGCTGGGGGCTGTATACCTGTGCTGGGGTCCACCCTCGGCTTATACATGAGTCAGAAGGTTTTCCCAGGTTTTGGGGGCAAAAGTAGGGGGGTCGGCTTATACACGGGTCGGCTTATCCACGAGTATATACGGTACTCAAAACCCTTCAGATGCTTCACAGGAAGTAAAGCAACGTGGAAGGAAAAAGTGGACATTTTAATTTTTCTAACAAAGATGTTCTTTTAGCCTCAATTCTTTCATTTTCACATGGGCAACAGGATAAAATGGATCCTAAATAACCTCATATGTGGTCATAAACCACTGTTTGGGCGCACTGCAGGGCTCAGAAGGGAAGGAGCGCAATTTTACTTTTGGAGCTAATTTTCCATTCAAAAAGTAAAAATGGTGCTCCTTAACTTCTGAGCCCTGCTGTGCGTCCAAACAGTGGTTTATTACCACATATGAGGTATCAGTGTGCTCAGGAGAAATTGCCCAACAAATTTTAGGATGCATTTTATCCTGTTGCCCATGTTAAAATAAAAAAATTTAGGATAAAAGAAAATTTTTGTGAAAAAAAAAGTACTTTTTCATTATTATGGATCAATTTGTGAAACATTTGGGGTTTCAAAGTGCTCAACACCCATCTAGATAAGTTCCCTGGGGTGGTCTAGTTTTCAAAATGGGTTCACTTGTGTGGGAGCTCCAATCTTTAGGCACACAGGTGCTCTCCAAACGAGACATGGTGTCCACTAACAATTTGAATAGAAAATTAGCTCAAATTGTTAGCGGACACCATGTCGCGTTTGGAGAGCCCCTGTGTGCCTAAACATTGGAGCTTCCCCACAAGTGACCCCATTTTGGAAACTAGACCCCCCAAGGAACTATTTCTAGATGCAAAGTGAGCACTTTGAATCCCCAAGTGCTACACAAATTGATCCGTAAAAATAAAAAAGTACTTTTTTTTCCACAAAATATTTCTTTTTTCATTTTTACGGATTAAAATGACCAGAGATGACCGGAGAACAGCAGAGGGGAGAGGAGGACGGAAGAGGGAGGAGAGGTTACCGGCTGTGGGTGAAGTTCTGCAGCAGCGGCAGCAGATCGCGGTGGCAGCAGTGGCAGGGACCTCGCTCTTCAGTTTCCTCGGATGGGATGAAGCTGAAGAGCATGCTTGCCAATTGTAAACAGCCCCCTGCACATCTTATTGGAGGGGTAGTATCACATGGACGCTAGCCCCAATGAAATCTGGGGGGGACACACATAAGTCACACTGCCCAAGCCAATGCCTGATGCTTTGAGCATCAGGCCATGGCCAGATTGTAAATATTTCACCAATTTCCATTGGTGAAATATTTAAATCACTACTATTGGGCATCTGACTTTTAAATACCCAATCGGAGGGCTCCTAGCAACGGAGGGGGGGGGGGGGGAACCACCCCTCCTGGGGTCATGTACAGGTGGTCACGTAGCTGCGGCTCTATTAATCGTTCAGTGACCCCAGTTAATAGAGCCGCAGGAAGGGAAACCCGCGATGACGCAGCATATGTGTCACGGGTCGGGACCTAACTTGTTTTGATGACGCATATGCTGCGTCACGGGTCGTAAAGGGGTTAAAGTCACTTCAAATCTGATGTGGTCACTAAAATAAATGGTTTTGTATATCTTGTTGGAATAAAAAAAAATTGCTGATAAACTTTGAACCTTTCTAACTTCCTAACAAAAAAAAACATATGTTTAAAAAAGTGTGCTGATGTAAATGAGACATGTGGGAAATTTTATTTATTAACTATTTTGCGTGATATCACTCTCTAGTTTAACGGTATAAAAGTTCAAAATTTAACAATTGCAAATTATTGCAACTTTACACCAAATTTCCCATTTTTGCACACATAAATGCAAAAAATATCGTCCTAAGTTCAACAGTAACATGAAGTACATGAAAAAACATGGAATTACTAGGATTCGTTGAAGTGTTCCAGAGCTATGACCTAAAAAATGACACTGGTCAGAATTGAAAAAAAAAACCTGGTCAGAAAGGTGAAAACCAGGCACAGGGGGTAAAGAGGTTAAAAATCATACAATGTGATTTTCTGGATATTTTTTTTAGATTCTGTCTATCACAGTTGAAGGGTACTTAGGATACAAATTACAGACCTCTCCACCTCTCTGTAAACATACAATTTGTAAATATATTATATCTGATAGCATGGAGTCATTATATTGGACTCATGCTATCAGATATTAATATACTGTACTTACAAATTGGACTTGTTCTCCTAGAGAAATGTGGTATTTTTCCAGCTACAAGCACAGACACAGACACTGAATGTGAGCCACCCAGTGGACATACAGCAGTACTGAAGCCTATTTGCATTGGCTTTTGGGGCATACGTTTTTTGCATGGGAGCCTATGGATGCATTTTTCCATGCGTTTTTCACAAAAGACAAGTGTGAAAAATGCCTGGAAAAAATGCAAGTGTGACCCTAGCCTTAGCCATGTTTTTAGTGCAGTTTTTTTGCCATTAATTTTTCAGAATTAAGTCAATGGGTGGAAGGGCAGAAAATAAACTGCAGGCAAAATTGTACCAAGAATTGACATGCTGCAGATTTTTTCTGCACCCAAAGCTGTGAGGAAAAAATAGGAAACGTGCACACTTCAGAATTCTCACTGACTTTGCTGGCATGAGGATAAGTATGCAGATTTGTTACAAAACTGCATCAACCCTGCGCCAAAAAACCCACTGTTTGTACATAGCCTTAAGGCTAGGATCACACTGGTTTTTCATTCATATTTTGAAGGGACTTTTTTATTCTAATCTTACCAATAGCAGTAATAATAAATTGCCTTATTCATTATTTACAGAAATATGTAACGGAACAAGTAGAAGTGCAGGAGTAAAAATACAACCCAGCTAACAATACATGCCAACACATTCCAAACTGCAAATGATTTCTTACATAAAAAGTTCATACCAGCTGATTATGAAAGAAAGTTGTCCAATTGGCAGGACTTTCTACATTTTTATCTAATTCTACCTAACAAGTTAGTGCAAGGTTATGTCTTGGTTTCACCAGAGATCCAATGTTGTTCAATCAATTTATTTTTTTCCTGAAGTCAAAGAAATATTACCGTATATACTCGCGTATAAGCCGAGTTTTTCAGCCCAAAATTTGGGCTGAAAAGTCCCCCCTCGGCTTATACGCGAGTATATACGGTATATGAAAAAAAAAAAAAATACAGCCGCAGCCCCGGAGGTATACAGGCCCCCCATCAAGTTCCAGGGCCCCCCCCCACTTGCGCGCCAGCCTGTAAGGTAAATTCATACTTACCGGTGTCCAGTCGCGCCGCCCCAGCTGCCGACATGACGATTCCGGGCTCCATTCAGCGTCTTCCCGCGGCTTCCTGTAGTCGCGGGCAATGACGTCATTGCCCGCGACTACAGGAAGCCGCGGGAAGACGCTGAATGGAGCCCGGAATCGTCATGTCGGCAGCTGCGGGCGGCGCGACTGGACACCGGTAAGTATGAATTTACCTTACAGGCTGGCGCGCAAGTGGGGGGGGGCCCTGGAACTTGATGGGGGGCCTGTATACCTCCGGGGCTGCGGCTGTATACAGCCCTGGGGCTGCGGCTGTATAAAGCCCTGGGGCTGCGGCTGTATACAGCCCTGGGGCTGCTGCTGTATACAGCCCTGGGGCTGCTGCTGTATACAGCCCTGGGGCTGGGCTGTGCTGTATACAGCCTGGGCTGGGGCTGCTGCTGTATAAAGCCCTGGGGCTGCGGCTGTATACAGCCTGGGTGGGCTGCTGCTGCTGTATACAGCCCTGGGGCTGGGGCTGCTGCTGCTGTATATACCTCTGGGGCTGCATATGGGGCTGCATATACCCTGGGGCTGATATGGGGCTGCTATACCTGGGCTGCATATACCTATGGGGCTGCATATGGGGCTGCATATACCTCTGGGGCTGCATATGGGGCTGCATATACCTCTGGGGCTGCATATGGGGCTGCATATACCTCTGGGGCTGCATATACCTATGGGGCTGCATATGGGGCTGCATATACCTCTGGGGCTGCATATGGGGCTGCATATACCTCTGGGGCTGCATATGGGGCTGCATATACCTCTGGGGCTGCATATGGGGCTGCATATACCTCTGGGCTGCATATGGGGCTGCATATACCTCTGGGCATATGGGCTGCATATACCTCTGGGGCTGCATATGGGCTGCATACTCTGGGGCTGCTACTGGTGATACTATACCTCTGGGGCTGCTGTATACTACCACTGGGCTGCTGCTGTATACTACCACTGGGGAGGCTGCTGTATACCTCACTGCTGGGGGTTGTATACCTGTGCTGGAGTCCACCCTCGGCTTATACGCGAGTCAATAAGTTTTCCCAGTTTTTGGGGGCAAAAGTAGGGGGGTCGGCTTATACACGGGTCGGCTTATACACGAGTATATACGGTAAAATGGATTCCTAAAAAAAAAAAAAAAAAAAAATTTATTTATTTTATAAATAAGAAGGGAATGTGTGTGTATCAGAGCTAAAATAATATTGAGGGAGAGCTGTAGGCTATTTTTTAGCCTGCAGGTGGGTAAATTTATGTCTCTCCTGGGAGGGGGTCCTCATTTTCACTGTCCCCACAAGCCCCAGAATGGTTTTCGTTGACTCCTCCTTTGACACCGTATGGCTAATTTATGATGAACCTGACAGAATCCTGGTTGCTGAGGCTAAAGGTGCGTTCCCACACTGCGTATTTTTACGCAAGTGCTCTTGCAGTTTTTGTAGCCAAAACCAGGAGTGGCTGATTAAAATCAGGAGTGGGTGTTTAAATACAGAAGTGGAGCACTTGTTTTTATAAGGCTGGGTTCACACTTGTGGACCCCTCCGCAGCGTTCTGCGGAGGGGATCCGCAAGCTGAGTGCAGCCTCCCCAAACCCTTATGTTTCTAATGTGAGTGCACGGTGCTGCGCTTGGCTGCGCATGACCATGCCCTCCCATTCATTTGCCTGTGTGATTTGTACGCAGGCGAATGCCTGCGCACAAATCACAAAGGTAAATGAATGGGAGGGCACGGTCATGCACAGTAAAGCGCAGCACCGTGCGCTCACATTAAAACATAAGGGTTTGGGGAGGCTGCACTCAGCTTGCGGATCCCCTCCTGAGAACGCTGCAGAGGGGTCCGCAAGTGTGAACCCAGCCTTAGGCCGGCTTCACACCTCGGTGTGATCAGGTCCGGGGCTGTCCAATGTGAATCTGACAGCCCCGAACCCGATTTTGCCATAATACAGTTCTATGGGGCGGATGGAACTGGATTGGAGCTATCTGCCATCCGGTTTCCATCTGTCCGGGAGGATCCGGGTGAATTCGGATTTTCCTCCCTTGCTTGCAGTGTTTTTGTGTCCAGGGCAAAAAAATCTGCCCAAACCGGATCCTCCCGGATCCGGGGCACTCCGGCTCTCCCTAACATGGGAGTCCATGGCGCCGGATTGCCCCAGATCTGGGAGGATCCGGGACCCGGACGCCTGGTGATGGAGTTTAGCAGCGAGTTCTGTCCCCTGCACAAATTTTCAGGACCGCTGAGGCGTGGCCTATCGCCGCCGCCCATCTCAGGTGCGTCGCCTAATGTAAAGAGGCGATGTCAACGCCTTAGGGTGGTCGCCTGGTTTCTCAGCACTGCCCTGAAACCAGGTGAGCACTCTGGGGCGATGTATACACATCGCTCCATGTAACATGGCGACGGCGATGTTACAGGCGATGGGAGCCATGTTACAGGATTGGCACTGGGATTTTTGGACACCCCAGCGGCGATGGTGCCTGGAGCGTCGCCGGAGGTATCGCCGCATGTAAACACACGACGGCTGACGCTGGTGGGGCGCCAAAAACGTGCGCGCTCCCGTGCATCGCCGGTGATATCTCCAGCGACGTCTCCAGGTGTGACGGTACCCTTAGACTTTTCCTCTGATTGTTCCACTCTTGATTTTGGCTACAAAAATTTCAAGCACTTTTGTAAAAATATGCAGCAAATACGCAGTGTGTGAATGCACCCTAAGATCACGAAGCTGACAGAGGAGATGCATCTGTTATGCGCATAGCTCTGCACATGTGGAAAAAATGTAAAGTATATGGTCTAACTCAATGCTCCTATACCTGACTCAGGCTAGGGTCACACATCAGTTTTTTTTTTTTTTTTTTAAAACCTGATCTGGTTTTGAGCTATCAAAAAGCTCAAAACCGGATCATGAAACGCTCCTCATAGGAGCCTATGATAAAAACCGGATTGCTTCACAAGCAATCCGGTTTCCGTCTCCGGCTCTGCAGCCTGCGTGAAAAATCATGCAGGCTGCAGTTTTCAGAGTCGGTTTTAACATCCGCAATGCGGGAACCGGATTGCTCAGGATGTGTAATCCTGAGCAATGCGGTTCCGCATATACTTTGCTTATCCCGGCTGCCGCCGGGATAAGCAAAGTGTTCTGTGCAGTGTTGAAACTATTTATTTTATTAATAAATGTTCCTATAATGTCTCTAGGGGGTGCCCACTCCCCTAGAGACCTTCCACCCACTCAGGTGGGCATATTATGCTTGAATCACTTATGTACAGCAGCTGTCTCCTACACATTGTCGGAAGACAATTGCGTTCACCGCATCCGGATCTGGATGCGGTGAATGCAATTCTGTATTTAAGTGGGACCCTAGCCTCACTCAGTTCTTGTATAGACCAGTGGTCCCAGCTGCGCAGTCTCTAATGGCCTCTTCACAGGCTGAAACAAGATTACTGGATGACTTATACAATTATTATTATTTATTTATATAGCGCCATTATATTCCATGGCGCTTTACATGCTAAAAGGGGCAGACTAGGACAGGTAACATAGTAACAATACAAGTAACAATAAATGTGGACAATTCGGTCGTACAGATACACGAGGGGAGAAATCCTGTCCGCGAGGGCTCACAGTCTGCGAGGGGCGGGTGGGGATACAGTGGGAGGGGGAAGTTCCAGTCATGAGGCGGTGTGGAGAACCGGGTCTTATTGCAGGTGGTAGGCTTGGCGGAACAGGTGCGTCTTCAGGCTTCTTTTGAAGGTTCCCAGGGTAGGAGAATGTCTGATGTGGTGGGGCAGCGAATTCCAGAGTATGGGTGAAGCATGGGAGAAATCCTGTATGCGGTTGTGCGAAGAGGAGATGAGGGGGGGTAGAGGAGGAGCTCTTGGGAGGATCGCAGGTTGCGTGAGGGTAGGTATCAGGAGACCATGTCAGAGATATATGGAGGGGACAGGTTGTGAATGGCTTTGTATGTCATGGTTAATGTTTTAAACCGGGATCTCTGGGAAGTAGGGAGCCAGTGAAGGGTTTGACAGAGGTGGGAGACAGGGGAGTAGCGGGGGACAGATGGATTAGGCGGCAGTGGAGTTCAGGATAGATTGGAGAGGTGCAAGGGAGGTATTGGGGAGGCCGGTGAGAAGGAAGTTGCAGTAGTCGAGGCGGGAGATGATGAGAGCGTGAATAAGGGTTTTAGCAGTGTCGTGGTCAAGGAAAGTGCGGATCCTATAGATGTTTTTGAGTTGGAGTCGGCAGGAGGTGGCGAGGGCCTGGATGTGAGGCTTGAATCAGAGAGAAGAGTCAAGGATAACCCAGAGGCACTTGGCTTGGGGGACTGTGGAGAGAGAGCAGTCGTTGATGACAATGGATAGGTCAGGTAGTGAGGGGGAGTGTCTTGGGGGGAAGACTATGAACTCGGTTTTGTCCATGTTCATCTTAAGGAAGCGAGCAGAGAAGAAGGATGAGATGGCGGACAGGCAGTGCGGAATTTTGGATAGAAGGGAGGCAATGTCAGGACCAGACAGGTAGATTTGGGTGTCGTCGGCGTAGAGGTGGTACTGGAGGCCATGGGACTCAATGAGTTGCCCTAGGCCGAGAGTGTAGATTGAGAACAGTAACAGTCCAAGAACCGAGCCCTGGGGGACCCCGACAGATACGGGGTAGGGCGAGGAGGATGTGTGGGAGTGAGTGACGCTGAAGGGCCGGTCCGTTAAGTATAAGGAGATCCAAGAGAGGGCGAGGTCCGTGATGCCAAGAGATTCCAGGATCTGAAGTAGAAGGAAGTGGTCAACAGTGTCGAAGGCAGCGGACAGGTCAAGGAGGAGGAGAACAGAGTAGTGGCGCTTGCTTTTGGCAGTCAGTAGGTCGTTGGTGACTTTGGTCAGGGCAGTTTCAGTGAAGTGGAGGGGTAGGAAGCCAGATTGCAGGTGGTCAAAGAGGAAGCAGGAGGAGAGGTGAGAGGACAGCTCACAGTGAACATGCTGTTCAAGTAGTTTAGAGGCAAAAGGGAGGAGAGATATAGGGTGGTAGTTGGAGACAGTTGTGGCGTCGAGGGGATGGTGCCAGTGGTAAGTGATAGGTTGAAAAGATGAGTTAGGGCTGGGATGATAACGGAGATGAGGTTGGGAATAAGGTGGGATGGGAGCGGGTCGAGGGCGCTGGTGGTGAGGTGTGATTTTGACAGGAGGGAGAAGAGCTGGTCTTCAGTTATGGGGGGGAAACAGTTGATGGAAGGAGAGGGCAGTATAGGTGAAAAGGGAGGCTGTGGGGACAGTGGATCAAAGCTGTCTCTGATTCTGTCAATCTTTTCTTTGAAGAAGGAGGCAAAGTATTCTGCAGAAATAAGGGGAGAGGGAGGGGGAGCAGGTGGGCGGAGTAAGGAATTGAAGGTTTTGAAAAGTTGTTTGGGATTGCGGGACAGGGAGGTTATTAGGGATAAGAAGAAGGTTTGTTTGGTGGTGGCAAGTGCAGTTGTGGCACCCTGGCACCTGTTGGGCACCGCAGAAATCCTTAGGGCATGACTGGAGTAAGTAACAGCAAAGCAAAACTCACAAAACACCAAACACCACAACAACACCTTAGAACACCTGGTTTCACCCCAAGCCTCTAGGGGGAGCTCCACTGGTCACTTTGAACCAGTTCCCCCTATAAATAGAGTCTTGGAGGGAGAAACTTCAGAGTGTGGCAGACACTACAAGAGCTGCCAGGCACAGAGTGTGTGCAGTCGCTACAAGAGCTGCCAGCCTGTGTGTAACCTCCATCCTATGAGGAACACACTAGGCCCCACCAGCCAGCTATCAAGTGAGGAAATCCCTGCAATTGGGATAAGAGGAAGAAGGAGAACACCTCTCAAGGAACACAGAGTTACTCTGACTCTTTCCTTAACAACCGGTTACTGGAACCGAAGCTTTGAGAGCTACCAGCCATCACAGAGAACCAGCTTACCACCACAGGGAGTCTAGCCTCCTGTTCCACCTGTGCACCTACCAACGAGAGCCCAGGGAAGAAGGTAGAATTATCATCACCCTTTTACAGTGCCCTCAGTGCTGACAACCTGGTGAACCTCCGTTCTATTGAACACACTGCCCGGTCCGGCTGGATTCCGCATCCACCCGACCTTAGCACCAGAAGTATAGAAAGAAGGAAGCCTACACAAACTGCTCGCTGTGAACCTCCAGGATTGCTAAACTTCACGAACCCGGTCTGGCGTACCTGAAAACCATCAGTAAAGGTACTAAAAAGACTTTGGCGTGTCTGTGTTTGACTCCTGGGCCTAACAGCAGCATTACCGCAGCTGCCTCACAACATCTTGCGCAGCTCCCGGCCCCGGGGACTCCCGCTCATCCTGTGGGGAGCGTCCCAACTTGCTGCCTACCATCCCCCGGAGACCTAGCAGCGCTGGTAAAGTTACCAGAACACCCGCAGGTGGCGTCACGAAGACAAACTACCCCTACTGTTCCGCCATTTCCCCTATTGATCTGGACCACCGGGCCTACACCACCGCAGGCGCGGTTCCGTGACTGGAGGAGAATCAACGCCCGCTCCGTGTACCCCCGGCTACGGTGAGTCACAGTCTTGAAGGCGATGAGGGACTGTTTGAACAGCGCAAAGTGCTCAGTGGAACGTGATTTTTTCCATCGCCTCTCAGCGACCCTGGATGCCCGTCTCAGGTCTTTAGTGAGGGTGTTGTGCCAGGGTTGCCTGTTAGTGCGTGGAGCGTGGTATGTGAGGGGGGCGGCTAGGTCAAGGGCCTTGGTTAATGTGGTGTTGTAGAGGGTGGTGGCAGTGTCTGTGTCATGTATAGATGTTATGTTGGCGAGAGGGAGATGGGATTCTGAAAGTGAGTGTAGATCAATGTGTTTTAGGTTTCTGCGGGGATGATCAAGTTTGCGGACAGGAGGTGGTGTAGTAGGGGAGGTGAGGGAGGAGAAGGTCAGTAGATTGTGGTCAGACAGGGTGAGGGTTGAGTTTGTGAGATTAGTAAGGGAGCAAAGACGGGTAAAGATGAGATCCAGCATGTGGCCATCTTTGTGGGTGGCAGAGGAGGACCATTGAGAGAGCCCAAAGGAGGAGGTCAGGGAAAGAAGTTGAGAGGCGGTTGGGTGGGCAGTGTCAATAGGGATATTGAAATCGCCCATAATGATCGTGGGGATGTCAGTAGAGAGGAAATGAAGTAGCCAGGTGGTGAAATGGTCAAGGAAGGTGGGGATGGATCCAGGGGGGCTGTAGATGACGGCTAACTGGAGGTTACTGGGGAGAAGATGCGGACAGAGTGGGCTTTGAAAGATGGGAGAGTAGCAGAGGGGGGTAATGGAATAGGGGCAAAGGAGCGGTGTCGGATAAGAGTATGCTGAGAGCTCCACCGTGTTTGTCAGAGGGGCGGGGGGTGTGGGAAAGATTGAACCTGCCGTAGGATAGGGAAGCAGGGGAGGCCGTGTCGGAGGGGGTGAGCCAGGTCTCTGTGATGCTAATGAGAGTTTATTAGAAATAAAGAGTTCATGGATGTCTGGGAGTTTGGAACGCCCGCTCAGTCTGTAATAGAGTGCGCCTGGCAGGGAGATTAGAGGAGCAGGGGCTGGGGGGATGGGTCTAAGGTTGGTGAGGTTGCGAGGGAGGGTGATGGTGAGGTTATGAGAGTTAGTGATGGGACAGGGGCGTGGGGTGTAGGTGACTGTGGGGATGTGGCGGGGGGGGCCGGGATTAGGGGAAATGTCGCCAGCGAGTAGGAGGAGCAGGGAGAGGGTTAGCAGGTGGGAGCAAGAGAGTTTACGTGGTGGGCGTGCCTGATTGGAGATGGAGTATTGAAAGTGAAGGAATAGTTCAGAGGAGTGGGTGAAGTGGTTAGGTAGGATGGAGGGTGAGAGAAGTACATTGTTGCTGGGTGGAGGGATGAGCAGGAAATGGAGGAGGATGGGAGTGAGAGTGCAAAGGAGGGGAAACATTGTGGATGGTGAGCGGGGGATGGGAGTAGTATGGGTCAGATGCAGCAGAAAGGAGAGCTGTAGTGGTGGGTGAGTGGTCAGTAGTGAAGAGTAGTCTGAGGTTTACACAATGAATACATAATTGCAGCACAAGTGAACAAATTACATATCTGTTTGTTTGTCTTGCATGACTTACCCGTTTCCTGTCCCGTTTAACTGCCCGGTGTAACTGCACTTGTACAGTCGGCACTTAAACGGGACAGGAAACGGGTAAGTCATGCAAGTCAAATAAACAGGGTTCCTGGGCACCATGGGTCATAAACACTTCTGAACCAAAGATGACCTCTGAACATCCCACATCACACACAGTAAGATGATTTCATTATATTACATTAATATAAGACAAGTATGTTGTTAATAGAAGTCACAGAATCCTATACCTCTCGTGTGAAGAGAGACATGCAGGAAAGCTGAGTGAATGGAAGTAAATGGAAGTCACAGAATCCTATACCTCTCTTGTGAAGAGAGACATGCAGGAAAGCTGAGTGAATGGAAGTACATGGAAGTCACAGAATCATATACCTATCTTGTGAAGAGAGACCTGCAGGAAAGCTGAGTGAATGGAAGTACATGGAAGTCACAGAATCATATACCTGTATGAAGAGAGAAGAGATGACCATTAGATTCTTGCCCGGTGTAACTGCACTTGTACAGTCAGCACTTGTGCAGTTGGCATGATTGCAAGACCCCGCATGATTGCACCCCTTAGGCTGCTTTCACACTACGATTTTTGCATTTCCGATGCTGTCCGAAAAAAATCGGACAGCATCGGACCGATTTTCGGACCCCATGCATCCCTATGGGGATCGGACCGAATCGGATGTGCACTAAAAGCCATCCGATTTGGTCCGATCCGAATCTGTCCGATTTTTTTATCGGTGCAAAAATCGGAGCTTGCTCCGATTTTTGCACCGAAAATAAAATCTGACAGATTCGGATCGGACCAGATCGGATGGCTTTTAGTGCACATCCGATCCGACCCGATCAATTTGACATGGGGCCCTATGGAGCAGGGTCCGAGAAAACATGTTATGTCTCCTCGGACCGATTTTAGTGTACTGAGCATGCTCAGTACACTAAAATAGCTCCTAAAAGTAAATTAAGGGGTTAATAAAAAAAAAAAAAAATCTATGCTCACCTGTCCACGAGGCCCACGTCGTCTCCCGGCGTCTCCGGTGTCTCCAGGTATCTTGCCATCTGTGCTGATAAGACCTCTCGTGATGTCACAATCACATGACTGCCAGGAACCAATAGCCGGCAGTCATGTGATTGTGACATCATGAGAGGTCCTGGCAGCACAGAAGACAGAACAGCAAGATACCGGGAGACGCGCGGGACCGTGCAGGAGTCGTGGACAGGTGAGAAAGGAGAGGAGGAGAGGAGGGGGACACATGGGGGGATCGGAGGACACATGGGGGGACCGGGGGCCAAGAGGGGAAGACCGGGGGCCAAGAGGGGAGACACAGGGGATGAGAGCACCGGGGGCCAAGAGGGGAGACACAGGGGATGAGAGCACCGGGGCCAAGAGGGGAGACACAGGACCGGGGGCCAAGAGGGGAGACACAGGGGATGAGAGCACCGGGGGCCAAGAGGGGAGACACAGGGGATGAGAGCACCGGGGGCCAAGAGGGGAGACACAGGGGATGAGAGCACCGGGGGCCAAGAGGGGAGACACAGGACCGGGGGCCAAGAGGGGAGACACAGGGGATGAGAGCACCGGGGGCCAAGAGGGGAGACACAGGACCGGGGGCCAAGAGGGGAGACACAGGGGATGAGAGCACCGGGGGCCAAGAGGGGAGACACAGGACCGGGGGCCAAGAGGGGAGACACAGGGGATGAGAGGACCGGGGGAGAGACTGTGACAGCTCAGGGAGCGATCTGACAGGAGGGCGGGCATCCTATTTTCTGTCGGAATCGGATGTCTATTTGGCACCCGATTCCAGGCATTAGAAGAATCCGATGCTGTCCGATTTATATCGGACAGCATCGGATTTTACAAAATCGTAATGTGAAAGTAGCCTTAGCTGGCTCTACATATATAGTGAGTTTCTACTTAGATCTGGGTCTATTAAGGTGGGGTTACACGTTGCAATATCGTTCCGATATCGCAATTCAATGGCGCGGGAGCGCGCATTTAGTGCACGTTTCTCCCGCATCGCATCGGAGGTTTAGACGTTGCGATTTCTGGATCCAACGTCCGTACGATGTCTACGCCCCCCAACCCAGGAACGACCATTTAACATGGGAGTGAATGGGTGACGTTGAACTTCACATCGGAGTAGGGCTGTCACACAGCACGATCCGGCTCCAATCTCCATTCAATATCGGAGCATTGGAGAGCACGCTCATTCAATCCCCGATATCGCATTGACATCGTTCCTGCATCGTATTGGACATTCACACCATACAACGCAGGAACGATATCGGCTCCAACGATCGAACCACGTGACTTTTCATTGAAATTGGACGCCGATATCGCAACGTGTAAAGCGGCCTTTAAGCTTGTTAGTCAATCAATGAACCTCAGGACAGCAGGAGGCAATAAATGCAAGACAAATAAACAGGGTTCCTGGGCACCATGGGTCATAAACACTTCTGAACCAAAGATGACCTCTGAACATCCCACATCACACACAGTAAGATGATTTCAGTATATTACATTAATAAAAGACAAGTATGTTGTTAATAGAAGTAACAGAATTATATAACTCACCGTAGCCGGGGTTTTCACGTCACAGGCGTTGACTCTCCTCTTGTCACGGAACCGCGCCTGCGGCTGTGGGGGCCCGATGTAACAGGCCAGATTAACCCCCCGACCAGAATATACCCGGGGTTAAAGTGGCCTAGCCCAGATTATACCCCGGGCATATACTGACCTAGCCCAGTTTATACCCCGGGGTATAAACAGGCCTAGGCCAGATTATACCCCTCTGTATACCACAGCAGCTGTACATCAGGGCCCCAAGCAACGCATGGGGGCCCGAGGCTGCACAAAGTGGCCCAGGCAGAAGAAAGTGGCCCTACGCAACATACAGGGGGCTCAGGCAGTGCTAGGGTCCCAGGCAGTGCTAGGGGCCCCAGGCAGCGCATGGAGGAACAAGGCAGCACACAGGGGCCCCAGGCTACACACAGGATCCCAGGTTACACACAGGGCCCACAGCTAGCATACAAGGGTCCCAGGCAGTGCACGGGGCCCCAGGCGGTGCACAGGGCCCCAGGCAGCACAAAGTGGCCCCAGGCAGTACTAGGGGCCCCAGGCAGTACTAGGGGCCCCAGGCTACACACAGGATCCCAGGCTACACACAGGGGCCCCATGCAGCATACAAGGGCCCCAGGTAGCACAAAGGGGCCCCAGGCAGTACTAGGGGACCCAGGCTACACACAAGATCCCAGGCTACACACAGGGGCCCCATGCAGCATACAAGGGCCCCAGGTAGCACAAAGGGGCCCCAGGCAATATACAGGTGCCCCAGGCAGTACTAGGGGCCCCACGCTACACACAGGATCCCAGGCTACACACAGGGGCCACATGCAGCATACAGGGGCCCCAGGCAGCACAAAGTGGCCCCAGGCAACATACAGGGGCCCCAGGCAGTGCTAGGGGCCCCATGCTACACACAGGATCCCAGGCTACACACATCGGCCCAATGCTGCATACAAGGGCCCCAGGCAGCACAAAGTGGCCCCAGGCAGCACAAAGTGGCCCCAGGCAACATACAGGGGCCCCAGGCAACATACAGGGGCCCCAGACAGTGCATGGGGGACCAAGGCAGCACACAGGGGCCCCAGGCAGCACACAGGGGCCCAAGGCTACACACAGGGGCCCAAGGCAGCATACAAGGGCCTCAGGCAGCATAAAGGGGCCCCAAGCAGTGCATGGGGACCCACGGCTGCACACAGGGACCCCAGGCAGCACACAGGGGCCCCAGGCTACACACGGGGCCCCAGGCTACACACAGGGGCCCCAGGCTATACACAGGGGCCCCAGGCTATACACAGGATCCCGGGCTACACACAGGGGCCCCATGCAGTGCATGGGGGCCCAAGGCAGCACACAGGGGCCCCAGGCAGCACACAGGGGCCCAAGGCTACACACAGGGGCCCAAGGCTACACACAGGGGCCCAAGGCTACACACAGGGGCCTCAGGCAGCATAAAGGGGCCCCAAGCAGTGCATGGGGGCCCGCGGCTGCACACAGGGACCCCAGGCAGCACACAGGGGCCCCAGGCTACACACGGGGCCCCAGGCTACACACAGGGGCCCCAGGCTATACACAGGGGCCCCAGGCTATACACAGGGGCCCAAGGCTATACACAGGATCCCAGGCTACACACAGGGGCCCCAGGCAGCATACAAGGGGCCCAGGCAGTGCATGGGGGCTCTAGGCAGTACAAAGTGGCCCCAGACAACACAAAGTGTCCGCAGGCAACAGAAAGTGGCCCCAGGCAACATACAGAGACAGCACAAGGGTGGGGTAGAGACAGCGCGCAAGGGGGCAAGAGACAGCGTTCAGGGCCCCTTTGTGCTGCCTGTGATCCTGTGTGTAGCTTGGGGCCCCTGTGTGCTGCCTAGCCCACCTTTGTGCTGCCTGGGGCTCCTAGCACTGCCTGGGGTCCTTGTGTGCTGCCTGGGGCCCCTGTGTTCTGCCTGGGGTCCCTGTGTTCTGCCTGGGGCCCCTGTGTGCTGCCTGGGGCCCCTGTGTGCTGCCTGAGGCCAATTTGTGCTGCCTGGGGCCCCTAACACTGCCTGGGGTCCTTGTATGCTGCCTGGGGACCCTGTATGTTGCCTGGAGCCCTTTTGTACTGCGTGGAGCCACTTTGTGCTATCTGGGGCCCCGTGCACTACCTGGGGCCCTTGTATGCTGGCTGGGGCCCCTCTGTGTAGCCTGGGATCCTGTGTGTAGCCTGGGGCCTCTGGTACTGCCTGGGGCTTATGTATGTTGCCTGGGGCCCCTTTGTGCTGCCTGGGGCCCTTGTATGCTGCATGGGGCCCCTGTGTGTAGCCTGGGTTCCTGTGTGTAGCCTGAGGCCCCCAGTACTTCCTGGGGCCCCTGTATGTTGCCTGGTGCCACTTTGTGCTGCCTGTGGCCCTTGTAGCAGCATGGGGCCCCTGTGTGTAGCCTGGGATCCTGTGTGTAGCCTGGGGCCTCTAGTACTGCCTGGGGCTTATGTATGTTGCCTGGGGCCCCTTTGTGCTGCCTGGGGCCCTTGTATGCTGCATGGGGCCCCTGTGTGTAGCCTGGGTTCCTGTGTGTAGCCTGAGGCCCCCAGTACTTCCTGGGGCCCCTGTATGTTGCCTGGTGCCACTTTGTGCTGCCTGTGGCCCTTGTACGCAGCATGGGGCCCCTGTGTGTAGCCTGGGATCCTGTGTGTAGCGTGGGACCCCTAGCACTGCCTGGGGCCCCTGTATGTTGCCTGGGGCCACTTTGTGCTGCCTGGGGCCCTTGTATGCTGCATGGGGCCCCTGAATGTAGCCAGGGATCCTGTGTGTAGCGTGGGGCCCCTAGCACTGCCTGGGGCCCCTGTATGTTGCCTGGGGCCACTTTGTGCTGCCTGAGGCCAATTTGTGCTGCCTGGTGCCCCTAACACTGCCTGGGGTCCTTTTATGCTGCCTGGGGACCCTGTATGTTGCCTGGAGCCCTTTTGTACTGCGTGGAGCCACTTTGTGCTACCTGGGGCCCCGTGCACTGCCTGGGGCCCTTGTATGCTGGCTGGGCCCCTCTGTGTAGCCTGGGATCCTGTGTGTAGCCTGGGGCCACTAGTACTGCCTGGGGCTTATGTATGTTGCCTGGGGCCCCTTTGTGCTACCTGGAGCCCTTGTATGCTGCATGGGGCCCCTGTGTGTAGCCTGGGTTCCTGTGTGTAGCCTGAGGCCCCCAGTACTTCCTGTGGCCCCTGTATGTTGCCTGGGGCCACATTGTGCTGCCTGTGGCCCTTGTACGCAGCATGGGGCCACATTGTGTAGCCTGGGATCCTGTGTGTAGCCTGGGGCCCCTGTGTGCTGCCTCGGGCCCCCATGCGCTGCCTGGGGCCCCTAGCACTGCCTGGGGCCCTAGCACTGCCTGGGGCCCCTGTATGTTGCGTAGGGCCACTTTCTGCTGCCTGGGGCCACTTTGTGCATCCTGGGCCCCCATGCGTTGCTTGGGGCCCTTTGCACGGCTTGGGCCCCTGATCTACAGCTGCTGTGGTATACAGAGGGGTATAATCTGGCCTAGGCCTGTTTATACCTCGGGGTATAGTTTGGGCTAGGCCAGAATATACCCGGGGTATATTCTGGCCCAGGAGGGTATATTCTGGGCTAGCCCAGTTTATACCCCGGGGTATAAACTTCGCTAGGTCAGAATATACCCGGGGTATAATCTGGGCTAGGCCACTTTAACCCCGGGTATATTCTGGTCGGGGGGTTAATCTGGCCTGTTACACCAGTGGTCCAGATCAATAGGGGGGATGGCTGAACAGTAGGGGTTAATTGTCTTCCTGACTCCACCTGCGGGTGTTCGGTAACTGTACCGACGCTGCTAGGCCTCCGGGGGATGTTAGGCAGCAAGATGGAACGCTCCCCACAGGATGAGCGGGAGTCCCCGGAGCCAGGGGCTGCACAAGATGTTGTGAGGCAGCCGCGGTAGCACTGCTGTTACGCCCAGGAGTCAGACACAGACACACCGAAGTCTTTTAAGTACCTTTGCTGATGGTTTCAGGTACACTCAGACCGGGTGAGGATGAAGTCAGCACTTCTGAAGGTTCACAGCAAGCAGTTGTTGTAGGCTTCCTTTCTCTATTTCTCTGATTAAGGTTCGGGTGAATGTGGAATCCAGCCGGACCGGGCAGTGTGTTCAATGGAACTTGATTCACCTGGATGGCAGCACTGAGGGCACTGTAAAAGGGTTTGAGCAGGATCAGTACTCTTCCCTGGGCGCTCGTAGGCAGGTGTTTCAGGTGGCTAAACCTCCTGTTAAACGGACTGGTTCTCTGTGGTGGCTGGGTAGCTCTCACAGCTTCGGTTCCAGTAACCGGTGGATAAGGGAGAGAGTTTAGATTACTCTGGTGTCCCTGAGAGGTGTCTTCTCCTTTCCTCTGACCCCAATTGCAAGGGTCTCTCTCACTGTCTAGCTGGCTGATTGGGCCTAGTGTGTCCCTCATAGGATGAAGGCTACACACTACCTGGCTGCTCTTGTAGCGTCTGCACACACTCTGAAGTTTCTCCCTCCGAGACCCTATTTATAGGGGGAACTGGCTCAAAGTGACCAGTGGAGCTCCCCCTAGAGGCTTGGGGTGAAACCAGGTGTTCTAAGGTGTTGTAAGTGTTTTGTGAGTGTCGCTTGCTGTTACTTGCTCCAATTGTGCCCCAAGGAGTTCTGTGGTGCCCAAGAAGGTGCCAGGGTGCCACATGTATACCTCTCTTGTGAAGAGAGACATGCAGGAAAGCTGAGTGTATGGAAGTACATGGAAGTCACAGAATCATATACCTGTATGAAGAGAGAAGAGATGACCATTAGATTCTTGCCCGATGTAACTGCACTTGTACAGTCGGCACTTATGCAGTTGGCATGATTGCAAGACCCCGCATGGCTCTACATATACAGTGAGTTTCTACTTAGGCCGGCTTCAGACTGCGTGTCTGATCCGATCCGTAGCTGTCCGCTTGAGGCAGACAGCCGCGGACCGGATCAGCACACAGGACTGGGGGCTATTATGCCCTCCGATCCTGTGTGCAGCCGCACGCAGCTGAACCAGCTGACAGGTCAGGACCGCGGCGCCCGCGGTCCTCACCTATTAGCAGCAGGAACTGCGTGCGGCTGCACACAGGATCGGAGGGCATAATAGCCCCCAGTCCTGTGTGCTGATCCGGTCCGCGGCTGTCTGCCTCAAGCGGACAGCTACGGATCGGATCAGACACGCAGTCTGAAGCCAGCCTTAGATCTGGGTCTATTAAGCTTGTTAGTCAATCAATGAAACTCAGGACAGCAGGAGGCAATAAATGCAAGACAAATAAACAGGGTTCCTGGGCACAATGGGTCATAAACACTGCTGAACCAAAGATGACCTCTGAACATCCCACATCACACACAGTAAGATGATTTCAGTATATTACATTAATAAAAGACAAGTATGTTGTTAATAGAAGTCACAGAATCCTATACCTCTCGTGTGAAGAGAGACATGCAGGAAAGCTGAGTGAATGGAAGTAAATGGAAGTCACAGAATCCTATACCTCTCTTGTGAAGAGAGACATGCAGAAAGCTGAGTGAATGGAAGTAAATGGAAGTCACAGAATCCTATACCTCTCTTGTGAAGAGAGACATGCAGGAAAGCTGAGTGAATGGAAGTACATGGAAGTCACAGAATCATATACCTATCTTGTGAAGAGAGACATGCAGGAAAGCTGAGTGAATGGAAGTACATGGAAGTCACAGAATCATATACCTATCTTGTGAAGAGAGAAGAGATGACCATTAGATTCTTGCCCGGTGTAACTGCACTTGTACAGTCGACACTTATGGTGGGTTTACACACACCAATTTCTGTGTCCAATATCTGAACAGATCTCTGGTTGCAGTGAAATCATGGACACATTATTACATTTGTACACAGCCACAAAATGGAACTATGTGTCCATGATTTCACTGCAATCAGAGATCTGTTCAGATATTGGACACAGAAATTGGTGTGTGTAAACCCACCATCATGCAGTTGGCATGATTGCAAGACCCCGCATTATTGCACCCCTTAGCTGGCTCTACATATATAGTGAGTTTCTACTTAGATCTGGGTCTATTACATCCAATGATTGGTAGATCAGGCAGATTAGGCTGGTTTCACATCGCGGTTTTTCACTGATCAGGGTCGATCAGGTTTGTGTGTCAAAACCAGGAGTGTCTCCAAACCTCAGAACAGGTGTCAATCTTTCAATCATAGTTTTTCTCTGCAAGTTCCTCTCCTGTTTCCTGGTTTTGACACACAAATCTGATCGAACCTGATCAGTGAAAACTGCAGTGTGAAATCAGCCTTAAATTATAGCATGGAAAAATCTGTTGGCAGAAACACAATAAACACAATACAAATGCTATTTTGTTATAGACAAGAAATGTTAGTATCCTGGGCAATGCCGGGTACTACAGCTAATAATAATATAAATTAGGTACACATAATTGTACAGAAATTAAGATGCATTAAATGTATAAAAAAGTGTATTTATAGAAAATGGGTTGTGTGGGAAAATAAATGGGTTATAATATTTTCTGGCACCCAGGGCAAGGATTTAGTTTAATGCTTCACCCCCGAACTGTTTGAGTAGTTGTCATCTGACCGATGATACATATGCAATTTTATATACTTACAATGACATGCCAATGATGAGTGATTTTGTATATGTTGGTGTCACATCCCCACCAGAGTTTGCCCCATAGACATCTGCTTCTGTCATCAGTCACTGCGATATTCACCCTGTAGGTGGTGCTGGTGTTTGAGAAATTAGAGCTGGAAACTATGGTGAGCACAGGCTCTGCGCATTCACTAAGGAAGACTGTCTGGGACCTGCTGTAATTCACATTCTGACAGAGTGGAGGTCTGTGTCTGTGTGTCCATCTGAAGTCATTAACTACTAGCTTCAGCCTATTGGAAACTACCACACAGTACTAATACCTTCAGCTTTATGCTGGAAGCTGCCAGAAATAGCTTAAGGTTTCATAGAATAGTGTCCTTTCTTGTACTGGTGTTTTCCCTGTTCTGCCTCAGCCTGTCTTTGGATGCTTCCTCTGCCTCATGATTTTTTACCTTGCTGCCATCTTGGTTTTGACCCGGCTCCCTGACTACTCTAATGAATTCCTACATTGTCCTTTTCCTGACCACCCGGCTTTGACCCTGCTTGGTGACTTTCCTGTCTCTGGACTGCAGCCCTTCCATAGGTAGAAATCTCCTGGGCCCTATTGTAAATCCCCCCCCCCCCCCCCCGCTTCTCACTTGCCTCTGGAGCGCTAGGTAACACCCACCTCACTTGGCCACTACCTGGATAAAGTGGATCTGCCTGTAGCTTTAGACAGACATCACAGGGGGGCTACATACAGGGAGCTGTAGGCTCATGCAATACAAATATATATGGGGCTGATATGACATTGCAATTGATGTACTGATGAGGCTCTTATTGCTGTGTTTCGTTACTGCTGGTGGTTCTGATGATGATTTTCTGCGTGGTTCTGATTATGCATTTCTGTACTAATGAGGGTTGTAAAGCTGTGTTTCTGTACTGATGGGGGCCCTGGTCATATATTCCTATGCTATAATTAATTCTGCTCCTGTAGCCATGTAACAATTCATAACTTGTAAGATTACGTGATACATGGCTATGTTAATAAAGTATTGTGCCGTCTTACAAGTTAAGGGTTACTATGTTTTTATTTATGTTAGGAGCATTAAAGCGGTTTCCCAAGTTTTTGATGAGTCAACAGTTACTCTGTGACTGCAGACTTCTGAATTTTCACAGTGTGCACACTACATGCTGTCAGGATCTTCTGGAGCTGGTGGTGAGAGTGTTAGAGTCACATGCCAACTAGACATGTGTGGCCTCGCTCAATTATAATTAATTCAGTGAGACCAGACATGTCTAGTGGGAATGTGGCCAGAAGTATACAAATCGCATACTTGTGCTCATATGACCATCCACTCTTGCCACTGGCATGGGGCAATCCTAAAAGTGTGCATTGCATGCACTGTGAGAATTCAGAGGCAAGCAGTCATCCAGAGTGACTGCAGACTTTTAACTCAAAGCTGGACAAACCTATTAATTATAACATTAAGCAACACAGCTCAATCTTAATAGCGTGAAATATACTTACTGTCAGGATTCACTCTTGCTGGTTGAAGCAGTCATCACATAGCCACTCCATTCGTGTACAATTTTCATACTTACGGTCATGTGACAGCTTTTCTTCCTGCTGCTCTGTTTTTCAGTGAACATTGATATAATTTTTTTTTTTCATTTTCCTAATTCTAAGTTAAAAAATGATATCAGTTGTGATCTTTCTTTCCTCTGACGACTTGTGGCACATTACATTGACACCTTCTGCCATGGTTAAGGGCCTCTTTACACACACAGATATCTGTGACCAACTTCTGAACAGATCTCTGGTTGCAGTGAAATCATGGACACATTGCTCCATGTTGTACACAGCCACAAAATGTAACAATGTGTCCATGATTTCACTGCAACCAGAGATCTGTTCAGAAGTTGGTCACAGATATCTGTGTGTGTAAAGCGGCCCAAACTGTGATATAACAGTTTCATGATCTGCCTGAACATGGCAACCACTTTTCATTTTCATGCGTCTTAACATATGTACAACATGTATTTTTCTGTCTATTCACTGTAATGTGATTTTTGTGCATTTTCTTTTTAATCCATCATTCTTCAGTACAGCTGGAAGGAATCCTAAACAGTGTAATGGACATCTTCTAGTTTAACAGTTGCAGTGGTTGTAAGAGCTGCACGCACTATTATTTTAGTGTACCTTTACACGCGGCAACTTTTCTAGGAATTTCACTGGCAACTTACTGGTTGTAGTGAAATCATGGACACATTGTTCTATCTTGTTGCTGTGTACAAATGGAACAATGTCTCCAGTAAGTTGCCAGTGAAATTCCTAGAAAAGTTGCCGCGTGTAAAAGGTACCTTTAGGGAACTGCTTTCCAGGCACAAGTTAACAAGGATAATTAAAAAGTGATTTTCCTGCTGAGTAAACAAAAAACACTTTTGTCACCCAAACTTGGATTTAAAGAATTAATCTTTTTATAACCATTGCCACAAAATAAGACTTATATGATTAACTGAGAAGTAATAGCAATGTTAAACATGTAACTGTTGAATGACTCTAGGCTTTTAGCCTGTAGCGATGAATCAAGCTGGCATTGAAAGAGTTATCATGGTTACATTCCTCACATTACCTCATTCCAGCTGTTTCCAGCCCCCAGGGCAAAGCTCAGAACAGCATAGAGGAGGGGCAGACTGTAGTGAGGGTCCTATTGCCAGCCTGCAAACCTCTAGTGTTAACCTGTTGATTGCCACATGTTGCTCACATGTACAGTATCTGTCAAAAGTTTAGATATACCCATTCATGCAATGGTTTTGTTCTTGTTGGAATGTGCACACCACATTGGCGATTCAGACTGAAGGCAGCAAAACCACAAACGTTTGCACATGGAAAACTTAGTAAAGAAACACATGTACACCAAACCAGAGTGTGAATCCATAGATTCATCAAAGTACTCCCTTTTTCACTTTGATGACAATTTTACATCCCATTGCCATTTCATTAAGAAACTTCATCATGTAGCCATGTAGAATGGCTTCTAATGAACAGGCAAGCTCCAAGAGTCCATTTGTGAAGTCACCAGCCTTCAGAAAGTGTTTGTGACCATGAGGTGTCGTTTGCACAGGCAGAGTTGGTACAACAGTACCATTTAGGGATGAGTCTACAACTGTGCTAAACCAGAATATTCCAAGAACCACAAACTGAGTAATGAGAGGGAACAATTCATTATTACATCAAAGCATGAAGTTCAATCTTGAAAATTGCTAGAACCTTCACGTACAGCCGGGAAAACCAGCAATTGCTATGATGAAATGGCTATCCTGCGGACCTCCCAGAAAAGGAAGCCAAAGAAATACTTCTGCTGCAGAGGATAAGTTCATCAGAATGACCATGTTCAAATTGGCAGTACCTCAACGGCTCACATAAATGATACACAGACATCAAGCAGCATGTACGTGTCAACATCAACTGTCTCGAGGAAACTGCAAGTAGCAGGGCTTTTACGGTTGAATTGCTGCAAAAAAAACACTACTGAGGACTGAAAAAACAGAAGAGACTTGTTTCGATCAAGCAACACAAGGACTGAACTTTAGATCAGTGGAAATATATCCTGTGGTCGTGGTCTTATCAGTCAAAAGTTGAGATTTTGGCATGAACTGCCATGTCTTTATGAGGTTCAGAAAAAGTGAGCGGATGGTTTCTATATGTGCAGTGCCCTCTGTGAAACATAGAGGGGGAGGTTTGATGGTGTTGTGGTGGTTTCCTGGTGACATCGTTGGTGCTTTATTCCAAATTCAAGGAACGCTTACCCAGTATATCTACCATAACATTCTGCAATGACATGCCATCCCATCTGGTTTTCACTTAGTGAGACCATATGTTGCAACAGGGCAATTACCCAACACACACCTCCAGGGCATGTAAGGGCTATGTACAGTCCCTGACAAAAGTTATGTCACTTATCCATGTGATGTAAATAACAGCTTATCACCTGACGTTAAATTCATCCATTGGTTTTATATATTACTATTTTGAAAGCTGAAACCCTCCGAAATGTGGTTTAGGTTAAGAAAATAAATTGGCATCAATGCTGAAATATTGATCATTTAATGAACACAGAATGGTCAGATTTTGGCAAGACATAAGTTTTGTCGCCTGGTCATATAATGCACCCAATCCTAGTTTACATCCTCACCTGTGCTCAGTAAATGATCGGTTAATTAGTGGGTGTGTATAAAAAGCAACCCAGACCTTCGCTTGAACTGAAACCTGAGCTCTGACAACATGCCAAAAATCCACCCTGTGACCAAAGCCTTGGTTATTAAAAGGCTGAAGACCAGATCCACTGCAGAAGTGGTTGCCACCTTTAATGTGTCTCAGCATCAAGTACAAAGAATTAAAAAAATATTTGAAGAGACTGGAGATGTGTTTGACAAACCCAGGTCCGGCAGACCCCGCAACACAACTGTTCAGGAGGAACGTTTGTTGGTTAGAAAATCCAAAGCAAGCCCCTCTTCCACTGCAGCAGAGCTCCAACAGGCCTGGTCACCTCAAGTCCCTGTGTCAACTAGTACAGTTTGTAGGATTCTGTCTCGAAGTGGCCTCCATGGTCGAATCAGTGCCCAGAAGTCAGCACTAAACAAAAGGCAAATAAAAAAGTGTGGCATTTGCAAAATCCCACAGCCTGCTAAAGGCTGGAAAAGTGGCAGAAGGTGGATTTCTCTGATGAATCTTCAGTAGAATTACACCACAGCTGCTGCAAATATTGCAGGAGACCTACTGGAGCCCGTACAGATCCTAAATACACCCAGAAAACAGTTAAATTTGGTGGTGGAAAGATCATGGTCTGGGGTTACATTCATTATGAGGGTGTGCGAAACATTTGCAAAGTGGAAGGCAATATCAATAGCCTAAAATATCAATAAGTATTAGCTACCTCTTACATTCCAAATCATAAAAGGGGTCAAATTGTGCAGCAGGATGGTGCTCCATCTCATCCATCCATCTCTAGAACAAAGTTCCTCCAGTCAAAAAAGATCAAGGGACTCAAGGACTGGCCAGCCCAGTCACCAGACTTGAACATCATTGAGCATGTTTGGGGTAGGATGAAAGAGGAAGCTTGGAAGACAAAACCAAAGAATCCAGATGAACTCTGGGAGGTAATGTAATACTGCATTCTTTGCTATTCCTGATGACGTCATTAATAAATTGTATGAATCATTGTTGAACTGCATGGATGCAGTCCTTCAAACTCATGGAAGTGTGGTGCCCTGCTCACGCAGGTAGCTACAGACAGATAGGTGAGTTCCTACAGATAGGTGAGTTTCTCTATAAATATTGCTGCTGGGGGAGGAGTTAGTTAGAGTGTGCAGACGCTAGGAGAGCTGCGAAGACGTCCTGGTGGTCGGTGCCGCGGTTAGGCCCGAACCAGTGACCCAGAGTGACCTTTCTGATGTCCCGCAAGCCTAGGAGTGGGACAGAAGGCAAGGAGTAAAGCCAAAGGGAGCGAGAAAGTAGTGGAAGTTCGCCCAGAGCCGTACTGGACTTCGGGGATCCGCACCTGTAGGATACTTCAGGACTACAGAAAATCCCGTCACACCGTGGAGACTTCAGTCACGCGGTCCCCCCTGCGTACTCAAAAAGAGGGAGCCAGACACCGCAGTCTACTACTGCAGTGATCAGAGAGGGCAACCCGTGGACCGCGCAGGAGGAGAGAGGGAGAGAGGACTAGAGGAAGTGAGGAGGCCAGTCTGGCTGCAAGCAGACTGGGCTTCAGGAACCGTAGAGAAGCAGAGGAGGCCTTATACCCACTTGCTGTGGGGACCCACTGTGCACCTGGCCACCTGTCAGTTCCCTGGACGTCTTTACCTGCTATACCATCAGTAAAAGGTAAAAGAGACTTCTACAGTGTGTGTGCGTCACTCCTCTCTGCTCCCGGCGCCCCTTATAGTCTGCTCCTTCATCCCCTACACTGACTTACAGCTCCACTCCAAGCTGCCCCTTTACACAATGCTGCCCGGAGGCCCCAGCTCCACCTGTAGGGAGCTTTGCCATCTCAACTGCACTACCATCTACCTCCGGCGGACTGTGGCGTCGCTGGTGATCCATCACCAGGTACTACAGGTGGCGTCACATGATAAACTCTTATCCCCTGTAAATAAACCCCTTTTTGAAGTGTCACCCAGGCCACGGGCTCAGGCTCTGCCACCCATGACATCCCCCATGCGAAAGCATCCACCGAGCCTGATACCAGAGTACCCCAGGGCCTGGGGCTCAACATATCTTTCTGGTGTCACAAACAGGATCTCGTTCCCGGTGTTACTGGGTACTGTGTGCCGTGATTTCAACTGTATTGAGTGACTGTTAAGTTAAAACTACGCCGCCATTACTGCGCCAAAGAGCGGGAAGAAAGGGGGCGTGTTGGCCTGTAGAGCGCAAAACTGAAGCCTGCCCCTCGCTCAGCCGAGCATTCCTGAGCGCCGCGGCCTAGTCTGGAAATTCCCGAACTGATTAACTGTTTGAGAACTGGCTGTAATTCACTAGGGAGGCCTCCAACATGTCGGCCTCCTCCAGTGACGACAACAGTGGGTTCGCTGACCCTAGAATTACCCAGAAGCGCCCATGGCTGCCTCCAGCAGCACTGCCAGCGCCACCGGCGCGCCGGGTGCAGTCGCCCAGATCATGCCGATCTCACTCCCATACATTCCGGGGACTAAGTGGTTGCCCCAGAATGATAGTCGCCCTGATACGTTGGATGCTTTTAGGAGGAAAATTACTAGCGGCCTGGCATGTATGCGAAGACCGGTCAGCAGCACGCTGCTGTGGTCTCGAATAGTTAACTGGTGCAGCAGAGAAAGAGAGTGAGTCCTGGTCTGCCGCTGAACGGAGATCAGCGCCATAATATTTGACAAATTGAGAGCTACTTTTGAGGAGTGCAATGAGGCTGATATACGCATGTGCTTTCATCACTGCTACCAGAAGCCAGGAGATGATATCAGAGCTTATGCCTGGCACCTAGAGGAAGCGTTGTGAGCCCTTAAGCATGTCAGTCCTGCCAGTGTACCTGATGAAAATAAATTCCTGATTGAACAATTCACCTGGGGACTGCTATCCCACGAGGACAATAAGACTGTACGTTATTGGTCACTGAGCAACCCAGAAGCTGACTTTAACACCCAGAAGGACATGGCCATTAAAGGGTTGCGGCCAGTAGAGACCCATGAAGCTGCCATTAAACAGTGGTGAAGTAGTGAGACGCAGGCTACCCCAAAATCATTACCCGTGTCTGCAGCCACGCACAATGTACAATCTGCTCAACCTGACAAGTATGATTCCCTGCGTGCTGAGATGCGCTAGATGAATAAAAACATTTACCAAGCTGATGGACGCTCTACAGCTGCAGCAGAATCAACACCCAGCGTCAAGACCCCAGCCCCGACCTCAACCGCTGATTCAACTTGCCGACAGTCCTGAGGATATATCCTGGATGAGAGTGAAGCAAGCCGCAGCATACCGAGGGAGATCCACCGACCGTTACAGCTCCATTGGGGAGCCCATCTGCCACTGCTGTAACCGAACCGGCCACATCGCCAGGAGCTGTCCTTTAAACGGGCAGTCACCTCAGGAATAGATCAACAGGGCCCAGCCACCTGGTACAAGACCTTCATCAGACAGAGGCCGTTTCTGTCAATTGTACTAGATGGTATCCCGACACCTGCTCTGACGGACACCGGGTCACAGGTGACCACCATCCCCTATATCCTTTATAAGAAGTACTGGGCTGACGCAGGACTGAAACAGCCTACCCTAGACTTTACCCTCAATGCATCTAACGGTGAATCAAATACTGTAATGGGGTTAGAGAAGTGCCCATAAAGGTGGGGAGGGTGGAATTGCAGAACCAGGGGGTCCTAGTAGTAGCAGAAGCGAGTAATGCAAATGACCCATATATAATACTAGGCACTAATGTTGTTAGCAATTGCATGGAGGAAGTTTTGTCTTTGCTTCAAAAGATTGCAGACACTGCCAGACCTGGTCAGAGGAAGGTCCTCCAGCGTGAGATAAGAGCCATCCTGCACCACCAACAGTAACAATTACAGGTGGCGAAATTGGTACTGCATGGGTGACAGACCCATATCCTATTGTGATTCCTCCAATGAGTGAAATGATGATTTGGTGTCGAGCAGCTATAGGTCTGAGAGGGCAGGACTACTAGGCATTAGTGGAGCCCATCAGCACAGAGCACAGACCTACACTCTTGACAGCAAGGGGGGTGGTTGATGTACACAATGGGAGAGTGCCAGTTCACATCTTAAATTGTAGCAGTGAAGAGATTAAATTACCCAGGTATGCAACCGTTGCTAAGTTGTACACAGTAAACAACAATGAGATCCAAACAGTGGGAACCTTACCCTATACCAAAGGGGCAAAACCTGATCAAACAACAGGGCCACTGGAGGACTGGTGCCAGCATCTCCATGTTGGAACTGACACCACTCCTGTGTACGAAAAGCAAGGTGTTTACCGTGTAGTCAAAGAATTCGAACAAGTCTTTAGTAAGCATCCACTTGACTTTGGTAGGATAAAAGGGGTGCAACATCATATCCCCACAGGTACACATCCACCAATCAAGGAGCGATACAGGCCTATTCCCCCTGCACATTATCAGAAAGCCAAGGAAATGTTACAGGACATGAAGGACGCAGGGGTTATACGAGATTGCTGTAGCCCCTGGGCAGTCCTATTAGTCCTAGTCAGGAAAAAGGATGGCAGTATGAGAATGTGTGTAGACTATAGGCAAATAAACCGCATAACACACAAAGATGCTTACCCGTTAACTCGTATAGAGGAATCCTTAGCTGCATTGAAGTCTGCCAATTACTTTTCTACCTTAGATCTCACTAGTGGGTATTGGCAGGTGTCCGTAGCCGATGAAGACCGCGAGAAGATGGCATTCACAACACCTATGGGCCTATGTGAACTAACAGCATGCCCTTCGGACTATATAATGCACCCGGAACCTTCCAGAGGTTCATGGAGAGTTGCCTGGGACATAACAACTTTTTCCATTAAATTTTTATTAAACTTTTTTCATGTACATAAACACAGGGACACCAAGAAACAATGGGCAAAAATGCCCCAAATATCAAACATCCAATACAAGTACAGGAAATAAAGGAGATACATGACGTGCAAAATGGGGGTGAAGAAAGGAAAAGAAAAGGAAATAGAGGGGGGAGGGGGAGAAAGGAACTGGGAAAGAGAAGGGGGTTAAACTGGGAGCCACCTTGTAAATTGTGGAATATAAAAGAAAGTGCCAAAATCCCCTTGAGGATCTAGAATATCACTTAGTTCTGGGGGACTGGGATGCCAAAGGGTGCAAGGCCCAAATGTGCCAGTCCTCAATTGTCTTGCGTTTGAGCTCTAGCTCCAAAGCAAGATAATATTCATTTTGAAATAAAAAGTTATTTTTTGAGCTACTTCAGAGATCGAGGGAGGCGAGGTGTTTTTCCAATTTGCCGCCAGGCACAACTGGGCAGCTGTTAAAATGTAAGAGACTGTGCGGCGAAGTATAGGAGGATAACCATCAATGCCGATATTCAAAATGGCCAATTGGGGGACAAGATCTCATTCACTCCTGAGATTGATCTGATCAAGCTTGCAATTAGAGCCCAAAACTGGGAAATCTTAGGGCACGTCCACCACATATATGGCATTGAGCCTTTTCCACCGCACTGTCTCCAACACATAGGGGACAGGCCTGTCCGAAGTGTGAGACTCGGGAGGGTGTAAAATACCACCTGAGGTGAATCTTTGAGGCTCTCGACAATGGTTAATGCACCTGGACGCCTTTCTCATGGAAGTGACAGCAGCGTACCAGTCTTCCAACAATGCTGAGAACCCCAAATCCTCCTCCCAGCGGAGCATGTAGTCCAGTTTTTCCCACGTTCTGGAGTCCCACTAGATATCGATAGATCCCCGACATTCCCTTAGCACCCTGGGGTCAGACAAAACAAATTTCTTCAGAGCTGAGCCACATGGGATAAATTTTAAATCATCCAGGTATGAGCCAGAACTCAAGAAGTGCTGCACTTGAAGAAACTGGAGGGAAGTTAAGTGGCCCCCTGGAAATTTATGACAGAAGTTTTCAAACGTCAGGCGCGTGCTACCCTCAAACAGGTCACCCACCCACTTCAATCCAAGGTCCTCCCAAAGCCTCACCGCCAGGGAAGGGATATGGCGCTGAAGAGCCCTGAGGGGGATAACATCGAGGGGCAAAGCTGTCCACCCCCGCGGGGAACCTCTCCAGCAGGTCAACATCGCCCACTTTGTTCCCAGCGGGGGGGACTAGACCAGGCGGCCCACAGATTCAGAAGCCAACAAATGGCTGAGAGACCCCATAGGGGAGAAGTGCGCTTCAATCTGAATCCACCACAAGTGAGGGGGGAGGTCCACCAGGTCTTGGCCTCCTCTAATATCAGGGCTCTATGATAGTCCAACAATTTTGGAGCACCAATTCCCCCCTAATCTAACGGAAAGTAGAGGCTCCGCCTAGAGACACGCGGGGTTTTGCCCGCCCATATATATCTGTCAAATATCCTCTGCATTTTGTCTATAAGCGGACCCGGGAAAGCTATGGGAACACATCTAAAAGAGTATATAATCTTAGGGAGAAATATAATTTTTAGTGCCTGAAGTCTCGCCATCCACGAGAGAGACTCAAGGGGGTGGGACTCCATCTCTTTCACTATAGCTGAATGTAGTTTCCTCACATTTCTGAGAGCCAAATGTTTTGAGGGGCACAAAAAAACACCTAAATAAGGTATTCCATCCAGGGACCAAGTGAAGGGGAAGGAACTACTATATTCATCTATGGAGTGTTGCAGGACATTGATAGGTAAAATAACAGATTTTGAAGCATTCAACTTGTAGAAGGACACCTTGGAAAATAGCGCTAACAGTTCCATTACCGAAGGGAGAGAGAGAGGGATGAGTTGATGCAAGATATAATAATGTCGTCCGTATATAATCCAATTTTATATTGTTTGCGGCCAATTTGAATTCCCTGAATATCTGGGTGTGAACGGACCGAGGCAGCCAAGGGCTCCACCACCTGGGCAAAAATGACCGGTGACAAGGGGCAGCCCTGACGAGTACGGTTGGTGATGGAGAAGACAGGCGACAGGAACCCCGAGGACAGGACCCTGGTGTTAGGGCGGGAATACAATGAGAGAACCGCTGATAGGATAGGGCCATAAAGTCCAAATTTTCACAGGACGGCTTCCAGGTAACCCCAGTGCACCCTGTCGAACGCCTTCTCAGCATCTAACGACAGGACCCCTTCAGCTCCGCCGCTGCGATAAGATCTATCATTCGCCTAGCCCCGTCCTTCGCCTGTTTGTCTGTCACAAATCCCACCTGGTCTGGGTCTACCAGGTCCTGCACGACCTCCGACAACCGATTGGCCAAAAGTTTTGCGAAAATTTTGAGGTCGGGAAATGGGTTGATAATTTCCCGGGGAATCCAGAGGTTTGCCCGGCTTGGGAATAGTTATTATCGTGGCCTCTAGACTCATAGGATCAATCGATCCCGTGTTCTGCCAATGAAGAAATGTCCTGGAGAGGAAAAAGGCAAGTCCCCGGGAGAGAGCTCTATAATACTCATTAGGCAGGCCATCAGGGCCCGGAGCAGAGCGTCGTTTTGAGGAGACTATTACCCTCTGCACCTCCAAAGGAGAGAAGAGAAGATTGAGCCTCTCCAACTGCCCCTTCGATATCTTGGGGAGATCCAGTTTCCCCAGGAAATCCCCAATCCCCTCCAAGGACGGCTGAGGGATAGCAGGATCATCTTTAAGATTGTATAACTGGGAATAGTAGCATGCAAATAAAGTCGCAATGTCTATTGGATTTTTCACCACAAATCCGGACTCATCAAGCATGGTGTCAATTGCGTTTTTAACTTCACACTTTTTTAACCGTTTTGCTAAGATGGCTCCAGCTCTGTCACCCGAGGCGTACGATGTAAGCTTAAATTTTCGCAGGAATTTTTCATGTTGGAGTAAGAGGAACTTACGTAATTGAAATCTCACCTCCTGAAGCAGGGAGGGCCGTTTTGTTCGCCTCCTCCAGCTCCTGGAGGCGGCGAAGAAGCTCCATCCTCTGCCCATCTCTCTCCTTCTTTAATTGGGCAGCTTTTTGTAACAAGATGCCTCTAATAAAGGCTTTGTGAGAGACCCACAGAACATCATCCGTCACTTACCCGTTATCGTTGTCTAGAAAAAAGTTAGAGTGTTGTTTTTCCACATCTCTCACCACTCCCGGGATAGACAATAGGCTGGTGTTAAGGCACCATGATCTTGGAGTGGTCGACTGGGCTCCCAAGGCTACTTCAAGGGACACTGGGGTATGATCGGACCAGGTAATCAGTCCAATCCCAGCACAGGCACAGGACGGAAGAGCAACGTCATTCACCAGGAAGTAGTCTATCCTAGAGTACGATCTGTGCCTGCAAGAAGAAGGAGTAATCCCTTTTGGTCACGTGGAGGTACCTCCACATGTCGTGTAGGCGAAGCTCACAGCACGTGGCACCCAAGTCCCGCCTTCTCCCCCGTAGCGCCCTGGGAAAGCAGTCCAGAAGTCTGTTCGTAACTAAATTGAAGTCCCCACATGCTGTCATGGGCCCTCGCGCACGGTCCACCACAGACTCCAATAAGGAACGCAGGAACCTCAGTTGCCCTTCGTTAGGGGCATAGATATTGGCCAGCATCACCACCACCCCTGCAAGGGAACAAGTTAATACAATAAATCTGCCCCCTGGATCCACAAGTAAGTCAAGCCACTTGAAAGAAATGGTTTTCCTAACCAAAATACACTCGCCCGCCCTTTTCTTTACATTGTTAGCATGGAAAATGTGGGGAAAAAACAGTTGTGCAGCAAATAGTTATCCTCCCTCAAGAGGTGAGTCTCCTGGATGCAAATCACCTCCGCCTTGGCTTTAGACACTTCCCTCCAGAAGAACGACCTCGTAGCAGGGGAGTTCAGCCCCCGAACATTAAATGATAGAATCTTCACACTCATTGCAGCAAAAGTATATAGAAACTTCAAGCACACGATGGCTTAAGAGAGGGAAAAAGATAACAGCAGGAGGGAGAGAAAGAGATATTAGAAATAGGGATGGCATAAAGAGGTAAGAAGATACCAAAACTTATGACATGTATGTAAATAAGAACATGGTCAGAACCATACTTAGGGTTGTGACCGCCTCCACGCGCAAACCCAGCGGGAGGACTACCAGGCTAATAAAGCCTTGGAGCAGGGACGAGAATAACGGAGAAGCCCAAGACTCCATAGATGAGTCAGGACCCCCCTCACTCTCCTCTCTGGTGCTTTTTGGGAGTGACAATAAGAGTCCCGACCCGGACTAAGCGAGAAAAAATTGTGGAGCCTCAGCCTCAGACTCTCTCCCAGTCCATTTGGACTGAAGTGCCCCTATCCCGAGGGCACGAACCAGAAGAGTTTCTGTCCACTCCCGAAGCCAGGTTCCAAGCCGTTAGTGCTTTTCTCAGTTGTCTGGGGGAGTGGAAGATATGGGTAGATCCTTTATATCTGAATTTCACCTTTATGGGAGAACCCCAACTGTACATAATGCCTTTTTCTAGTAGAATTTTGCAAAAAGGGGCGAACTCTCTCCTTCTTGCCAAGGTCCCTGGGGAGAGATCCGGAAACACAGCAAGTCCTGAATAAGGGGTTGGGGGGTCGGGGGAGAGCCTCATAGCCTGAAGAAGCAAGTCTTCAACAGAGGGGTTAGATAGGCATATCAGGACGTCTCTGGGCAGGGACTTCTTTATCTGAGCAGTTTAGGGATCCTGTGAATGCGAGTGAACCCCAAGTTCTCTGAGGGGGTGTCTGGCAGGACCAGTTTCATATAAAATGTGACAGTGCCTCACAGGTCCTCTTCACCCACTGCCTCTGCAATGCCCCTGATGCGCAGATTGCTGCTCCTCAGCTTATCCTCCAGATCATACACTTTGAGCTGCAGCTGCTGCATATCTCCCTCCATGACAACGTAATCATCGGCCAGGGTGTTATGGGCCGTGGCATACTCAGCCATTTTAGTCTCTATTTGATGAGTGTGTTCCCCCAATCCCGCAATATCCGCCCTTATCTCCGCCAACAAGCCCCTAAAGTCCTCCTGTAGGGACTCCCTCGGTGACCCCAACAAGCCTCTTAAGTACCTTTGGGTGAGTGGGGCTTCCTCCTCCTCCGTTGCGGAGCGTTCCGAAGGGCTGCGTGAAGCATGAGAAGCTGCTGAAGCTGCTGATGAGCGAGCAGGAGTCGGCGCCATCTTGGCTGCAGCGGTGCCAGAAGGCCTCTACGCCGCAAAGAAGTCTGTAACCTTCTGCGGCTCTCCCCTCTTCCTGGACGAGGCTCTCGGCATCCTCCAGGCTCTGGGCAGGTTACAGGAGTGCAGGAACAGTCAGAAGGCCGCTTTAACAGGTCCGGGTGTAGGAGCTTCCCAGTCAGGTGTTCTGCGCCATTAGCCTCCAGGCCACGCCCCCGAACTTTGAGACGGCACTGCTCTACCTGCATGATGTGATCATGTACTCTAAGAGCTATGAGGAACACGTAGCTCATCTAGCGGAGGTGTTTGAAGCTCTGGCCAAATACGGGATGAAGGTGAAACCATCAAAATGCCACCTGTTAAAGCCAAGAGTACAGTACCTGGGACACATATTTAGTGCCAAAGGCGTGGCCTCTGATCCAGACAAGGTGACAGCTATCAAGGAGTGACCAGAAGCCAAGACCCTGAAGGAAGTACGTCAATTCCTGGGATTGGAGGGCTACTATAGGAGGTTCATAAAGGAGTACACCAAGAAGGCTGATCACCTGCAAGACCTCCTAGTAGGCCAACCCACGAAGGGCAAGCCTAAAGGTCCTGTCACGCATAAAGAGATCGCTAACGAGATCGCTATTGGGAACGCTGTTGCGTCACGAAATTCGTGACGCAACAGTGATGTCGTTCTGTGTGACACGCACCAACAATCTGGCCCCTGCTGTGAGATCATTGATCGTTACACACTATTCTGGGTCATTCCTGCGTTGTTGCGCTCCCGCTGGGAACATTACATCGTTGTGTTTGACAGGGAAAATGAGCATTGATCTCAATGCTACGATATGGAGAGAAAATTCATAACGAGCTCGGTATAATTCTGGATCGCTAGTGCGTAGTTTTTCACACGCTGGTAAGATGCCTGTTTGACATGTGTAAGCGACGCACCAGCAATCTCTGCACATCGTTATCGGGATCGCTGATGCGTCGTTATGTGAGACTGGGCCTTAAGGATTCTCCGTGGACGTGGGGCAAGGAACAAGAGGAATCGTTCCAAATAATGAAAGAAGCCCTGACAGGAGAAGAAATCCTTGCTTATGACGCGCACCCAGGGCTATGGGGTACTCGGCTCTTGGGCTCTTCGGTCAGTCCGGGAAGTCACGGGTGGCCATCCCGAAGCCGTGGCCCTGGTTAACTGAATGAAGAGGGGATATATTTACAAGGGATTCTTTTTGTCTTCGTGATGCCACCTGCTGATTCTGGTGATGCTCACCAGCGTCGCCACAGTCCTCCGGTGGTCGGTGGTATTGCGGCTTGGATGGAATAGTCCCCGCAGGCAGGACTGGACCACCAGGGCAGCAATTCTGTAATGAAACAGTTTATATTTAAAGGATGCAGCAGAGTCAAAGCTTCACTTCACCGGGTAACTTTACTTGAACAGTTCTTTCAGCTTTACAGTTCAGCAGTTCATTAGATGGTAAACTGGCGAATGCCTTAAGGCTGCAATTGGGATTTCTGGCTTACGATGGAGCCCTCCTTTATGTTCCTTTCCTTTCCTTCTTTTCTGTTTCCAGTGCCTGATCTCCTGTAGATAATCTGGCCTCCTACTACTTCTGATTCGCTTCGCCTCCCTTGTACCCGTCGGGTCAACCTTCTGTCTGGACTGCAGCGCCCTGCCCGTTCTGGCTTCCTTCTTGTGGGATCTATGGGAGTCAGGGCTGTATTTGCAATATCCCTGTTGTACGGATTTTCTGTGAGACTTAGAGAACTCACAGGTGCGGGCTCCGGTACCCAGTTTACTTCCTATGGGGCAAACTCTATCCGTTACTCGCTCCCCACTCAAGTTAACTCTGCGTTCCTGAGTCTCCTTGCTTTCTTTCTCTTCTCTTTTTGGGATCTGTTCTCTCTCAGGGCCTCTCAGCTGAGATGGCCCTCTTGGTTCTTACAGGCCGCCTGCCAGGCTCTTTCCACCTCCTCCTCCGACTTCTCCTCACTCAGACTGAGCTCTCTGGTTCCCTCTAGAGGTCGCTAAGACCCTCCCGGGGTTCCTCCCACCCACCATTCTAGTGTGTGAGTGTCTGCTCTAGGGCTCCATCTTGTGACCATTGTCCCAAATGCAGTGGAGTACTACACCACTTTTCTGGGTGCATTACCCCTTTTGTGGCACCTACGTAGTGGGGCGCCACACTTACCCAGACTACAACCTGCACTTCCTGCTGTACACGGATGCCAAGGCAAGAAGGCAAAGAAAGGGTGATCGCCTATGCCAGTAGCAAGCTGCGCCCCACAGAGAGGAACCCAGAGAACTACAGTTCCTTCAAGCTGGAATTCCTGGCCTTGGTCTGGGCCATCACCGAGAGGTTCAAACACTACCTGGCCTCTAACAAGTTAACAGCCTACACGGAAAACACGCCGCTGACCCACCTGGAGACTGCGAAGTTGGGAGCCATGGAGCAGAGATGGATGGCTAGATTGTCCAACTACCAGTTTACCATCAAATACCGGGCTGGGCACCAGAATGGAAACGCGGATGCCTTATCCAGAATGCTCACCTGTCAGATGAGGCCGTAGATGATGACGAGCTAGAAGAAGTGGAGATACCCACCTTCCATCAATTGAGAGTAACTCAGTACCAGCAGACCCGTAAAGACCCTCCTGCAATAATGGTGAACCCGTTGTCCCACTTCGGTTGGAAGGACGTGTAAGATAATGACCCGGCTGTCAGTTTGGTAAAACAGCTGATAACCCAGGAGTCAGCAAAGCTGCCAGAGAATCCCCAGCCAGAAGTCAAACATCTGTGGAGCGAGCGGAGCAAGCTGTTCATATACCAGGAAAAGCTCTGCAGGAGGTACATCAACCCAAGGACACACGAGATAGCATGGGCGTACCCAGCGTGGGGCAGGGGGGAGCTGGTGCCCCCCCAAGAAGGGAGCAGGAAAGCCACCACATGGCTAATTAGTATGCGATGCTCTCTACAGAGCATTGCTTATCTGCTGTCTGTGCTGACACTGCTGAGAGAGGAGAGGGGGGGGCTAGAGTGCAGGGGGAAGTGGGGGATGGGCTGCTCTGCCTGGCATTACATGTGCCCAGCCACATCACACATGGAAGACAATCCTGCGGTCTCCTGTGAAGTTACACAGCCGCCCTGCACTTTCCTTCCTTCCAGACTCAGACAGGATCATCACTGGTAAGGAAAGAACAAAACACTGCTAACGTGTGTATGTGTGCATATGTGGAAGTCTGTGCTTATATGTCTATGTGTGTATATATGTGTGTGTGCAGTGTGTATATGTATATATGTGTGTGTGTACATTGTGCATGTGTGTATATGTGTACAGTGTGTATATGTGTGTATTTATATATGTGTGGGGTGTGTGTACAGTGTGTATATAAATGTGTGCCTCTGTGTATATATGTGTGTATATATAGGTGTGTACAGTATGTATACGTGTATATAAATGTGTGTCTGTTTATATATGTATATATATGTGTGTGGATGTGTGTGTACAGTGTGTATTTGTGTGTGTATAAATATGTGTGGATGTGTACAGTATATATGTGTGTGTACAGTGTGTGTATATGTGTGTGTGTCTGTGTATATATGTGTGTGCGGGTGTGTGTGTACAGTGTATGTATGTGTATATAAATGTGTGTCTGTGTATACATGAATGGGTGTATGTGTGTGTATATATGTGTGTCTGTGTGTGTGGCCTGTGCATGTGTTTGGCATTTATCTGTGTGTTGTGTGTGTGTGCGTGGATTGTGTCTGTGGCTTGTGTCTCTGTGTCTGTGGCATGTGTCTCTGTGTCTGTGGCATGTGTCTCTGTGTCTGTGGCATGTGTCTCTGTGTCTGTGGCTTGTGTATCTGTCTGTGGCATGTGTCTCTGTGTCTGTGGCCTGTGCATGTGTTTGGCATTTATTTGTGTGTTGTGTGTGTGCGTGGATTGTGTCTCTGTGGCTTTTGTCTGTGTGTGTGGCTTGTGTCTGTGTGTGTGGCCTGTGTATGTGTCTGTGTGTGGCATTTGTCTGTGTTGCTTTTGTGTCTGTGTGTGCTTGGCTTGGGTGTTTTGATTGTGTGTGTGGATTGTGTGTGGCTTGTGTGTGGCTTGTGTCTACGTGTAACTTGTGTCTGTGTGTGTGTGGCTTGTGTCTGTGTGTGTGTGGCTTGTGTCTGTGTGTGTGTGGCTTGTGTCTGTGTGTGTGTGGCTTGTGTCTGTGTGTGTATGGCTTGTGTCTCTGTGTGTGTATGGCTTGTGTCTCTGTGTGTGTCTTGCGTCTCTGTGTCTGTGGCCTGTGTATGTGTCTGTGTGTGGCATTTGTCTGTGTGTTACTTGTGTGTCTGTGTGTGCGTGGCTTATGTGTGGATTGTGTGTGGCTTGTCTCTGTGTGTGTGGCTTGTGTCTGTGGATTGTGTGTATGTGGCTTGTGTCTGTGTGTTGGCCTGTGTCTGTGTGTGGGGTTGTGCCTGTGTGTGGACTTGTGTCTCTGTGTGGCGTGTGTGCGGCTTGTGTCTGTGTGTCGGTTTGTGTCTATGTGTGGCGTGTGTGTGTGGATTGTGTGTATGTGGCTTGTGTCTGTGTGTGTTGGCTTGTTTCTGTGTGTGGGCTTGTGTGTGGGGTTGTGCCTGTGTGTGGGTTTGTGTCTGTGTGTGGCGTGTGTGTGTGGCTTGTGTCTGTGTGTAGCTTGTGGCTTGCCTGTGTGTGGATTTTGTCTGTCTGTGTGTATATGTGGCTTGTGTCTCTGTGTGTGTTTGGCTTTTGTCTGTGTATATGTGTGTGGCTTGTGTCTCTGTGTAAAAAACATGTATGATGTGTATGTAATGAGCACATGTTGTCCAGTATAGGTTCCCTTTAAAGGGCATCAGCGTTCCTTCTGTTGTTTCCACCTCTTTTTGAAACTCCCGTCTCCTGTGGTACTCTGACGCGCCGGCCAGAACGTCATATCCAGTCCTGTGCATTGTGGGGGTTTATGACATACACGGGCAGCTTCAATATGTGCACTGGGCATGCGCCGGAGCCCGGACGAACATGTGATCAGCCCCCACAATGCACCGGGCCGGATATGACGTTCGGGCTGGTGTGACAAAGTACCATAGGAGGCGGTAACGACCATGGCTTGCCCCCCCCTAGTTTTGATCCTGGGTACGCCCATGCGAGATAGTCTGGCAAATCATCGTGCCAAAGTCAGAAGTCCAGATGGTCTTAAACGCCTATCACAAGCAGACTGGTCACTTCAGGTGGAAGAAGCTAGAAATGCTACTGAAAGATAGGTTCTTTTGGGTCAGCATGCGTGGATCCATTGAAAGGTGGTGTACGAATTGTGGACCCTGCAGCCTGGGAAGAAAGGACTTACAGAGCCAGAAAGCACCGCACCAGCCCATCGTGACAAAACAGCCTTTGGAAATTGTAGCCTTGGACCAAAAACTGACTTCAAGTTGATCGGGCTACACATACGCGTTGACCATGGTAGACCATTACTCGAGGTTCTTAATGGTTGCCCCCGTAAAAGACTTGACAGCTGCTACTGCAGCTAGAACATTCCAGAACGTATTCTGCAGACCATTAGGTTACCTCGAACAATTCCTCACAGATCAAGGATCAGCCTTCGAAGCGGAGATCTTCCAAGAGTTTTGCCACATGTATGGGTGCAAAAAGATCAGGACGACCCAATATCATCCCCAAACCAACGGATTATGTGAGAAAATGAATGGTATCATCATTGACATGTTGAAGATCTTACCCTTAGAGGAAAGAAAGCAATGGCCGAAGAAACTACCAGACTTGGTTGATATGTACAACCATATTCCGGAAAGTTCTACCAACTGTACACCAGCTTACCTGATGAGAGCCCGTACAGGAAAGCTACCGTAGACTTGGAACTTGGAGTAGTCGACCCCAAAGCAGACAAATCCATATCCAACTGGAATGCCAATCGCCTCGAACAATACAAAATGGTTCAAGCCTGTGTCGAAGACAACCTAGAGAAAGCCCGTGAAAAGCAAGAAAGGGACTATAACAAACATGCTCCAGCAGAACCTATAACACCTGGAAGTATTGTATTAAAGAGGAAAAGAACCCAACACAAATTGGACAATCAGTGGGAACAAGAACTCTACGTTCTATTTGATTCTGGTCATGACAATGGCAAAGTATGTCTCATTAGCAAGAACGGAGGAAAAACTACTCAAACTGTGTCAAGAAACCACATCAAAAAGTGTCCAACTGAATGGGAAAACCAAAATCTCCCAACTCAACCAATACAATAGTCAGAACCAGTACAAAGAACTAAATCCAAGTGAAGAACCAAAGGAGAATGTAATCTCAACTATCTTAGGAGATTTCACGGAAGATTGGCCTCAACAAGATGGTGCCATCTTAGTGCCATTACTGAATTTCTACCAGCCCAAGGAAATGGTACATAGGAATCAGGAAGAAATACCCATTGCCAGAGTATCCGAGGATGCTGCAATCAGTACACCTGCTAGCCTTGTAGTGAGACTAAGGCCATGCAGACGCTTACCTGACATACCTGCAATATGCTATTCACTAGAAACATCACCGGAGACAGTGACACCTGTAGTGCGTAGTTCACAGAGAAGCACACAAGGTCAACCCCCGTCTAGGTATGGAGAGTGGGCACAGTAAATATAAGGTAGAGTAAAACTGAAAAGTAACATGTAAATAGCAGTAATATGTAAAATAAGAATGTAAATAGTAGTGCATAAAAGGGTAAAGCGTAGGCCAAAAACAACACCAAAAGAGGGGTAAGTGGAGTTGGTGAAAGGAGCTGTCTAGGGAGAGCAACAACTTGGCCAAAAGGTGACCCCAGGGCCAGGAGGCCTACAGCACTTATGACCGGTAGAGGCCCCTATAGCACCTAGGACTCCTACGCCAAAACACCAGTAGTAGATGTTGTTGTGTATTTTGAACTGTTGAGCCTACAGAGACTTTACCTGTAAGGACTTGCTGAACTTTTGAACGACTTTTTTTCTTTGAACATTTCCCCGGATTACAATTTAAAAGGACCATGGTTACAAGACTGGTGTGACAACAAACTTCTTTTTCTTTTTCAAAGCCTGCGGTGAACGGACTAGCACCGTATGGACTTACCTGTTTTCTATTTTTCCAATATTTTTCAGTGGTTTTTGTAATTTGTTTTATTTTTGAGACTCTGTAAATATGTTACCTGTTATTATTGTTGATAACTGTTATCCCCTTTGTTCCAGAACAAAAAAATGCTCAGTCCAGGAGTACTGAAATTACCTTGGGGGGTATGTGGTGTCCTGCCACAGACTTCCCTAATGCACAGCTGGGTTTCCACAGCAGGTACCTACTACATGCAACACCTTCCACCCCAGCACAGTAGAGGGAGCTGCACTCACCTACTTTAGGCGAGTTTCCCTATAAATACTACTGGTGCGGGTGGAGTCAGTTAGAGTGTACAGACGCTAGGAGAGCTGCGAAGACGTCCTGGTGGTCGGTACCGCGATTAGGCCCGAGCCAGTGACCCGAGTGGCCCCTCTGACGTCCCGCAACCCTAGGAGTGGGGACAGAAGGCGAGGAGTAAAGCCAAAGGGAGCGAGGAAGTAGTGGAAGTTCGCCCAGAGACGTACCGGACTTCGGGGATCCGCACCTGTACGATACTTCAAGACTACAGAAAACCCCGTCACACTGTGGAGACTTCAGTCACCCGGTCCCCCCTGCGTACTCAAAAAGAGGGAGCCAGACATAGCAGTGTACTACCACAGTGATCAGAGAGGGCAACCCATGGACTGCGCAGGAGGAGAGAGGGAGAGAGGACCAGAGGAAGTGAGGAGGCTAGTCTGGCTGCAAGCAGACTGGGCTTCAGGAGCCGTAGAGAAGCAGGTGAGGCCTTATACCCACTTGCTGTGGGGACCCACTGTTCACCTGGTCGCCTGTCAGTTCCCTGGACGTCTTTACCTGCTATACCATTAGTAAAAGGTAAAAGAGACTTCTACAGTGTGTGTATGTCATTCCTCTCTGCTCCCGGTGCCCCTTATAGACTGCTTTGCCATCTCAGTAGGGAGCTTTGCCATCTCAGCTGCACTACCATCTACCTCCAGCGGACTGTGGTGGCGCTGGTGATCCTTCACCAGGTACTACAGTTGGCGTCACATGACAAACTCTAATCCCCTGTAAATAAACCCCTTTTTGAAGTGTCACCCAGGCCACGGCGCTGCCACCCATGACATCCCCCGTGCGAAAGCACCCACTGAGCCTGATACCCGAGTACTCCCGGGCCTGGGGCTCGATAGAAGTCAAACAAAATATTAAATATGACTCTAATAGCACCACAACTTCATTTATCAATGTTATGCACCATATATTTGTATTTTAAGTTACCGTATATACTCGTGTATAAGCCGACCCGTGTATAAGCCGACCCCCCTACTTTTGCCCCCAAAACCTGGGAAAACCTATCGACTCGTGTATAAGCCGAGGGTGGACCCCAGCACAGGTATACAGCCCCCAGCAGTGTGGTATACAGCAGCCCCAGAGGTACATACAGCAGCAGCCCCAGTGGTTAGTATACAGCAGCCCCAGAGGTGTATACAGCAGCCCAGTGGTAGTATACAGCAGCCCCAGAGGTATATACAGCCCCAGTGGTACTATACAGCAGCCCCAGTGGTAGTATACAGCAGCCCCAGTGGTAGTATACAGCAGCCCCAGTGGTAGTATACAGCAGCCCCAGAGGTAGTATACAGCAGCCCCAGAGGTAGTATACAGCAGCCCCAGAGGTAGTATATAGCAGCCCCAGAGGTAGTATACAGCAGCCCCAGAGGTATATACAGCAGCCCTAGTGGTGTATACAGCAGCCCCAGAGGTATATACAGCAGCCCTTAGGTAGTATACAGCAGCCCCAGTGGTGTATACAGCAGCCTTCCCAGTGGTAGTATACAGCAGCAGCCTTCCCAGTGGTAGTATACAGCAGCAGCCTTCCCAGGGGTAGTATACAGCAGCAGCCTTCCCAGGGGTAGTATACAGCAGCAGCCCCAGGGGTAGTATACAGCAGCAGCCCCAGGGGTAGTATACAGCAGCAGCCCCAGGGCTGTATACAGCAGCAGCCCCCAGAGGTATACAGGCCCCCCATCATGATCCAGGGCCCCCCCCCTTGCGCGGCACACCTGTAAAGTAAAATCATACTTATCAGTGTCCTGTCGCGCCGTCCCGCCGCTTGCCGACATCACGATCCCGGGCTTCATTCCGCGTCTTCCGGCTTCCGGCTTCCTGTGGTCGTGGGCAATGACGTCATTGCCCGTGACCACAGGAAGGCGGAAGACGCGGAATGAAGCCCGGGATAGTGATGTCGGCAAGCGGCGGGACGGCGCGACAAGACACTGATAAGTATGATTTTACTTTACAGGTGTGCCGCGCAATGGGGGGGGGGCCCTGGATCATGATGGGGGGCCTGTATACCTCCGGGGGCTGCTGCTGTATACTTATACTCGCGTATAAGCCGAGGGGGGACTTTTCAGCCCAAATTTTGGGCTGAAAAACTCGGCTTATACGCGAGTATATACGGTAATTATTTGTTTGAATATCACATTACTTTCTGTGGGTGATAAAACGTTTGTCTTGCCAAAATCTGACCATTCTGTGTTCATTAAATAATCAATATTTCAGCATTGATGCCAATTTATTTTCTTAACCTAAACCAAATTTGGGAGGGTTTCAGCTTTCAAAAAAGTAATTTATACAACCAATGGATGAATTTAACGTCAGGTTGTAAGCTTTTATTTACATAGCATGGATAAGCGATATAACTTCTGTCAGGGACTGTAACCAAGGAGTAAAGGGATGGAGTGCTGCATCAGAGAACATGGCCTTCACAGTTATGGACATCAATTGAGATGGTGTAAGAAGATTGACATACTGCCCACCTTTTCCCTTGAAGACAACAGTGTTGTTAAAAAATGTAATGTGAACTGTGAAACGTGATAATAATATTAAAGGGTATTTTGTTTGACTGTAGGGTAAGATTGAGTTTGTAACCATGAGGTAAAGGGCTATTTCCATCTCCAAGATCTTACCCTATACATGGTAGGTGTAAAAATAATGATATCGTCAAATACCTCCAATTAGAAATATAGTTCAATTCACATGACTAACTATGTCTCTTACCTCATGTACAAGGCTTTTCAGTAGTTTAGGCATCCATGGTTATGACCACTCGTATAGTGACAGTTAGTTGCTCATGGTCGGAACCATGGATATCTGAACTACAATGCCCTGCACATGAGGTAAGAGACAGCGAATCAGGGGAACTATACTTCATTTCTAACTGGAAATGTATTTACTAATTATTATTATTACACTTACTAAATATTGGGATAGGGTCTTGGAGATGGGAATATCCCTTTAATGTTTGGGACTAGCTATGAGTGGGAGGAGTTAGAGTGAGGGAACAATTTCCAGTTGGGAGGGCCAATAGGGACTGCATGCCGTTGTGATAGACCCGAGGTCTGACTAGTGAGCAGAGCTGAAAAAACAAAGAAAAGTAACAGAAATGAGCAGATACCCTAAAATAAGTAAATTAATAAATTGCATTAGTGATTGAAAATAAAAAGAGTGTACTTGGTAACATTATATTAATAAAAAAAATATAAAATCCATCCCACCACGTCAAGGTGACCACATCGAAACTATCCTATCCTAGCATCAAATATTAAAAACCTTAAAAAATGTTAAGTGATATATCTGTGATAAGGATTGAGCAGGGCCTCAGTGCAGAAGTGGTGCAGCACTTGAAGAAGGTCGTACCCATCATGGGCGGAGAAGATGCCAAAAGGCGCGAAGATACATCCAGCCCACCAGAGGTTACACCTACTGGAGGAAGCATCGAGACTGAAAACGCCAGCCAACAGAATTAAGTGCCTACCGCAGTAGGGTGAAGTGGAAGGAAAATCCATGCCCAGCTTAGTGTGACAAAAGAAAACAGATGAAGATGTTGCCAAAACCAAATGGTAAGCTGGAGGTGACCCCACCAAGTGAAAGGTGGAACAGTGACGTAAAATGACAAATGGTAGGCAAGATGGTGCCATATGTCTGTAGGAGGTTGAGGAGGAAACGGAGCTGTGCTATGGTAGAGTGAGAGTTGATAATGGCCAGAGAGGGCTGACAAGCCATACCCTGAGAAGATAGGATGCGAGCAGATGTGGCACCTCTTGGTATTGATGGAAAAATGGGAGGATGGGTAGTTTGGTGGTGAAGACCACTGCCCCCTTAAGGAGAGTGCGGGTGTAGCTCAGAGACTGAATCCTGGACCCTGACTTAGTTCATAGCCCATGGATGGTCCAAGTGGCTGGAAACCTTGCAGGCAAAGCTGCTGATAGGGCCCCATCAACCTGGAAAGAAGTCCTAACCCTGGTAGAATTCCTGACCCCATGGGGAAACCTGACCCTTGATAGGGAGCCGCCTATCACCAAGTCACAGTGGATCAGGGGCAGGATTTGGGACACAAAGAAGTGAGAGGAGTGCGTGGAGGTCCAGTTGGGCAGTTTCAGAGATGAAGAGCTCATTCACTTGATGAACTGTAAAGTGGTGCTGTTCTTTGACTGTGGGTGGAGGCACACTGTGCGAGTGATTCGCACGAGTGCAATGCGAGAGAAATTCGCATTGTACTCGGACCAGTGTTGCCATATCAGGCAAGGCACACTGGTGCGTGTCCCCTGGACTGAACTCGCACTGCGAGTTAAATGTGAGTTCAGCTTGCTTGCTGTGGAGCTTCAGCACCATGGTCAGCACCCAGCTTTATCGTTCAGGACCATTGAGAGCTCCTGAGTCCTGAACTCCAGCCGCCAGTGATTTCAGCTCCGCACAGAGGTGTTGAAATTGCCGGCTTTTAACTAAATAAATAATTAACACCTTCGGACACATTCTGTCCTGTCAGTTTGTGTCCAGGGAGTCTGGACAAAACTGGACACAACCTGGCAGGACAGAAGCATGGTGTAAAGCCGACATAAGCGGCTTATTAACCGCATCTGCCAGCTCCCGGCTGACATGCAGCACAGAAGCTGCAGATAAGGTTAATATGCTGGTTATCCCTGGGAAATTAAAAAAAATGCTGCTGTCAAATCAGCAGAAAGCTTGACATACCTATTGTATCTACAGATCCTTATCTGTAGATATATAGCTATCAGGCTTTTCTGTGTCGGGTGTTTCACCCACGCGAGAAAGCCCATGTTACACTCGCACCACACTCATACTAACACACGGAATGCACTTGCATCTCTGTCTTGTATCAAAAATGCTCTGTTTTTGATGCATGACAGTGTTCCTCCACCCTGAGGTAGAGGATACAGCTTCCTGATAAAGGAATGCACCTGGCACAAAGATCTATGTAAATGCCAGTTCTGTATGCCATGGTCTGAGCCTGCAGCCCACAGAGTGGGTCCAATTCCTTAAAAAGGATGGACTGCGAGGATGGTTTGCAATAGCTGTTTACTGGGTAAGGACGAGACCGGAGACAAGAGAATCACCCACAGCAGTGCAACCTCAATTGGAGGGGCCCATTCCCACAGTCAAAGCTCCCAGTGGCCCAGAGGCTCGTGTGAGAAAAGATGGCGAAAAGACTACCTCCAGCCTCCACGATTCCTCAGAGGAAGTGAAGACCGCAGAATTGCCGAGCGTAGCAGATAACACTGTGGGGGGTCAGACACGTGTGGCATCTCATGCAAAGTGGCATTGAATGCTAAGTGGATGCAGTTATTTCATGGCAGTTGACTAACATTCGTCCTCTATTCTCTTCATACAGGTAATATTCCAACACTGCTTGCTGTCATCTATTTTCACCCAAGCCATTGTAACAGTGCATGTTAATATACCTGTGATTGCTGTAATGATCGCCATAGCAATATCAGCTTGACTTATAGTCTCATGGTAATATTCCAACACTGCTTGCTGTCATCTATTTTCACCCAAGCCATTGTAACAGTGCATGTTAATATACCTGTGATTGCTGTAATGATCGCCATAGCAATATCAGCTTGACTTATAGTCTCATGGTAATATTCCAACACTGCTTGCTGTCATCTATTTTCACCCAAGCCATTGTAACAGTGCATGTTAATATACCTGTGATTGCTGTAATGATCGCCATAGCAATATCAGCTTGACTTATAGTCTCATGGTAATATTCCAACACTGCACTTATTGTTAAGGTTCCCGTGTCATCTCTATGCATTACATTACTCACTCACCAGTATATGACAATTTGGCAGATTGTAATAGTTATCTGTTGGAGGTGTTATAGTGTGGAGGGAGTCTTGCCCTTTCATCCTCTTGCACCCCTGCTGTTCCTTGTAGCTGCTAATTACCTGATACCATGTTTCCTCCCACAAGCCCCCTCACCTGATTCTGATAGTGTCTCCTATAAATTTAGCTCATTCTTAAGGGGTACACGTGTGGGGGGTCAGACACGTGTGGCATCTCATGCAAAGTGGCATTGAATGCTAAGTGGATGCAGTTATTTCATGGCAGTTGACTAACATTCGTCCTCTCTTCTCTTCATACAGGTAATATTCCAACACTGCTTGCTGTCATCTATTTTCACCCAAGCCATTGTAACAGTGCATGTTAATATACCTGTGATTGCTGTAATGATCGCCATAGCAATATCAGCTTGACTTATAGTCTCATGGTAATATTCCAACACTGCTTGCTGTCATCTATTTTCACCCAAGCCATTGTAACAGTGCATGTTAATATACCTGTGATTGCTGTAATGATCGCCATAGCAATATCAGCTTGACTTATAGTCTCATGGTAATATTCCAACACTGCACTTATTGTTAAGTTTCCCGTGTCATCTCTATGCATTACATTACTCACTCACCAGTATATGACAATTTGGCAGATTGTAATAGTTATCTGTTGGAGGTGTTATAGTGTGGAGGGAGTCTTGCCCTTTCATCCTCTTGCACCCCTGCTGTTCCTTGTAGCTGCTAATTACCTGATACCATGTTTCCTCCCACAAGCCCCCTCACCTGATTCTGATAGTGTCTCCTATAAATTTAGCTCATTCTTAAGGGGTACACGTGTGGCATCTCATGCAAAGTGGCATTGAATGCTAAGCGGATGCAGTTATTTCATGGCAGTTGACTAACATTCATCCTCTCTTCTCTTCATACAGGTAATATTCCAACACTGCTTGCTGTCATCTATTTTCACCCAAGCCATTGTAACAGTGCATGTTAATATACCTGTGATTGCTGTAATGATCGCCATAGCAATATCAGCTTGACTTATAGTCTCATGGTAATATTCCAACACTGCTTGCTGTCATCTATTTTCACCCAAGCCATTGTAACAGTGCATGTTAATATACCTGTGATTGCTGTAATGATCGCCATAGCAATATCAGCTTGACTTATAGTCTCATGGTAATATTCCAACACTGCACTTATTGTTAAGTTTCCCGTGTCATCTCTATGCATTACATTACTCACTCACCAGTATATGACAATTTGGCAGATTGTAATAGTTATCTGTTGGAGGTGTTATAGTGTGGAGGGAGTCTTGCCCTTTCATCCTCTTGCACCCCTGCTGTTCCTTGTAGCTGCTAATTACCTGATACCATGTTTCCTCCCACAAGCCCCCTCACCTGATTCTGATAGTGTCTCCTATAAATTTAGCTCATTCTTAAGGGGTACACGTGTGGGGGGTCAGACACGTGTGGCATCTCATGCAAAGTGGCATTGAAGGCTAAGTGGATGCAGTTATTTCATGGCAGTTGACTAACATTCGTCCTCTCTTCTCTTCATACAGGTAATATTCCAACACTGCTTGCTGTCATCTATTTTCACCCAAGCCATTGTAACAGTGCATGTTAATATACCTGTGATTGCTGTAATGATCGCCATAGCAATATCAGCTTGACTTATAGTCTCATGGTAATATTCCAACACTGCTTGCTGTCATCTATTTTCACCCAAGCCATTGTAACAGTGCATGTTAATATACCTGTGATTGCTGTAATGATCGCCATAGCAATATCAGCTTGACTTATAGTCTCATGGTAATATTCCAACACTGCACTTATTGTTAAGGTTCCCGTGTCATCTCTATGCATTACATTACTCACTCACCAGTATATGACAATTTGGCAGATTGTAATAGTTATCTGTTGGAGGTGTTATAGTGTGGAGGGAGTCTTGCCCTTTCATCCTCTTGCACCCCTGCTGTTCCTTGTAGCTGCTAATTACCTGATACCATGTTTCCTCCCACAAGCCCCCTCACCTGATTCTGATAGTGTCTCCTATAAATTTAGCTCATTCTTAAGGGGTACACGTGTGGCATCTCATGCAAAGTGGCATTGAATGCTAAGTGGATGCAGTTATTTCATGGCAGTTAGTCAGGGCAAGAGTCAGGTAAGCCACTCTATTTACCAGGGAGAGGGAAAAAAAAAAAATAAAACCTCTTTTCCTTTCCCTATCACCATGTCCTTTACTTCACCATCTATTGTTCTATGCGCTCTTGCTGGAAGACAATGACCTAGAGGGACACTCCAACACTGTGCATAACTCCATTCAATACTAATCTTTACCATGTCTTGTATTTCACTGTTTGTTTTCTTATGTGCTCTTGCCACCAATTTTTATCACCCTATCCCCCCTCCATCACCACTCATTCACATCAGCCCCTCTCTCCTGCCCTACTCTATGTACAGCTCCCATGCTATCTTCAGTTTACTGAAGACTCTCAGCCCATCATATTCCAAAGCTTGTCATAATAAATCATGTCCTAATCCCAAAAACTATCTGCTCTTTCTCTTTTTTACTGCTGCTCCTCTCAGGTGATATCTCTCCCAACCCTGGTCCACCCTCTGCTAACTTCAACCCCTCTCCCACCTCACACAGAAACCCCACTAACCTTATTAATATCACCTGCACACCTTCACCTCCCTCTTTTAATTGCGCTCTCTGGAATCCACGGTCTGTATGCAACAAACTTCCTTTCATTCACAATTACTTTCTTACCAACTCTCTTAACCTGCTGGCCCTCACAGAAACCTGGATCCAGGATTCAGACACTGCTTCCCCTGCTGCTATTTCTTACGGCGGCTTACACTTCTCTCACTCCCCTAGACCTGGGAACAGACGTGGCGGTGGAGTCGGCCTCCTCCTGTCCCCACAATGTACTTTCCTGGTCATTCCTCCAGCCCCATCACTCTCATTCCCTTCTTTTGAGGTCCATACCATTAGGCTATTCCATCCCCTCCCCCTCAAAGTAGCAGTGGTATACCGCCCCCCAGGGTCACCCACCCAGTTCCTCGACCATTTCTCCGCCTGGCTCCCGCATTTCATGTCCTCAGATTTACCAACCCTTATTCTGGGAGACTTTAACATTCCCATAAACAGCCCCATCTCCCCATCTGCATCCCAGCTCCTATCTCTAACTACCTCTCTTGGCCTATCACAGCTCTCAACCTCTAAGACACACGAAAACGGTAACACCCTTGACCTTGTCTTTACCCGGCTCTGCTCATCCTCCCCCTTGGATAACTCAACTCTACTCTCTGACCACAACATTCTTTCCTTCTCACTCACTAACCCTCGGCCAACACAGCCCAAGCCTACCTATCACACATCCAGAAATCTACAGGCCATTAACCCTCAAGCACTCACAGACTCCCTCATCTCATCTCTGTCCCCAATCTCTTCAATCTCTTCTCCAGATCAGGCAGTAAATCACTACAATGACTCTCTCAGAAGCTCCCTGGACCAAGTAGCGCCCCTCACCCGCAGAACCTCCAAACAGAGAACAATACAGCCCTGGCTCACATCACAAACCCGATTCCTCCAGCGATGCTCCAGGAGTGCTGAACGCCTATGGAGGAAAACTCGCTCACCAGGAGACTTCATCCACTATAAATTCATGCTCAAAACCTACAACTCTGCCCTTCACCTTGCCAAACAGACCTACTTCACCACCCTGGTCTCCTCACTATCCAACAATCCAAAAAAACTCTGACACCTTTCACTCTCTCCTCAGTCCTAAAGTGCAGGCCCCCATCACCGACCTCTGTGCTGATGACCTGGCTTCCTACTTCATGGATAAAATAGACAACATCCGCCAGGAAATCAGCTCTCAGCCTCCAAGCACTGCCACCCCCATTCTTCCTCACATCCCCTCCGGTTCACTTTCCACATTTGACCCAGTCACAGAAGAAGAAGTCTCCAGGCTCCTATCTTCCTCTCGTCCCACCACATGCACTACCGACCCCATTCCCTCACACCTGCTCCAGTCCCTCTCTCCAGTCGTCACCACTCATCTAACCAAAATCTTCAATCTCTCCCTCTCTTCTGGCATTTTCCCCTCCTCCTTCAAACACTCGATCATTACTCCATTATTAAAGAAAACCACTCTCGACCCAACCTGCACAAATAACTACAGACCAGTCTCCAATCTCCCCTTCATCTCTAAACTCTTGGAGCGCCTGGTCTATTCCCGCCTCACCCGTTACCTCTCCGCTCACTCTCTTCTAGATCCATTACAGTCTGGTTTCCGCCCCCTTCACTCCACAGAAACTGCCCTCATCAAAGTGACCAATGACCTTCTGACAGCAAAACGTAATGGTGACCACTCTCTGCTTATTCTCCTTGATCTCTCTGCAGCTTTTGACACTGTCGACCATCAGCTCCTACTCTCTATGCTGCACTCCATTGGCATAAAGGACACTGCTCTCTCCTGGCTCTCCTCCTATCTTTCTGACCGCTCTTTCAGTGTATCTTTTGCTGGCTCCACTTCCCCCCCTCTTCCCCTCACTATTGGGGTCCCTCAGGGTTCAGTCCTTGGCCCTCTCCTCTTCTCTCTCTACACGGCCCCGATTGGACAGACCATCAGCAGATTTGGCTTCCAGTACCATCTTTATGCTGATGACACTCAACTATACACTTCAGCCCCTGACCTTACCCCTGCGGTAGTAAAGAACACCAATGACTGTCTAGCTGCAGTTTCCAATATCATGTCCACTCTCTATTTGAAACTAAACCTTTCCAAAACTGAACTTCTTCTGCTCCCCCCATCCACTAACCTCCCTAAATCGGACATCTCTCTCTCAGTGTGTGGCACCACGATAACGCCTAGACAGCAAGCTCGCTGTCTGGGTGTTATATTTGACACCGATCTCTCCTTCTCCTCCCACACGCAATCTCTCGTCCGCTTCTGTCGCTTACACCTGAAGAATATCTCTAGAGTCCGCCCCTTTCTCACCCTGGAAACAACAAAAACCCTCACCGTGGCCCTAATCCATTCCCGCCTTGACTATTGCAACTCTCTATTAAGCGGCCTCCCCCTCACCAGACTTTCTCCTCTCCAGTCCATCCTTAATGCAGCAGCCAGGATCACCCATCTGGCCAATCGTTACTCAGATGCCTCTGCTCTGTGCCAGTCATTGCACTGGCTGCCCGTATACTACAGGATCAAATTCAAATTGCTTGTTCTCACCCACAAAGCTCTTCACAGTGCAGCTCCCCCCTACCTCTCCTCCCTCATCTCTGTCTATCACCCCACCCGCTCTCTACGTTCCTCAAATGACCTTCAACTAACATCTGCACTAATCCGATCCTCCCACTCCCGGCTCCAAGACTTTTCCAGAGCTGCACCAAACCTCTGGAATGCTTTACCCAAAGAAATCAGGACTATCCACAACTTGCATGGCTTCAGACGATCCCTAAAGACGCATCTTTTTAAGGCGGCCTATCATACTCCCTAACATGTCCATTGTACTGTAGACAGTGAATGGGCTATCCTCTGGACATTATTCTTCTACAAACTCCACCAAACCATAAAGGTCTACACAGACTGATGACCATTCATGTAAGCTTAGCCCTATACCCAATTTCCTCAAGATGCCTGGACCACCAGTGCAATAAGCCGCGGCACCTTGTACAACCCCTATCCCGTTGTAGATTGTAAGCTCTTTTGAGCAGGGTCACCTTCATTTCTTGCTTTATTTATTGTATTTTTTTTTCCACATTGATTCTATGCCTATTGTTTTTGTATCCAATGATTGTACTTTATTTGTTCTCTATTGTAATTACTTACTGTATATTTTCTGTACGCTAACCCTACATTGTAAAGCGCTGCGGAATATGTTGGCGCTATATAAATAAAGCTTTATTATATATTATTATGTGGCCCAAGGCACGAATTCAGCGGTTTATATAGAAGAATCCGGGGTCAGAATGACAACTCGCACCTATCAAGCAGGACAGTTTGACATCCTTGAAAGGCCTTCAGCGTGTCTAATGGTGGTGTTACACGCAAGGATATCCTGAACGATATTGTTGCAACGTCACAGATTTTAGATCGTTGGAATGATATCGTTTGTACATCCTTGCGTGTAAACGAACGATATAGGATGAAAAGATCATTAGATCGTTCATCCTAGATTTGAGATCCTGACCTCAAATCTATTGTTCGTCGTCCAATTAAGCACTGAACGATGTGGCACATCTTTCAGTGTGAAGCCTTTTGAACAATATCGTTCAAAAGACTTCAATTCTTGCCGTTGTAATTTTTGTCTAAAGGTTTAAATAAAGCATTTTAGTGTACTGATTTAACATGTAAAAGCCGCTCCTGCAGCTGTGTGTTACATGTCGGCACACAGCAGCAGCAGCAGCTATGAAGCCGGTGTTGTAGGGGTTAATAATATTGTGACACATGGCCCCAGGGAGTGCCAACACTCCCCTGGAGCCATGTAGCACATGACATTTGCCCCGCAGGGTTAAATCTTTCAGGTAGCAGAAACCGCACATTGTCAGCTCTGCTACTTCCATTCAAAAAAGCCGTCGGGTACTGGCATATTATAGTGCGCGGTGAAAAATTGCTAAGATGCTTCAAGAATCGGGAGGTCACAATCAATGAATCAATGGGAGTCACAATCAAGGGCATAGAAAACAAATTCAAAGGGGCCCAAAAGCTGTCCAAACAGCTCAAATTAGGTCAGACACTAGGAAAAGTACCATCTATTCCCCAGAGTTAACACTTTTATCATGGTGCATTATGGATGCATGGGACAAGGTCTGACACGGCATTTCAAGCTTCAGGTGTAGGCATGGTGCTCAGAAAGCCCTGCTAAATTCACAAAAAAACACAACAAAGACACCCCGAGAAGAGTCTCTATATTTCAAATAATTAGGGCCAGATACCACCAAAGTGGCATCAATTGACCCAGACCAAAACTTGTAGAATGGCACAGCCTGCATACATGGCACAGGGTCTGGAACAGGGCCTCGCCTAGGATTTCAAGATTAAACATTGATCAGGAACAGGGAATGTGTGACAAATGTAGGACGTTTGGGCAGGGTGCCCTCAAACCTCATGCAAAAGCTTCCATAAATGTTATGCTCCGCCACACTCAGGGGGCATTAGTATCAGCTTTATGAACTACTGCTGGAAGAAGGTTCAGGTGGGTGGGCAAGGGGCTCTCAAACCTCATGCATCCATCAAAAATCTAAAAATCTGCCTTCAGATAAATTTCGTGGCCCAGTTTTAATTTTTCAAGTTGTGTGTCTTGTTCAGTGGTGGTCAGGTTACAGTCTCCCTTATCTTGGCCATATCCCTAAGTACAGAACACATTGTACTTCTGGGCACTCCAGGGAAGTTGCAGTTCTGGAATATGACACCACTGGAGGAAAATGGGTTCATTGTCACTTCACGTTTTATTCTTCTCAAATGTTTGGCAGCTAATGTGCATTTTTTTCTCAACAGATTTTTTTCGACCCTTGTGACTAATTGCAACATGAGATTTCAGAATAGCTTGGCAATTGCAATAGTGCCGCATCCCTCTGTAAAACAGTTTTTTTTACTTTTCAGAGTCAGTAAAATCTGCCTAATAATTCTGCACACCTTGATAAAGTTGTTGACATCCTTATGCCACAAACCCCTAATTACTCAAATATACAGTACATGACAGGCATCATCCAATAAGTATTCAAGTTTATACAACTGGGAGGTGGAAGATATGTATGAAAATGATGAGATGGTCAAAATACTCAACATAGCATGCCCACTTAACATAGAAGCACTCCACATAGCCACGCTCACTCCCCATAATAACGCCCACTCCACATAGCCACACCCACTTCATATAGCCATACCCCTAAATGGCGTGGCTATATTTTTTAGTATAATGCAGGCTTATAGTCCTCCATTTGGCATAATGCAGCCTTATAGCCCTCCATATGGCTGAATACAGCCTTATATCCTTCCATATCTAATATATAAAGCTGAGTATATGTATGCATGTGCGTGTATGTATGTGTGTATCTCACAATAGAATGAATCAAATGCAAATCATCAAGTAGAAATCAGGAGACACAAATACCACACAAATACAGTGACATGACTCAGAATGTTATAGGCTAAAATTCTATTTTGACATCACTGTTTTGTTCCATAGTAAAGAACAGTTAGTTATTATGCCCGGGACTATGTGGAGGAGTGGAGCTATGTAGGGGCAGGGCTATGTGGAGTGTGCAGTGCTATCTGTAAGGACGGAGCTATGAATGGGCTACCGAGAGGGAGTGGATCTATGATATATACACACACATTCATATATTACCATATACGAGTGATATTACCATATAAGGGCATCACAACTAAATATGGACATTACATCTGGGCAACGCTGGGCTCTACAGCTAGTTATATACAGCACAGCCTTCATATTATATATACAGAACATCACAGCCTCCATCTAATATATAAAGCTGACTGTATGTATGTGTGTATGTGTGATAGCTCCGCCCAAACCACATAGCCACACCCACTCCACATAACCCTGCCCACGCCACATAGCCGCCTCTTTATATAGCCCCGCTTTCTCGAGTTCGCCACACATACTTCATAGTTGCCTCCTCACACAGATATGCCCCTAGGATTAGCCCTGCCCCCTATTTGTATGTCCACACTTAGCCCTGATCCTTCATAGCCCCACCACTTTTATGGTCCTGCCTCCTTCACAATGTATGTATGTGTGTTTGTGTGCACTAATGGAATTCGCACTGTCGCACCTACAATCACAACATTTTGCACACAACCCATTTGACTCAGGGTTTGTGGGGGGGTGCGGATTTGGGGTCAGGTTTGAGGGGTGGGGGTGCAAGTTTGGGAGTGCAGGTGCAGCGGGGGTATTTTTTTTAAGGGAGAGGGTTGATGTGAATTTAGGAGGGCAGGGTTGTGTGGATTTGGGGGCATTGTTTTTGGGAGGGGGTGGGTTTTGGGGCTTTTTTCTGGGAGGGGGCAGGGTGCAGGTTGGTCATTTTTGGGCGGTGGGAGTGTGTGTTAGAGGGGCAGGCTTTTTTGGGGGGCCGGTTTGAGGGGTGTGTGTTATGAACCGATGATTCAGGAGTAACATTCAGATTCCACAGACGTCATTGGTAACTATACTGACCGCAATCTCTGACTATACACTGCAACTAGAAGTAGCCGTGGGATGTAACTAACCAGACCTAAACACCTCTGCACAGCCGGAGAACTAACTGCTCCTAAAGATGGATGTAGGAAAAGCCATCTTGCCTCAGAGCAGAACCCCAAAAGAATAGCAAGCCCCCACAGATATTAACTGGGAAACAAGAGAAAGAAAAACAAACACAGGCAGAGTAAAAGGTTTAGCAAAAGAGGCCAAACTTGCTATATAGGAATGACAGGATAGAATACTATTGCGGTCAGTATAAAACACTATCAAAAAACCACCAACAGCAGATAGTACAAAAATTACCCTAAGTCACTAAGACTCAGCGCCCTCTATATGTGCAGACTTCTATAAATCAAATGCCAGCAGAACTGGAAATGACAGATAATAGTGAATGGTAAAATTCCTAGGAAGAAAACTTCCTATCTGAAAGCAGATCAAGAAATATACAGACTAAATTGCAAACCCACAACTCAGAATAAGACAAAACATAAGCAGAACCTTAAGCACACAAAAGTGTGCCACTAAATATAAAACAAAATCCACTTAGCTTGCAAAGAATTCCATAGAGCAGAAGAAACCAGAGAGATGTGAACTCCTCCAGGAACCAAAAACAACTGGTGAGGATTGATCCACTTCAAACCATTATATGCTCCAAGAACCAGATTGCCAATCATCACCATCACATGTGAAGCCCACACAGTCAGCTGCATCACCAACAACAACCACCAGAGGGAGCTCCAATGAATTCACAACAGGTGTGAGTTGGGGGGCATTTTTTGGGGGAGAGGGTGCGGGTGTGGGGAGGGTGCGGAGGCAGGTTTGGGGGAGGAGATGAGGGGTAGATTTGGGGGGATTGGAGGTGGGTGCGGCAGGTTGGGGGGGGAGGTGTGAGGGGGAAGGTTTGATGTGTATAATGGACATACCTATGATTAACCCAGGGGTTTATGGGAACTCGGTATCTGGGCGTTGTTCAGGGGGGTGGTGTCTCGGTGGCTGGTGCCCGGGCCCGTAGCCCTGGTAGTCAACTAAAAACAATGCTAAACCTGCAGTTTCTGGTGAGTTCATCAGCGCCACTGTCAGACCGCCGGGGACAATGATATTGCAGCAGGTGGTACAGCTCACTGCAGGCAGAGCGGTGTCCCCGGGGCAGTATAGCTGCTGTGCTGGTTGTAATGGTAGCAGCTCTGTGAGGTAGCTTGCTGGAATGACACACTGGAGGCTTATGGACTCTGCACGAGTGTTTACTTGTAAAAGTTCATGGTTCAGGTTCACAATTACACAGTCTTTAGTGGGTAGCTGGCCGGGTAGTCACTGAGGGGAATAAAGTCTCTTTGAGGCTCCCGTAGTGTACCTTCTGCAGTCTTTCTCGCGTCCCGCTGCCTTGACTTGCTCCTCCTCACTATCCTTGCGCTGCCCTGCACAGCCCACTTGTCTACCAGGCCCGTTGGGTGCTATGAGGTATCCTTCTCTTCTAAGGGGCTCAACCCAGTTTGGTGTCCATGGTGGGGCTGCATGTTCTGGACAGGGGGGGTCGGGGCTGATGGATTGGCCCTCGACCAGCCGCTGTTGACGGCTCAGGGATAAACTCGCCTGTACTGCGTCTCAGAACCAGTTCTCCGTTGTGGACTAGGATTCCCCCAGACCTGTCCGGTGGCCTGGCACCTTCTAGGCGCCCTCACTGGGAGACCCCTCTAGGGCTCACTCCTTGCTTCTCTCCTCAGACTAGACCAGATCTCTCTGTTAGTTCCCGCTCCTTCTACCCCAACACTCCTCCCACCGGGACCAGTTACCCTAGTAACGGGTGGCCAATTGGTCCCCTATGCTAGGTGTAGGGATGCTGGGATGAGAGCCTCAGGGTGACTTTAGCCTCCCCAATGACAGGAATACCACACACTCTATTATGGGTGCAGTACCCCTACTGTGGCGCACTGATCAGTGGGGCGCCACACCTACAACATGCAAACACTCAGTTTATAATTAAGAATAGTTAGTTATTATGCTCGGGCCACGCCGGGCTCTACAGCTAATCTAATATATAAATCTGAGTGTATGTATATACAGTGGGTACGGAAAGTATTTAGACCCCTTTAAATTTTTCACTCTTGTTTTCATTGCAGCCATTTGGTAAATTCAAAAAAGTTCATTTTCTCTCATTAATGTATGCTCTCCACCCCATTTTGACTTAAATATAAAACAGATATGTAGAAATTTTTGCTAATTTATTAAAAAATAAAAACTGAAATATCACATGGTCATAAGTATTCAGATCCCGTGCTCACTATTGAGTGGAAGAACCTTTTGAGCTAGTACAGCCATGACTCTTCTTGGGAATGATGGAACAAGTTTTTCACACCATGATTTGGGGATTCTCTGCCACTCTTCCTTGCAGTTCTTGCTCCGGTTCCGTCAGGTTGGATAGTGAACATTGGTGGACAGCCAATTTCAGGTCTTGCTACAGATCCTCATTAGTAATATCAACTTCCTGTTTGTGGCACATTATTCTTCCTCCCATATACTAATGTGCCACAAACAGGAAGTTGATATGACCAGCCGTTCCCATTTTATTTAGGTGCATACATATAAATGGCTCACACAAAAAAGAGCAACAAATGAGCAAATACCCTAAAAATTAAAAAGTAAAAATGCTATAGTGCAAAGAACATAATCAGAGTTCTTAGTGACATAGATATGATCATATAAATGCTTAAGCTGTCCCACCACGATACGGTGACCCCATCAGGACAGTCCCTGCCTACAATGGTACTAATACCTTGTCACCTGTCTGAGACGCAGGCCTGGATTTAGGAAGGTGGGGCCCAAGGGGCCCGGGCGCTGAGCCACCCACCAAGCGGGGATCTCCCGCCAATATAGGGATAAATATCTCAAAACATTTAAAATACCTGTTTCTTTGCTGTGAACTGTTTCTATTGATAAGGAACATTTAACAAAAGAGAAACTATTGAAAATGTATGGACCTGGCCGAAACGTATAGCTCAATCAATTGGATTATGGCCATACGAAAGAAGTACAACTCAGCCCTTCTGAAAAATACAGAACAGAAACTTTCTTGCCTATCATTGATCAGTTTATCGCTTCTCTTGACCAACGTCTTCAAGCATATAAAGATATATCAAGCAAATTTAGCTTTTTTAGCCATCTGAATGAACTGTCTTCAGACGAGCTTAAGGCCACAGCAGAGCAACTCGTCAGGTCTTATTCAGATGACTTGGACATTACATTTATCGATGAACTGTGTCAGTTTGTAACATTTGCCAATTTATTCACAGACGAGGAGCCAAAAGATATCAGCATTGAACTTTTCATGTACAAGCTGTGGTGCAGCGGCTGGCTGCCTTGTAAATACCTATGCTGGGACTGGAGCTTCCACAGGTGCACATAATGCATTACATGTGCTAGACTTCAGGTTGGAAAACCCATGGGAGTGTCTGAAGAACTGGGTTCCTCCCATGGGTGTACAAAACAAAAAGGACACCACCTGATGAAGACTGTTCTATACAGTTGAAACGCGTAGTGGAGCTGTGAGGGGAGCTAAGAAATTAATAAAAGGTTTGCCATTTATTAAAACATCTTATATGTCCGCTTGATCCTTAGAGCGCTCCTAATCAGACCGCCATTACTATTTTTTGCATGAAAACTCCTCCCATGGGTGTGTCAGATCACACATGGCTGACTCCCTCCTGGTCACATGGGCTGTGACATCAGAACAGGTCCTTCACACAGGAAGTGGAGAGCCTGATGATCTGAAGGAGAAGTTTGTCAGAGCCTCTGATAGGTGAGGAGTAGGGATGGGCGAATTACTCGCTACTATTCGGGACTCGCCCGAATAGTAGCGGACTCAGGGGACTCGCTACTCGCCGAGTTTCCTTAGGAATTACTCGGGGGTGGCAAGTCCCTGTACTTTTGCAGTGTATCTATACAGATACACATAAAAGTACCCTAAAAGTTAATCTAAGGGGTTAAAAACAATAGACATTCATACTCACCTTCTGTGGGGCCTGTACCTTATGTACCGGACCGGTACCGAAGACCTCCGGCTGTTACAGGACCTCCGAGACCACCGGGAGAAGATGGGGAAAAGGTCCTTGCAGTTCAGCCAATCAGCATGCAGCTAGCGGTCACATGGGTTGTGACGTGGCTGCACTGCAGCCACATGACAAACCCATGTGACCGCTAGCCGCATGCTGATTGGCTGAACTGCAAGGTCCTTTTTCCCATCTTTTCCCGGTGGTCTCGGAGGTCCTGTAACAGCCGGAGGTCTTCGGTACCGGTCCCGGTACATAAGGTACAGGAGTACAGGAGGTGAGTATTAACGTTTATTGTTTTTAACCCCTTAGATTAACTTTTAGGGTACTTTTGTAGTGTATCTGTATAGATACACTGCAAAAGTACAGGTTACTATTCGAACTCGCTGGAGTCGCAACGAGTACCGAGTCTCGTACCCGGACTCGTTAGAGTCCAGCGATTCCGAGTATTTCAGGATTCGCCCATCCCTAGTGAGGAGACCTTTGGAAGCCAGGTTCATCCCGGGGCTCAGGGAGCCCAATCCTCGTCAGAGCCCAGCCAGACAAGAGTCTGTGAATCTCCAGGAAAGGAGGTCTCTCACCTGGGCCTAAGGTCAGTGATTCCCTCCTATGGACTAATCAGAATATGTGTATGTTAAACCGGCCATTGGGACAGTTGGAAGAGACATGGCAGTGCCGGGACAAGGCATTTTGGTGCCCTAGGCAGGTAAGGCAAACGGCGCCCCCCCCCCCCCCCCCCCCCGAAATATGTCTGGGAATAAAAATGTCAACATACTTTGAAAGTAAATTTAACGGGGACCTATGAAAGGTTCGTCCAACCACACTGCAGAGACATACTGATAGGATGTTTACATTGTGAGCCCCAATGGGGACAGTGTTCATGATGTATGTAAAGTGCTGTGGAGTTCATAGTGTAATATAAATGCAAAAAGTATTATTCTTAATATTATGTCACAATACCAGGATCTGAGGATCTTCTATTTCGAGGTCAGGGGCTCTCTGATGCCATGTTGCTGCTTGTCTCGCTGTTGTCCTCTTTTGACACTGCAGTGCGGTGGACAAGAGAGCATTAACTGGTTAATAACAAGAAGTATGAAGTGTGTACTGAGCCATAAACCCTCCCCTTACCATGAAGTATGGAGTGTGTACTGACTGAGCCATAAACCTCCTCATACCATGTCCAGCAGACATTGTAGGATTACTACCCGTATATACCCGTGTATAAGCCGACCCCCCTACTTTTGCCCCAAAACCTGGGAAAACCTATTGACTCGTGTATAAGCCGAGGGTGGACCCCAGCACAGGTATACAGCCCCCAGCAGTGTGGTATACAGACCCCAGTGGTAATACAGCAGCCCCAGGGGTTATACAGCAGCCCCAGGGGTTATACAGCAGCCCCAGGGGTTATACAGCAGCCCCAGTGGTATATACAGGCCCCAGCAGTATATACAGCAGCCCCAGTGGTATATACAGCAGCCCCAGTGGTATATACAGGCCCCAGCAGTATATACAGCAGCCCCAGTGGTATATACAGGCCCCAGCAATATATACAGCAGCCCCAGTGGTATATACAGGCCCCAGCAGTATATGCAGGCCCCAGCACTATATACAGCAGCCCCAGTGGTATATACAGGCCCCAGCAGTATATACAGCAGCCCCAGCGGTATATACAGGCCCCAGCAGTATATACAGCAGCCCCAGTGGTATATACAGGCCCCAGCAGTATATACAGCAGCCCCAGTGGTATATACAGGCCCCAGCAGTATATACAGCAGCCCCAGCAGTATATACAGCAGCCCCAGTGGTATATACAGGCCCCAACAATATATACAGCAGCCCCAGTGGTATATACAGGTCCCAGCAGTATATACAGGCCCCAGCAGTATATACAGCAGCCCCAGTGGTATATACAGGCCCCAGCAGTATATACAGGCCCCAGCACTATATACAGCAGCCCCAGTGGTATATACAGGCCCCAGCAGTATATACAGCAGCCCCAGTGGTATATACAGGCCCCAGCAGTATATTACAGGCCCCAGCGCTATATACAGCAGCCCCAGTGGTATATACAGGCCCCAGCAGTATATACAGCAGCCCCAGTGGTATATACAGGCCCCAGCAATATATACAGCAGCCTCAGTGGTATATACAGGCCCCAGCAGTATATACAGGCCCCAGCACTATATACAGCAGGCCCCAGCAGTATATACAGGCCCCAGCAATATATACAGCAGCCTCAGTGGTATATACAGGCCCCAGCAGTATATACAGGCCCCAGCACTATATACAGCAGCCCCAGTGGTATATACAGGCCCCAGCAGTATATACAGCATCCCCAGTGGTATATACAGGCCCCAGTGGTGGTATACACAGGCCCCAGTGGTGGTATACACATGCCCCAGTGGTGGTGTATACAGGGCCCAGTGGTGGTGTATACAGGCCCCAGTGGTGGTGTATACAGGGCCCAGTGGTGGTGTATACAGGGCCCAGTGGTGGTGTATACAGGGCCCAGTGGTGGTGGTGGTGACCGTGTATACAGGGCCCAGTGGTGGAGGTGGTGTATACAGGGCCCAGTGGTGGTGTATACAGGGCCCAGTATGCGGACTGGGGGGGGGGGGCGCCTTTGCACACTCACCGCCACCGGTCACCGAGGCCGCCGTCACCGTGCGTCTGCTGTAAGAGCTGTACGGAGGAGAAGAGGGGCGGGCAGAGCTGCGGGACAGGAAGTCGGAGTCCCGCCCTCCTTCCTTACTGGCCGACTCGCCGCGGCCGCCGGCGGCCAGCACGGGGCCCCCAGGGGGCGGGCAAAAAAGCGCCCTGCACAAGATGGCGCCCTAGGCGATCGCCTAGGGTCGCCTAGCTGTCGTCCCGGCCCTGAGACATGGTTATGTGCTATGTGCAGTTTATGAGGTATGTGAATAAACTGCTGAACTTTGCTGAACTTTAAAACACGGTTGTCTGCACGGTTTGGTATCAATTACGCTGCAAGCGAGTCCTCCAGGTGTGCACTACCTCACAAAGCTTATCATGGAAAAAGGTGTGTAGGACACTTTCCCAAATATTGAGATAGCTCTAAGGATATATCTAATTTTGATGGTAACAAACTGCAGTCATGAGCGTTCATTCTCAAAAGCAGGAACGACTTGTAAGTTTGGCTATCATGAGCATCGAGTCAGATATACTGCGTGAATTGGACTTTAGTGACATCGTTAGTGATTTTGCATCACGAAAATCTAAAAAGATTTTACCTGAATTACTCAGCGTAAATGATTTTTGCAAATAAACTTGCGTTCGTTTCATTTTGTGTTTTTGCATTACATATTGCAACACCTTGAAAAATGGGCCTCCCTCCAAAATGGAGCCCCGGACCACCCACCTCTTAAATCCGACCCTGCTGTGAAACGTGGAATGACAAGGGCAGAATAAAGCAGGAATCGGGTCCCAACAGAGCACACTATGCCATGAGACGCCACACATTATATCATGTCCAGTTCAGAGGTAGGCCACGCCTATGGTTGCAGGACTGCAACAAAACAAATAAAACCAGGGCTGGAACTAAGGTGATAATCTACAGTGGTGCGAGTTCACACTGGCATCAAAATGAAAAAACAAAAAAGGCAACAAATTAGCAAATACCCTAACAATAAAAAAAGCAAAAATGCTATAATGCAAAGAACATAATCAGGGTACTTAGTAACATACATATGATCACATAAATGGGTGAGTTTTCCTAAGGCTATATATCGGGGTACACAGCACACAAACACATGGGGGACCCCTTCCCTGAATGCAGCAGACATGCTGCATTCAGTGCTGCATTTAGATTGCCATGCAGCAGGAGGGGTGACAGGACCTCTTTAAATCTGTGTTCACCTGGGGTAGACACAGATTTAATAGGGAGCCGTTCAGGATCCCAAAAGATCCAGCTCTTTTTGATGAGTGGAGCCATAAGAGCCAGATCACCAAAAAGAACCTGCCCGTCACTAATATAGAGTGTGGGTCGAAATAAAGTGGGGGCTGACATTTAGTTTCAGCCATGACACCTGTTCACTAGCAAGAAGTATGAGGGGGCTGAAATGTAGGATGATCATCGAGCCCCTGGTTGTCATGCCCTGTCACACCCCCTGTTCTCTGCAGCAGCTCGAGGCTGAATCTGCTCTGTGACCTATTGTTCCATAAGGCAGGGGTGAGTGCTGAGGAGCAAATATGGTTTTATTGATTTACTAGCTGCAGAGCCTGGCGTTGCGCAGATGTAATGCCCATATATGGTCGTAATGCTAATATATGGTAATATCGCCCATATATGGCAATGTATGTGCGTGTAAGTATCATAGCCTTGCCCTTTCACAGCTCCCCCCTACACATAGCCCCACCCATCCTGGTAGCTCTGCCCCTATGTATAGCCCCGCCCCTTCCTAGCACCACACCTCTACATCATCCTGGGATGGAGCAATGTGGAGTGGGAGTGGTCATGAGTAGGCATGGCTATTTGGAGTGGGCGGGGCTATGCCACATACACACAGATATACACTCAGCTTTATATATTAAATAAGCGATCTATAGAACCTAGAACTGTAGTGTCCAGCTCTGCTTCATCATCTAGCGGGGGGGACCCTACAAAAATGTTTACCCTCCCCAGAGTTCCCAGTTGTCTCTTTAACCCCTTTAAATTGTAGCCAATTTCCTGTGACAAATAGAGTGGAGTGATGTATAGAGTGCTGTGTGTAAGCTCTCCTCCTTCTACCCAGTACATTTTGCAGAGGCATTACTATAGTTACTGCAACCCTGCACTCACCTGTGCTCTGTAGCTTAGGGGGAACTAAAAGGTCCCTTTGGTAAATATTATTATTTACTAGATGGTGGCCCGATTCTAACGCATCGGGTATTCTAGAATATGTATGTAGTTTATTTATAAAGATTTAAGAATAATACAATGAGCGATCAGTAAGGTACCATCACACTTGGCAACGCTCCAGTGATCATGAGAATGATACGACCTGGTAAGGATTGCTGGAGTGTCATTACGTGATCGCTGGTGTGATGTCAAACAGTCAGATCTCACCAGCAATGATATGGTGGTTGTTGGGACCCTGTCACTCTAGGGCGCGGTATTGAGGTCATTGGTAGTTGTCCCCGTGAAACACAGTGATGCAGCATGCCCAGCGGAGTCCCAACGCTCTGACACAATCAGCGATCTCACAGCAGGGGCCTGGTCACTGCTGCGTGTCACACTGAACGTGATCGCGAGCAGCCTGGAGATGACCTTTGTGCGGCAGGAGATGACCCGCGGTGGCGTGCATGGTTCAAATTCCGCGCCAATTCAACAGGCACAGTCTGGCCAGGCTCGCCCAATCAGTGACGCGGGATTTCCGTTACAGACAGACAGAATTAGATGATTATATAGTAGATTTATATAGCGCCATTAGGTTACATGGCGCTTTACATATGGAAAAAGTAGATGAGGACAAGTACAATATGTATGGACAGTCAAGTTGTACAGGTACAGGAAGGGAGAGGACCATTAATACTATAAAAGACCCATGATACTTCAGGACCTTGTCGGAGATTTTACATGAGCTACAGCACTTTGTTTCCAGAGAACTGTATGGTCTCCTATAAAGATGTGCCATGGACTCCTGTACACTCAGTTCAAATAGTTGTTCTGTACAGTTTTGTAAAGTGGTTGTCCTATTTATCAGTGCCATGAAGTCACCTCTACAGCTCCTTCTCAGTAGAGAATAGGATACATTGTCATTCTACAGCTATGAAGTACAGAAAAGTGTGGAGCAAAGGGGGAGAGCTCCATACACAGTGCTGCTGATGAGTGAAAGTTTGGGAAGGGGCAGGGAACGAGGGCGGAGAGAGGGAAAAGTGAGGGAGAGGGGGATCAACAGGAAGTCATAGGAGAAATGGATACAAAGAAAGGATGGAGTGACGGAGGAGACAGATAAGAAGGAGGAGAGGGTGGACAAGGGACTTGACAAGACTGCAAGGTTCAGCAAGTTATTGAACAGAATGCAGGATCTGGAGGACAAAGAATGTGACTGTTAACCCCTCCTGTGCTGGAGAGCTTGAAGGGACCTGTCTCCTGACTGCACCATCCCTTGCTGGACCTGGTCTACATGACAGGAACCTGTAGCTGATCTACAGACCTGAGATTTCCTCCCCATCACCCAGTGTATAGCCAGGACTCTCTGGACCCATGTCTGTGAGGACCAACGTGTGTGTCATGTGAACACTGAAGACAGGCTGTAATCCATTCACCGGTTGGCACCTCACTAGCACATTCCTCAGTCTGTCCCTGGAGGGAGGACCACCATGGCTCTGTTAGCACAGCTATGTGTATTTGTGTCAGGACTGTCCCTGTGCCTGGGTCAGGATGGGGCAGGCTGGGGACAAATGATACAGTGGGAAGAAAGTGGGAGACGTTACCGACTGCTGAATTCAGGGTCAGAATACCAGGCTGCAGGAGAGGGCACAGGGGGAACCAGGGTGGTGTTAGATGGAGGGAGAAGTGGGGTGGACCTCCGCCGTCAAGCACCCACTTTACCACGCACTGGATCTCAGACGGTCAGGGGCAACACTCGTCATCCATTTGGGTTTGGCCAGGTGCCAGATAATTGGCAGGGGACAGGTGACACAGCTGGCACCAGCCGTTTTGTACCCTCTGCTGGGGCAGGTGCTGGAAGAGGTGGAAGCACTAGAATACGTCAGTCTTCATCCCAAAATTCTGTAGGTCAGGCTTTTGTCCCCAGACCACTTCCACCCTTTGCTCCCCAGCCTGAATTTTACCCTCAGACATATGATGAAAGCTATGGCTACTCAAGAGGTGGGGGTGGCTATGCTGCACAACCTCCATGGGGGGGAGGTTATGAAGATTTTTATGAGGAACCTTCTCCCCCTTTTGCTCAACCACCATATTTTGCTCCCCCAGTTTTGCCCCCTCAGCAGCCAGCTCCAGTCAATCCTGTTGTACCCCAGGATGGACTTGACAGAAGATTTGCCCATAGCCTTTTTAGAGGAGGTGATATACCTGTAGAAAGTGAGCCAGTACGCCCCCCTGTGGCAAGGGGAGGTGGTGATGCAGGATTCCCCCCATATGGGGGAGTAAGTCAGGGAGATGGCCACTATGGAGCACAAAGGCCAGAATATTATCAACCTCAAAGTCGGGTGGCTAATACTCCAGTCAATGGAGGGGAGTCACAGACTGGGCAACAAGGAAGAGCCAATGTTGGGAGTGTTTACCGGAATGGTCAGAGTGGAAGAGGTAAGTCCTGTAAAATGACCAGGTGTATAGTACAAATATGCTGAGGATTGGACATTGTGAAGGGTTAATTGAGCACTTTTGTTGAACAGAATGGTTTAATATAGCCATGCAAAATACAAGCATATCTGACAATTAGTTATGATTTCTCACTGAAAGTCAGTTTTGCTAAAATTCTCGGAAATTGTGTAGGTATTTATCATGTAGCAGAACATTATATAGAGTATGTCTCCCTCATGAGGATCCTGCATGTCTGAAAGTTGCAACACAGTCATGTAAAACTTATACTTCCCGTATATTACCTATGCCAGCATTGTTAAAGGGAACCTGTCACCCCAAATCACCCTTGTAAACTGTAAATACATGTCCCTGAAGCATAACACCACAGTCCTACACATCCCTTTGTGGTGTTTTACTTCAATATGAAAGTGCACTTTAGTCGTTTGCCAACTTACAAAATCCATGGCAGTGGGGCGTTCCCAGGCCTCTTTGTCCAAGAGGCGGTTCCCCTGTGTGCCGCTGTATTACGCCCTAATGGGCGTTTGTTCAATCTTTCTAGCGCGGGCACGAATCCTAATCTCGCGCCCGTGACGTCACGGTCATGTGATGCCGTGACGCGTCAATTCAGGGCGGGCGGGGCGCTGTTGTGTGACGCGCACCCGCCGACTTCAGTAAGCGATCTGCGCATGCGCCTCTGTCTGTGAACGCGCACTGGCCAACTTCAGCGCATGCGCAGATCGCTTACTGAAGTCGGCGGGTGCGCGTCACACAACAGCGCCCCGCCCGCCCTGAATTGACGCGTCACGGCATCACATGACCGTGACGTCACGGGCGCGAGATTAGGATTCGTGCCCGCGCTAGAAAGATTGAACAAACGCCCATTAGGGCGTAATACAGCGGCACACAGGGGAACCGCCTCTTGGACAAAGAGGCCTGGGAACGCCCCACTGCCATGGATTTTGTAAGTTGGCAAACGACTAAAGTGCACTTTCATATTGAAGTAAAACACCACAAAGGGATGTGTAGGACTGTGGTGTTATGCTTCAGGGACATGTATTTACAGTTTACAAGGGTGATTTGGGGTGACAGGTTCCCTTTAAAACACTAAGCATTTGTATGGGATTTCTCGACAGATTACACTTTACAATGGTTGGTTTAAATTTGGGATAAGCAGTGTTGTTACCGTGAGAATGCAAATAACAAAAAGAGATGAGCTAAATAAGTTTTTATTGAATTCCCATAATGACACTAGTTAATCTTGTTTTCTGTTTTAGGGCTTCCCGATTTGGTTCCAGATCCAAGCTATGTCCAGGCAGCAACCTATGTACAGCGAGCTCATCTGTATTCCCTACGTTGTGCAGCAGAAGAGCATTGCCTTTCTAGGTTTGCACCCTCAAAATATGTTCAAGAATACAGATTTATTTTTATCTACATTATCTATTTATCTACATCCTGTGGTGTCAGGATCCTACTAGAAACCTATGGCAAAAAAACAAAAACTAGAATTATAAAATGGATCTAAGAAAAATGACCAGTGGTGTAACGATTGCAGTCTTTAGGGGTCGCCACTGCGATGTGGCCTGTTTCTAAGGCTGGTTTCACACTACGGATTTTTTAAATCCGATGCTGTCCGATAAAAATCGTACAGCATCGGACCGATTTTGGGCCCCATGCAGCCCAATGGGCATCGGACCGAATCGGATGTGCACTAAATGCCATCCGATTTGGTCCGATCCGATTCTGTCCAATTTTTTTATCGGTGCAAAAATCGGAGCCTGCTCCGATTAGAAAATAAAATCGGACAAAATCAGATCATACCAAATCGGATGGCATTTAGTGCACATCCAATTTGGTCCGATCAATTTATCATGGGGCCCTATGGAGCAGGGTCCGAGGAAACATCTGATGTCTCCTCGGAACCGATTTTACTGTACTGAGCATGCTCAGTACAGTAAAAATGCTCCAAACTGGAAGGCAGGGGTTAAAAAAAAAAAAGTTTATGCTCACCTCTCCCCGAGCCCCCGCCGTCTCCCGCCGTCTTCCTGCAGGCTCCCGGTGTCTGCAGAGGTCTTTTTCATCTGTACAGGACCTGCGGTGATGTCACAGTCACGTGACCGCAGGTTACCACGGTGAGCTTAAACTTTTTTTTTTTTTTAAGCCCGGAGGCTACGATTTAATGCCGGAATCTGATGCCTATTTGGCATCCGATTCCAGGCATCAGAAGGGAGCCGATGCTGTCCGAATTTATCGGACAGCATCGGCTCCCTTCAAAATCGTAATGTGAAAGTAGCCTAAGGGGCCTGCGCCACCAGTCACCCCCGCGTCAGATGATGGCAGCGCCGGGCGCCCGCCCCACATGGATGTGCGGCCCCGAGGACACACGTCCATGTGACAGCGCGGCAGCACAGGACACTATAGGGCCTGTGTGTCAGGGAGAGGAGGGGAGAGGGGAGCCTCCTACTTCCCACTGCTGCTCCCGCCCCTCCATTCTCTGCTGCCGGCTTCTCGGCCTGCTTTCCACTGCGGACCAACTGGTGCTGCCTCCTCCCACTTCCTGCTTTATGTAGTGTGCAGTGAAACGCAGGCCGTCACCTCTTTCTCCTTAGTCTTGAATCTTCAGAGGAGACCGCCAGAGCAGCGAGGGAACCAGGAGAAGTAAGTACAGATTTTTTTTAATAAATGAGTGCATTATGGCCAGAGGATTATGGCGGAGGGGGGTTCATATATAAAGCTGCATATTATAATACTGCACTATATGGAGAGATATGAGGCTGCACATAAGGCTGCACTATATGGAAAGATATAAGGCTGCATATACAGTATAATGCACTGTATGGAGAGATATAATGCAGTATGTATAATACTGCACTATATGGGAGATATATGGCTGCATATATAATACTGCACTATATGGTGAGAGATGAGGCTGCACATAATAAGGCTGCACTATACGGAAAGATATAAGGCTGCATATACAGTACAATACTGCACTATATGGAGAGATATAAGGCTGCATATATAATACTGCACTATATGGAGAGAAATGAGGCTGCGCATAAGGCTGCACTATATGGAAATATATAAGGTTGCATATACAGTATAATACTGCACTGTATGGAGAAATATAAGGCTGCATTATAATACTGCACTATATGGGAGCTATATGGCTGCATATAATACTGAACTATATGGAGAGATATGCTACACATAATAAGGCTGCACTATATAGAAAGATAAAAGGCTGCATATATAGTATAATACTGCACTATATGGAGAGATATAAGGCTGCATATATAATACTGCACTGTATGGGAGATATAAGGCTGCATATATTACTGCACTATATGGAGAGATATGAGGCTGCACATAATAAGGCTGCACTATATGGAAAGATATAAGGCTGCATATACAGTATAATACTGCAGTATATGGAGAGATATAAGGCTGTATATATAATACTGCACTATATGGAGAGATATGAGGCTGCATATATAAGGCTGCACTATATGGAGAGTTTTGAGACTCCACTATATGTAAAGTCATGAGCCTGCACTATATGGTATGTTTTGAGGTGCATTATATGGAGAGTTTTGAGGCTGTATTATACTATACGGAGAGCATTGCAGCTGCACTATATGGAAGATTTTGAGACTGCACTATATGGAGAGCTATGAGGCTGTATTATGCTAAATGAAGGGTTATGAGGCTGTATTATACGATATGGAGAGCCTATTAGGCTGTATTATACTATATGGAGAGGATATGAGGCTGAATATGCTGTAAGGTGGGCTATGAGTCTGCATTATGCTATAAGGAGGGCTATGAGGCTGGATTATGATCTATGGAAAGATGTAAGGCTGAATTATATTATATGGAGGATAATGGGGGTTCATTATAATAATTGAATGACTATGGGGGCTACCTTATGAACAGAGGACTGTGGAATGCATTATAATACATAGGGGACTATGGGGATGCGTTGTAATATATGGAGGAATATGGGGATGCAATATAATAATTGTAGGACTATGGTGATGGGAGGAGGTGGACCATATAAATCACGATGGAGGACATATATACCACGATAAGGGACATATTCCAGGAGGAGGACCATATATAGCAGAATGAGTGACATTAATACATAATGAAGGGGGAGAGGGGTCAATTTGTGAGTCTTTAAAGGATTTAAAACGTTACATGAGACCCATACATTTCATCAACATGCGGGGGAAGGGCAGGAAAAGGGAATCCATGTCTAAATTTTGCACTGGGGCCCGCCACACTCTGGTTACGCCACTGAAAATGACGGTATTACCTACAACAATTAATCAAAACCTTCATTTTTAGACTTGCTTTGGAAAAATGGGGAATAAATCATGCATATGATATAAAAGGGATTATGCTGGTCTTTACAATAACTTGTAGTCATCATTAAAGGAAACCTGTTAGGTTCGCTGACCGCCCAGAACCATGAGCAGTTCTGTGCCCATACCTCTACTCTCTGCCTAACAGTCCCAGCATACATAAACCGATCTTTAGAGAAATTATTTCTAAAGTATCTTCATGACATGCTAATTAGGGCTTTGACTAATCAAGGTGGCATTAGTTCCTCTGACTAGATGGTCTCTTTTAGTGTTATTCTGTCCTTGTGGGAGTGATAATATGTTTAACACCCCGCAGCATCATGTGCATTGCCAGTGGCGTAACTTGAAGCTCATGGGCTGCGATGTGAAAGCTACAACGGAGCACCCAATTATTACAAATCTTTAGCAGCAATAGTCTTTTTCTATATGCCAAAGGGACTATTGGGGCCCCTAAGCTCCGGGGCCCGGGTGCGATCGTAACCCCTGCACCTATTGTAGTTACGCCCCTGTGCATTGCTATACAAAGCAGCGCTAGCACGCGGCTTTGTATCTCTCACCATTAAGCTTCTCTGACACTGTGTGTATGCACCCATGGCTTCAGAGAAGCTCACTGCGCTTTTTGAAGCCGGGACCCATACACTTGGCTTCAGAGTAGTGGGCATGACCCGAAGTTGTATGATGTCTGATCATGTGCAGTGAGCCTCTCTGAAGCTAGGGGTGTGACTAGTCAAAGCCCTAATTAGCATGTCATAATTGATCTTTAGTAACACTTTTTCTAAAGATCAGTTTATGTATGCTAGTACATGCTGGGACTGTTATAAGGCTGCTTTCACAACAGCGTTTAGTGCCGTTTGTGCTGCATCTGCCGCGTAACGACTCACTTGCAGCAAGCCCCATTTATTCCCTATGGGTCTTGTGGACATGTGTGGCACTTGCGGTTTTGCCAGATCCAGCAAGTGCAGAAGGTCAAAAAACGCAGCTAGTAGCATTTTTTTCATTTGCAGCAAGTGCTGGATTTGCTGTATCCTGCAAAACTGCATTTGCCGCACATGACCGCAAGTTCCATAGGGAATGAATGGTGCTTGTCGCAAGTGAGCCGTTACGTGGCAGATGCGGCAAAGCTCCCGGATCTGCTGCTAACAGCACTAAACGCTGTTGGGAAAGCAGCCTTAGGCAGAGATTAAAGATATGCACCCAGAACTATTCCTGGTTCTGGATGCCCCAGGAACTTGACAGGTTCCCTTTCATAGAAGCCTTTTACTAATTAGCCGCTTACTAGGGTTTTGTACAACTTGCAGTGACTACTTAAGAGACAAATTAATATTTGTCTTTTAATTAGTATTAATTTTTATTATTATTTATTTATATAGCGCTATTAGATTCCATGGCGCTTTACATAAGAAAAGGGAAGATGAGGACAAGTACAACATGTATGGACAGTCAAGTCATACAGGTACAGGAGGAGAGAGGACCCTGTTCGCGAGGTCTCACAGTCTATGAGGACCAGTGAGGATACAGTAAGAGGGGGTAGTGCCGAATATGAGACAATGCGGAGGACTGGGTCTCATTGCAGATTGTAGGCTTGTCGGAATAGGTGGGTCTTCAGTTTTCTTTTGAAGGTTCCCAGGGTAGGCGAGTGCCTGATGTGTTGGGGGAGAAAGTTCCTTAATATAGTGGAAATATATAGTGCATGGGGGATATCTTGTATGTGGTTGTGAGAGGAGGAAATAAGAGGGGAATAGAGAAGGAGCTCTTGGGAGGATCGTAGATTGCGTGAGGGTAGGTATCGGGAGACCATGTCAGAGATGTATGGAGGGGACAGGTTGTGGATGGCTTTGTATGTCATGGTTAGGGTTTTGAAGAGGGATCTCTGAGAAGTGGGGAGCCAGTGAAGGGCTTGGCAGAGGGGAGAGACTGGGGAGTAGTGAGGAGACAGGAGGATTAGTCAGGCAGCAGAGTTTAGGATAGATTGGAGTGGTGCGAGGGAGGTAGTGGGGAGGCCGATTAGCAGGAGGCTGCAGTAGTCAAGGCGGGAAATGATGAGAGCATGAACAAGTGTTTTAGCCGTGTCGTGGTCAAAGAAAGTGCGGATCTGGGAAATGTTTTTCAGCTAGAGTCGGCAGGAGGTGGCGAGGGCTTGGATGAGAGGCTTGAAGGAGAGGGAAGAGTCAAGGATAATCCCGAGGCACTTGGCTAGGGGGACTGGGGAGAGTGAGCAGTCATTGACATTAATGGATAAATCTGGTAGAGGGGGAGAGCGACTTGGGGGCGAAGATGATGAACTCCATTTTGTCCATGTTCAGTTTGAAGAACCGATCAGAGAAGAAGGAGGAAATGGCAGACAGGCAGTGCAGAATTTTGGATAGTAAGGAGGTGATGTCAGGCCAGATAGATCTGGGTGTCATTGTCGTAGAGATGATATTGAAGGCCGTGAAAATCAATAAGTTTAAGGTTTCTGCGGGAATGAGTGAGTTTCTAGTGAGGAAGGAATATGTTAGAAGGGGAGAGGGAGGACAAAGTCAGCCGGTTGTGGTCGGATAGTGGGAAGGGTGAGTTTGAGAGGTCAGTGAAGGAACATAGGCAGATCAGGTGTGTGGCCATCCTTATGAGTGGCTGAGGAGGACCATTGGGAAAGCACAAAGGATTTGATCAGTGATAGGAGTCTGGAGGCACCATGATGATAGAGGGGATGTTGGAAGAAAGGAAGTAGAGAAGCCAGGTGGTGAAGTGGTCAATAAAAGTGGGGGTAGATCCTGGGGGGCGATAGATGACGGCCAGCTGGAGGTTGCAGGGGGAGAAGATGCAGATGGAGTGCACTTCGAAAAAGGGGAGGTTGGCAGGGGTGGTAGTGTAATTGGGGTAAAGGAGCAGCTGTCGGACAGGAGCAAGCTGACTCCTCCACCATGCTTGTCGTTAGCGTGGGAGTGTGGGAAAGGATAAGTCCGCCGTAGAAGAGTGCAGTGGGGGAGGCTGTGTCAGAGGGGGTAATCCAGGTTTCGGTGAAGCCAAGGAATGAGAGTTTGTCAGTGATGAAGAGGTTGTGGATGAAAGAGAGTTTGTTGCATACTGAGCGAGCGTTCCATAGTGCTCCAGTTAGAGAGACCGGCGGAGTGTGGGCTGAATGAATGGGTGTAAGTTTATGGATGTTGCGAGAGTTTGTGTTGGGGAGTGGATGTGGATGAGAGGTGACTGTGGAGATGTGATGTGGGGAACCAGGATTTGTGGATATATCACCAGTGAGTAGGAGAAGCAGCGAGAGGGTTAGAAGGTGGAAGCAGGAGAGGGCACGTGGTGAACGTGCATGTCTGGAGACAAGGGACTGCATGTGAAGGAATAGTTTGGAGGAGGAGGAGAGATGACTGGGTAGGATGGAGGGAGTGAGGACTACTTCATTACTGGATGGAAGGAATAGAGTGGTTAGTAGGAAGTGAAGTAGTATGGGAGTGAAGATGAAAAGAAGAGGAAACATTGTAAGCAGTAGTTGTGGATGCAGCACATCGAGATGAGATGCAGCCGGGTATGGGGGGCAGCCAGGAATGAGATGCAACCATGAATGAGATGCAGCCAGGGGTGAGGTGTAGCCAGGGATGAGATGAAGCAAGATGAGATGCAGCCATTTAAATACTAATTGATTCTATTGATTAGGTCCTAAAGCAAACGTGATATAAGACCAAACAACATGCATATTGAGAAAAACAAAATAAGAGCCTGTCAGTTATTCTGGTGCCACTTATGTTAAAGGGGTTGTCTGGGCCTTTTACACTGATGCCCTATCTTTGGGATAGGTCATAAATGTCTGATCAGTTAGGGTACAACACTCGGCACCCCTACTGACCAGCTGTTCCAGTGACACCGGCGGGTTAAACTGCTCAGTTGCAGATCTGCACAGTACAGCTCCATCACCTGTATAGTGGCCATAACTAGGTACTGCATTCCACCATCATATGAATGAATAGGGTGCAGATGTGTGGTACCTGGCTGCAGCCACTATTTCATTGATGGAGCTGTACTGTGCAACGCTGCAACTGAGTTGTTCCAATTGCAGTGGCACTAGGAACAGCTTATCTATGCGGGTGCCTGGTGTTGCACCCTCACCGATCAGACACTGATAATCTATCCTGAGGACAGGTCATCAATATTAAAGTTTAAAACAACCCCTTTAATGGAAAGCATTACACTACTGGCAAATACTGTTGGCCCTGACCTGTCACTCCACAATAAATGCCTTTTAGGCTCCTCCTGAGTACATATATATTTAAAATGATTCACATTTCACACTCAATTGGTAGTTGAGGTGGAGGAGTTACTTCTAGCAACCAATCAGAATAATATTTCATCTAGTAATACAAAGCTTCGTTTATTACAGTGGTTACCGTGAACTTTAGGAGGATCAAGAAAAGTAGAGCAAATGTAGGAAAACAGATAAAGCTAACGGCATACCCTTTGACTGCTGAAGGATTTTATGTTCTCATACACATGAGCCAGTAGTTGTTGAACACTATGTCCTCTAAGTCAGTGTTTCCCAACTCCAGTCCTCAAGGCACACCAACAGGTCATGTTTTCAGGATTTCCTTAGGATTGCACAGGTGTTAGTTTAATCACTTGCACAGGGGATAATTCCATCATCTGTCTAATGATAAGGAAATCCTGAAAACATGACCTGTTGGTGTGCCTTGAGGACTGGAGTTGGGAAACACTGCTCTAAGTTGTCACATTATAAGCAAATAGTAACTTTGTCCCATTGCTCTCTCATCTAGTGCCTGCTGCCCTGCTCCAAATCCTTTTCAACGTTTTATAGAATTGTACATGATCTGCATAATGGTTAAAACTTTTCCTTTAAGAATAGGCAATTTTGTAACATTAAAATTTACAAAAAAAATCTAAAAAAAAAGGCTAAAAAAATACTTTTGCTGGTGCAATGTTTGTTCCCTTTTTGAATAATTGATTTTATACAAGTTCATTCTCTTTAAAGGGACCGGTCAGGTCATTTATGCCCCAAACCTATCACTACCTGTCATTGTAATTTCCTACTACATCCCTAATCATCCCGGTCTGACCTAAATATGAAGTATAATAGCTGTAAAAATGTTTGTAACTTACATTTTCCTCCATTGTCTAGATGGGTGAGCGACATGTGGGCGTTCTCTCAGCCTCCTTGTCTCTCCTAGCTCTGTGGTATCACGCCCCGGTGGGCGTGATAATTAATTCAGAAGCACAGTCCCGCATTTCAAATCCATGGGCTGCTCCTTCCGAGTATGACGCACCACTGCACATTATTTCTGATCCTGTGTGTGGGGGAGTATTGGTAATGAGCATGTGCAGTGTGCATTCCGAAGCTGTCCAATACCTCGGATAATCCCCCACAATGCACCAGACCGGACATGATAAGCAGCGGCATCATACCCGGAAGGAGCAGCCCATGGATTTGAAACACGGGATCACACTTCTGAATTACATTATCACGCCCATCGGGGAGTGATACCATGGAGTGAGGAGACACATGGAGGCTGAGAAAATGCCCACACGTTGCCCACCAGTCTATAAAAAAAGGGGAAAATGTAAGTTATAAAAACTTTTTTACAACCATTATATTTCGCATTTAGGTCACACAGGGATGGTTAGAGATGCAGTAGGAAGCTGCAGGGACAGGTAGTGATAGCTTTGGGGGCATAAATGACCTGATAGGTTCCCTTTAAGCTCATATGTGAATGTTTTAGAATGAATGTCCTGCCATAATATCTCGTTGTTATTATTATTATTATTATTACCGTATATACTCGTGTATAAGCTGACCCGTGTATAAGCCGACCCCCCTACTTTTGCCCCAAAAATCTGGAAAAACCTATTGACTCGTGTATAAGCCGAGGGTGGACCCCAGCACAGGTATACAGCCCCCAGCAGTGTGGTATACAGGCCTCCCCAGTGGTAGTATACAGCAGCCCCAGTGGTAGTATACAGATTCCCCAGCAGCCCCAGTGGTAGTATACAGATTCCCCAGCAGCCCCAGTGGTAGTATACAGGAGCCCCAGCAGCCCCAGTGGTAGTATACAGGAGCCCCAGCAGCCCCAGTGGTAGTATACAGGAGCCCCAGCAGCCCCAGTGGTAGTATACAGGAGCCCCAGCAGCCCCAGTGGTAGTATACAGGAGCCCCAGCAGCCCCAGTGGTAGTATACAGGAGCCCCAGCAGCCCCAGTGGTAGTATACAGATTCCCCAGCAGCCCCAGTGGTAGTATACAGGAGCCCCAGCAGCCCCAGTGGTAGTATACAGGAGCCCCAGCAGCCCCAGTGGTAGTATACAGGAGCCCCAGCAGCCCCAGTGGTAGTATACAGGAGCCCCAGCAGCCCCAGTGGTAGTATACAGCAGCCCCAGTGGTATACAGCAGGCCCCCAGGGGTACATATAGCAGCCCCCAGGGGGTACCCAGCAGCCCCCTGGGGGTACCAACAGCCCCCTGGGGGTACCAACAGCCTCCTGGGGGTACCCAGCAGCCCCCTGGGGTTACCAGCAGCCCCCTGGGGTACCAACAGCCCCCAGGGGGTACCAACAGCCCTCAAGGGGTACCCAGCAGCCCCCTGGGGGTACCAACAGCCCCCAAAAGCTGGCACTGTTCCCCCTTGTAAGGGCCCCCCCCGCTGCTTATACATTACCATCCCGCTCCACGGTGCTGCGTCTTCATCCTCCCGTCCGCGCTGGCTGCATCCGGGATCTCCGGCTGTCGCGCGATGACGTCATATCGCTGCGACAGCCGAAGATCCCGGATGCAGCCAGCGCGGACGGGAGGATGAAGACGCAGCACCGAGGAGCGGCGCCGATCAGAACACCGGGATGGTAATGTATAAGCAGCGGGGGGGGGGCCCTTACAAGGGGGGACAGTGCCAGCTTTTGGGGGGCCATATGCACTGCCGCTGATTGACAGGGGGAAGCAGTGCATATATAATGAGCGGCCCCACGTGACGGGGCCGCTCATACAGCAGCCTCCCCCGCCTCCTCCAGCCTCCACAGCCCCCACCACCGTATATGACCCGTGTATAAGCCGAGGGGGGGACTTTTCAGCCCAAATTTTGGGCTGAAAAACTCGGCTTATACACGAGTATATACGGTATTAAGTAAGACTGTTAGGCAATGTGCAGCGGTTAAAGAGGACCTGTCACCAAACCAGGCATGGTGATCTAATTACAGCACTGAATGCAGCATGTCTGCTGCATCCAGGCAAGGGGTCCCCCAGCCAGTGGCGCACCCAGAAATTTCCCAAGATAGGAGTCCAAGAAACACACACCGGCCCTGAAAGGGGGGTGTCACCCCCCAGCGGGGTTCCGAGGGCAAAGCCCCCGGTGGGTGTGGTTTGGGGGAGCGAAGCCCCCCTAAAAGCCAAGCGATTTTTGTAAATTTGAATACCGAGGCGGGCGGCGGTGGGCCCCCCCAGCTTCTCAGGGCCGTCCAAAGGGGGGTGTCCAGACACGTAGGTTTTCCCCCTTGGGTGCGCCACTGCCCTCAGCCCTTGAGCCCCCCTGTACCCCGAGTAAATACACTTAGAAAACTTACATCCTGCAGCCATAAAGGAGGTGGCTAGAGGCTGGAGCCGAAGGGCAGATTCACACCCCCTGCATGTTTAATCTGCCCACCGCTGCCTCCCTGATGCCAATCATTGTCTCCCTCGTCTGCAGCATAACACAGAGCTTATTTTAGAAATGGCCGCTTAGCCCCACCCCCTGCGGTGACATCACTGCTTAGACCTGCCCTGCTCTATGGTTAACATGGAGCAGGGCGGGGAAAGGTGGTGATGTCAGAGCAGGAGGCTGGCCGCCCCGCCTCCTGCAGTGACATCACCGCTTATACCCGCCCTGCTCTATGTTAACCATAGAGCAGGACGGGTATAAGCGGTGACGTCACTGCAGGGGGCGGGGCTAAGCGGCCATTTCTAAAATAAGCTCTGTGTTATGCTGCAGACAAGGGAGACAATGATTGGCATCAGGGAGGTGGGCAGATTAAACATGCAGGGGGTGTGAATCTGCCCTTTGGCTTCAGCCTCTAGCCACCTCCTTTATGGCTGCAGGATGTAAGTTTTCTAAGTGTATTATCTCGGGGTACAGGGGGGCTCAAGGGCTGAGGGACCCCTTGTCTGCATGCTGGAGACATGCTACATTCAGTGCTGTAAGTAGATCACCATGCCTGGCTTGGTGACAGGTCCTCTTTAAGTCTTTGTTGCATACATTCCTGTATCAAAATGTGTATTTTGGCAAGATAATGCTGCATAAGAAAGTGTGTTTTTTGCATGCCTTTTTCTTATGTGGTTTTTCCCCATTCATTTGGATAGATAAAAAAAATGCTGCAAAAAAGCTTTTAAAAAATTGACATGCTGTAGATTTGAAACTAAAGGAAAAAATAAGCCATACGTGCATAAGATTTCAGAAATCTTATTCACTTCCCTGGGAGAAAGAAATGCTGCAAAAACGCAAGGAAAAAATGAGGGCAATATGCGGCAAAAGCACAACTTTAGTTTTCCCTATTACACATTATTGTACTACATCTTATGTAAATAGGTGAAATCCCAGAATTCCGATCACTAGTGATGAGTGAGTAGTAAGATATTGGGATTCGGATAGCTCTAACCAAATACGGTACTTTGAATGGTTTCAGTATTCAGATCCGGGTGATTTCTCCATTGATTTGACTTGATTCGTTACTTGTCCAAAGTATTAGGTTAGAGCTTTCCGAACTTGAATATCTTACTACTACAGATCACCTATGATGTTAGACTTCAGCTTCAAAGACTGCAAATTTATATTGGCTGTAATTCAGGGTCATTACAGGAAAAGTAATGTCATTATTTATAGTTTGTCAACTTTCAAGAAGCCTCCCATTAAAGTTTTACTTCCCTTAAACCTCTGTAGTGTCAGTGTGGATCTTCTCCAGTATCCAGCACTATTCCGATCCTCATCTAAGGCTAGCTTCACACCACGGTTTTTGTCTGGCAGGGTGGATCCTGTTTTTTGCAGGATTCGTTTTCTGCTGCGGTCCATGGTCTTGAAGTCTGCTTGTGTGTGCTCTGCCGCTGTCCAAGGTGCTGAATTCACAGCCTGTGCATGACACCGCTAAAACACTCATTCATGCTCTTATCTCCCACCTTGACTACTGCAACCTCCTTCTCAATGGCCTCCCGGCTAACTCCCTCACACCTCTCCAGTCTATCCTCAATTCCGCTGCCCGACTAATCTACCTGTCCTCCCGCTACTCCCCTGTCTCCCCCCTCTGCCAAGTCCTTCACTGGCTCCCCGCCTCCAAGAGATCCCAATTCAAAACACTAACCATGGCGTACAAAGCCATACAAAACCTGGCCCAACCATACATCTCCGACCTGGTCTCCCGATACCTACCCTCATGCAACCTCCGCTCCTCCCAAGACCTCCTCCTCTGCTCCCCCCTCATCACCTCTTCGCACAACCGAGTCCAGGACATCTCCCGGGCATCTGCCTTACTCTGGAACTCCCTGCCCGAACACGTCAGACACTCTCCTACCCTGAGAAGCTTCAAGTGTCACCTGAAGACTCACCTATTCCGTCAAGCCTACAACCTGCCAAGAGACCCGGCGACTGCCCCATACCTGACATTCCCCCATCCTACTGTATCCCAACCCGCCCCTCGTAGACTGTGAGCCCTCGTGGACAGGGTCCCTGCCCCTCCTGTACCTGTAAGTCCCGATCGCCTAGATTTAGTGTACTTGTTCTTGTCTCCCTTATCCTCATGTAAAGCGCCATGGAACCTAATGGCGCTATATAAATAAATAATAATAATAATAATAATAATAGTAATAAATACTGCTATCCATGGTTCTGAAGTTAGAATGCCAGGTTTTCTGAGCATGCTCTGTGCAAGAAGACAGATCTGGCACCATAGAGTCCCACTATATGGGAAACGGACTGCGCCAGATCTGGTTCTGTCCGGTTTTGTCCGATTTTTGGACAGGAGACAAAAATGTTACAGGCTCCGATTTTGGGGATGGTGAAAAACCTGATAAAAATGGATCAGGCATAGAATACACAAAACCTGATGGCCAAATAGGACTAATCCAGCACCATAGAGATACATGGGAGGCAAAACTGGATCAGGTCCTGTCCGGTTCAAACCGGACAGAACCTGATGCACAAAACCGTGGTGTAAAGACAGCCTAAATCATGTGATGGTAATTCAGCCTCTCCAGATGAGGCCACATTCACGTTCAGTATTTTCTCAGTATTTGTAAGCCAAAACCAGGAGTGGAGAGAGAGAGGGGAGGGGGACAAGAGGCGCAATAGTGCCCTTATCTCTAGACACTAAATTTCTGCGGTGAAAAACTTAATCCGCTCACCTGCTCCAGTTGTGTGACCCACAACTGGCTTGTGCGCATGTAGTATAGTGTCCTGATGGCTGCCGCTGGACCTCCACCGACTCCACGCACGTGGGGTTAAACCAGGAATTTCAGGAAAGAAAGGTGTGTTGCGGTCCGCGCTGCCAGAAGCATCAAGGAAGACCCAAGACGAAGTTTTGATCCAAGCCTTCTTTATTCACCTCCTACGCGTTTCAGTGCCCACCTGGCACCTTCATCAGGGATCCCTGATGAAGGTGCCAGGTGGGCACTGAAACGCGTAGGAGGTGAATAAAGAAGGCTTGGATCAAAACTTCGTCTTGGGTCTTCCTTGATGCTTCTGGCAGCGCGGACCGCAACACACCTTTCTTTCCTGAAATTCCTGTTAAAACCAGGAGTGGAACACTCAGAGGAAAATAATAATAGAAACACGTCACCACTTCTGTATCTTTCACCCATTCTTGATTTTGGCTTACAAATACTGAGGTAAAATTCTCAACAAATACTGAATGTGTGAATGTGGCCTTCCACTGCACTCTGTGCATGAGCCATATGTCTCTTTGGCAATGTAAGTCTATGGTGACTCTTTCTGCTGCTTTATAGACTTTATAAACTTATAGACTTTATAGACTTATAGACTTTATAGACGTTATAGACTTCACACACAGCAACATCGCTAATGATGTCACTGAAACATCACAGGATTTGTGTTGTAACAGCAACCTAGCCAGCGACCTCGCTGCGTGTGACACGCATCAGCGATCTGGCCCCTGCTGTGAGATCGTTGATCGTTACAAATCGTTCAGGACCATTTTTTGGCCGTCGCGCTCCCGCAGGGCAGTGTGCATCGCTGTGTTTGACACCTTAACAACGACATAGGTAGTGACTTTGAACCTGGCCATGTAGGCGTGCTTTTGCGTTGAATTTCCCGCCCCTTCAGCTCCAATTGTTGCCTGCTGCTGCATTCTGATTGGGCGGTTTTAACTGAAAAGAAGTCAACTTAGTAGCACTTCTGTCCTTTGTTCCATAGCTACTTTGTTCCTGAGCGTGCTGGTTTGCGGATCATAGTAGAGAGGTCTCGCGGCTGCCATACTACAACGTCTATACGGTAGACATTATTTGGGGTATCAAATTATGATCTTTGTATCATTTCCATTTATACTTCTATGACATTATCTGCAATTGACCAATCAGACCGCACTAGCAAGCACCAATAGGAGCTGAGGGGGCATACTAAAGCACACCTAGGTGGCTTCAGCGTCAAGCACCACGCCCCTAACATAGGTGTGAGTCGTCAAATTAGCTGCTGTGTCACATGTCTCCAACGACCATCAAGGTCGTTATGCGGGTCTGTATTGTTGCTGTGTCGTTGAGCAGATCTGCCTGTTTGACTGCTCACCAGCGACCACGTAGCGACGCACCAACGGTCCCCGGTCAGGTCGGATCGTGGTCGTGATTACTGGAAAGTTGCAGCGTGTAAAAGGGCCCTTACATTGTAAAAGCCACTTCTGGGTGACACAAAGGGCAGTGTGATCTGGAGGTGTCTGAATCGTTGCCACATGACTCAGACAAGACGACAATAAGTGAGTATATTTTAACATCTACATTATACTACGCTTATATTTACACAGGTTTAGGGGGGAAGATAATGTGAGTGTTTTGTTAATGCAGAATACAGTACATCTGAACAGTAATATAGTGTTCAAATAGTGTTTCATTTAGTATGACATACGGTAATTGTATATTTATGATCCTTCTAATTTCCAGTCTTCATTATAAAAAGTGATAAAGACAAATGGGGAATTTATCATGGGGGGAATTTGAAAGTCTATTTTGCTTGCGGCTGGGTTACAATTATTGACACCACTTTTACGAAAGTACTGCATGATGTTTTAGAGATTTGGTACATCTTTAGATTCTGTCTAGAGCTGCTTTTCAGTTTTTTTACACCAAATAGAGTAATTGCAACTTTTTGCGTATCAGTCTCAGTTGCTTGAAAAGCTTAGGCTGCTTTCACATCAGTATTTCTTGGCATTCATGGCACATCCAGCACTTTTGTCTGATCTGCCGGACGCTGGAATACTTGCAGCAAGACTGCGTCCTACCTAATGCATTCTCTTTGGGACTTGTGTACATGTGTGGTACTTGCGGTTGTGCCATGATCCAGCCAATCTGGCACTTGCGGCAATGGACAAAAACTGCTGCTAGCAGTGTTTTTTTCACCCGCTGCAAATGCAAAATCGCAAGTGCCACACATGACTACAATTCCCATAAGGAATGCAATAGGTGGATTGCAGTCTTGGCGCAAGTGTTCCGGCATACGGCAGATCAGGCAAATATACCAGATCTGCCGCGAATGCCGAGAAACACTGATTTGAAAGCAGCCTAATCAAGACCACTTTTTCATCGACTTACTAAAAGTGATGATAACAGAGTAAAATAGTATAATATTGCAAATTTGCCATAAAATGTACCACTTTTTGAAAAACTGGCACAATAGCTTTGATAGGAATAACTTGACTCCTTGATTTAAGAATAATAATCCAAAATAATCTTTTGGATTTGTCCCTTGCCGTTTGTCACAGGACATGTGTCATTGTTTTCTTCTAAATGTTTAGCATTTGGCTGCAGTAAACATGTCTACTTGCTCAGTTATGTTTTTCCTTTTTAGGCAAAGGAATTGTACAATGAACTGCTCAGAGAAATTATGAAATTCCTATGGGAATCATTAAGTGCCATTTCAAACTCCATGGTTGAGGCAGCTCATAAGAACCAGGCTTCTAACATTATTCAAGACAGGAAAGAGCTATTACAGCACGTTGATTGTTTGCCATGTTACATTTACAGAATAGTTACTCAAATTTAAAGAAAATGTATATCATTTATACGTTGACCTACCAGCAGGTAGAAGTAGGACATACTGACTTTGGAGGTGTACACTTCCAGAACAGTCCTGCAAAGCACAAGTTAATGAAGTCTCAGACTTATCTGCTTACTACTGTATTATGGAAATGAAAAAATTTTGTAACAAGTTGTGCTCAGCTACATAGAGGAAAACAATACATTTTATGGTATCTTGACTATATAATATATTTGACAAATTGTCACTTCTCCTGCTTTCTTTACATTCTCTTCTCAGCTCTGCATATGCAGCAGATTCTTCAGATTATGATGTTAGAGTTCTGCTTCGCTTCCCACAAAGAGTGAAGAATCAGGGAACTGCAGATTTTCTGCCTACTCGACCCCGCCAGGCATGGGAATGGCACAGCTGCCATCAGTGAGTACCAGAAGGTTATTGGTAGATTGCTTCTATATCATGTTATTATGGTGACTAACACTAGCCGTAGGTGCAATAGAGAAAGCAGGCTGGTTTCACACTACCGTTTTTTTTTTTAATCCGGGGAATCCTGGTGAAACTGTATGCAACTGCATGCAGTTTCTCCCCCATTGACATTCAGTGAACATGCAGGCTCATGTGGCGGCGTACAGTTGCATAAGGTTCCAGCCGGGTCTGGCTGAGAATGATTTTTAACAGAAACCAAAAATGCATTTTGTAACTTTTTTTGTGTTTTTTTTAAAGAATGTAAACAACCGGATCTGTTGCTATGCAGCCTAAAATAATATGGTGCCCTATGGAACCCGGATCCAGCAGAAGCTCGATCCGGACACAGGGGCTGGGTTTATTGACTGAACATGCCAAGAAGCCAGTTTCATATGACACTCCCACTAGGGGGCATGTCATTTTTCACCGAATCCGTCAAAAAACATACACAATCTGATGCAGCTGGATGCTACCGCACTGGTATTATGATGGATCCGTTAGCCGGATCAGTAATAATAGTGGTGCAGGAGCATCCAGTTACATCAGGTTTTACAGCTGGGGAGAGATGCAGGTTTTTGCCGTATCCCCCCGGATTCAAAATCCAGTAGTTTGAAACTGACCTTAGCTGTCAAAAACAATAGCAATGATTCATACCAACCATGAAAATTTGTTCCTACAATTTAGGTCTTGATCTAATTTATTTGACCAATACTGATTTAATGTTATGATTAGAATACATCATCATATATCATGAGAAAATTCACATTATGGGAGAAATAATAAAATAATTTAACAGGAGACAATTGACTTTGGAGTTGTCCATTTCAGACACTATCATAGTATGGATGAATTCAGTCATTATGATCTGCTGGATGCCACAACAGGACGAAAAGTGGCAGAGGGACATAAGGCTAGCTTCTGTTTGGAGGATACCACATGTGACTTTGGGAACCTTAAGAGATATGCTTGCACCTCTCACACTCAGGTGAGCGACCATGTCTTGTGTTTGAATGATCTTTGGTGTATAGTGGTACTACCCCTACCATATTTGCTAAAATGCTATTTGTTTTTCTATCTTTTCTTATAAAGCATTGACCATAACACAGTTGACAATGTGTGTCTGTCTTTCAGGGTCTAAGTCCTGGATGTTATGATACTTATAATGCAGACATTGACTGTCAATGGATTGATATAACAGAAGTAAAACCAGGAAACTATATACTCAAGGTAAGTTTTCTGAAAGTCACCTTTTTGTACGTTATTATAGTGGCTCTCTTTAATCAATTTAATTGTCTTACAGGTAGTAGTCAATCCCAAGTACATTGTTTTGGAGTCTGATTTCACCAATAATGTGGTGCGGTGCAATATCCACTATACTGGAAGATACGTGTCAGCCACTAACTGCAGAATTGCACAGTAAGGAAGCCATGTTCTTTGTACTTGACTCTCTTTTATTGTCCCATTTATTTCATCCTTGTGTTATAGCATCTACATGTACATTATTTATTGGCACCATTCCTTTCTGTATTTCTGGATTGTTTCATCTGGTTTTGCTTATATACATATATTATGAATATTTCCTCTATTCGCCAGACTTTGACTAATGTTATAGCAATGCATCTTGGCAGGGAAAAGAAATAACTCTCTTATAATAGGAATTATTGTATTCATGTCAAGCAAGCTATTTCAACATCTTTCAGGTTGAGAATAGCTACATTTAGTTTACTTAGACATTCTGTCTAGAACTGATAACAGTGTTTGTCATTGAGAAATATGTGTTCCAAAATGATTAGTCAGTCCAAAAGTATCTATACACGTTAGATGAATGTCTACTAATCCAGCAGGACAGGTAGTGGTGTAACATGAAGCTCATGGGCCCCGATACAAAAGCTCCAATGGGGCCCCCATAATTGCAAATCTTTACTAGTTATAGCTTTTTTTCTATAGGCCAAAAGGGACTTTTGGGGCCCCTAGGCTCCAGGGCCTGGGTACGATTGAAACCCCTGCACCTGGTGTAGTTACACCCCTGAGGACAGGCCAAGGTATAGCTAATGTGTATAGCCGGCCTCCTGACTTTCCTCTGACAGCAGATATCTGTGTAAAAATGTTTGGCATGTTGGGGATTCTAGTAGTGATTCATTCTCAAGTACATATTGAGAACATATGAAAGCATGGCTAAGCATGAATATGTATGGGTGGATTGAGGTAGCACTTGCTTAGGGTACTAGGAGATACTCTTTTTGCAGCAGAAGTAAAGCACATAGGAACAGTCTCTGGCTTAAATCAGTCCAGCTGGTTTGGTAACAACCATAAACCGCTATAGCATAGTTCATATAACTCAGCAGAACATATTATGACCACTGGTCTGTTCTATGGGGGGTGTGCCCGCATTGCATTTCACACTTAGTCCATTATAGTGTCCACTGACCTCTTATTCCACCGTTCAAGAAGCTGCCTCTCTGGGATCACAGACTCATGTGTATTCCAGACCCTCAATGGGACTTTAGCATCTTGAACTCATAGAGCCATCCAAGGATCTCTAGCCATGGTCTCTGGCCCTCGTGCCTTCCAGGGATGCCTGCTCCCAACCACCTAGAGACACAGTCTCCTGACCATGTGTCTTCAGGAATATGGCGTCTCCAGCCACTTCCAAACACACAGTGACTTTGCTTGCAACAGACCATGTGATTAGGGAGCAGTCACACTATAACAGATGCTACCTAAATGGAGCAAACAAAGGCGCAATAGGATCTTATCTCCAAATAAAATGACAAATAATGTTGATATTTACTGCTCACCTTGTTGGGTTGTGTTACTCACAACCGGTATAAACGCCTGTACTGCTGCTGCTGCTGGACCCACACTTCCACGTGTGCAATGGTGGAGATACAGGATTCAAACAGGACGGTGTGTCATGGTCCGCACTGCTGCATACAAACAAATGGCCACAAAGTGATCTGTTTATTTCTCAGGAAGACACTATGTTCAACATGCAGATCACTTCGTGGCCCTTTGTTTGTTTGCAGCAGCGTGGACCATGACACACCGTCCTTTCTGAATACTATAACAGATGTGACACACCCATGCTGGGGTACGTGGATGTTGAGTCCTGTCCCCAGCAAACATCCTGGATTTAGATCACATCAGACCTCTATCTGTGCCTATAGTTATCTAAAGTATATGGCCAGCTTTAGAGCTAGAGATACCTTAATTTCTATCTGAGATTAATCAGAAAACAAATAATGCAGATTAAGTATCAACATGTTATAAAATGATTACAATTCAAAATGTACTTCTGGTCTTGTGTGTGCCTAAAGGCAACCATACTTATTAGACTAATGTTAGCTGATTCTGCCTATGTCAATGGGTTTGGCTGACCAGGGCCAGATTAACACATTTCTATGCCCTAGACCAAAGTTTATAATTTGCTGCGCCCTTTCCCCCTGGCATTGGTGTTGCTCACTGCTACAACATCCACCCCCTTAGGACGTCTTCTGTCACAGCTAGAAGCTACAGTGATGTTGGAGATAGAAGCAGAGAGCCGACGCGGCACTCACATCTCCCACAGTGTCTATTACCCATGAAACTGTAATAAGTAACTGTAGCACTGCTCCCTGTGACTGAGGGAAACAGAGCAAGCTGTAGAGCTGGGCAGTATAAATGTACCATTCAATATATTTAATATATATGGATGTAAATTTTAAAAAACAGCATTTTATCTAGCCTTTTAAAAATAACACTGAAAAATATGTTAATATATGGTTGTTATTTCTTCTGTATATACACCCTACTGACAGCTGGGCCATAGCCTAGGAGCAGGGCTGTATTTGGTATTTGTGCTGCCCTATGCACTTTTTAGTTCTGCTGCCTCCTATTGATAAGTCAGACTAAGGGTATCTGCATGCAACATCTTTTTCAGGCAGATCTGCTTCATTACCCGCCTGAAAAAGCCCTAAATAAACTCTAAGGCTACATTCATGCGCGCCGTATTTCACCATTTATGCGCTTGCATAAATGCAGTGAAATGCAGTGACGTAACACATTCCTGAAAAAGCAATGGCTTTGCAGACATGCGTTCACATGGTCTGTAATTTTGCTGATGCGATTTCACTGCAAAATGTATCTGCAAAAAGAATGACCATGTCAATTCTTTGCGCCTTTTTGGCCGGACTTTTCCCATAGCCCACATTATAAAAATGGGCTAGGGAAAAGTGCAGCCAAATATGCGGGGTATGTGAATGCAGTTTTTGCGCAAAACACTCCCCCCTCCCCATGGCCCCTTATTCATTCTGCTCCCCCCTCCATGTGGCCCCTTGTTAATTCTGCTATCCCATCTCTGCGTGATTTCTTGTTCATTCTGCTCTCCCCCTCCCCATGGCCCCTTGTTCATTCTGCTCCCCACTCCATGTGGCCCCTTGCTAATTCTGCTATCCCATCTCTGCGTGACTTCTTGTTCATTCTGCTCTCCCCCTCCCCATGGCACCTTGTTCATTCTGCTCCCCCCTCCATGTAGCCCCTTTATCATTCTGCTCTCCTCACCATGTGGCCCCTTTTTATTCTGCTCTCCCCACCATTTGGCCTTTTTTTCATTCTGCTCTCCCCACCATGTGGACCCTTTTTCATTCTGCTCTCCCCCCATATGGCCCCTTTTTCATTCTGCTCTACCCACTATGTAGCCCCTTTTTTATTCTGCTCTCCCCACCATGTGGCCTCTTTTGCATTTTGCTTTCACCTCATGTGGCCCCACTTTCATTCTGCTCTCCCCCATGTGGCCCTTTTTCATTCTGCCCCCCCCTCCATGTGGCCCTTTATTAATTCTGCTCTCCCTCCCATTTAGCTCCTTTTCCATTCTGCTCTCCCCCCACCCCGTGGCTCTGTGTTCATTCTGCTCTCCCACTCCTGTGGCCCCTTGTTCATACTGCTGCCCCCTCCCCCTCCTGGAGCCCATTGTCCATACTGCTACCCCCTCCCCTCTACTGTGGGCCCTCGTCCATATTGCTGTCCCCTCCTCCTTCCTGTGGCCATTGGTTCATACTGCTGTCCCTCTCCCCCCTCCTGTGGCCCCTTGTCCATACTGCTGTGCCCCTCCTGTAGCCCCTTGTCCATACTGCTGTCCCCCTCCTCTGGCCCCTCGTCCTTACTACTGGCCCCTTCCCCCCTCCTGTGGCCCTTTGGGTAAACTACTGTCCACCCCTCCCCCTCCTATGGTCCCTTGTCCATACTGCTGACCCCCTCCCCCTTCTGTGGCCCCTTGTCCATACTGCTGACCCCCTCCCCCTCCTGTGGCCCCTCATACAAAATGCTGTCCCCCTCCCCCTCCATGTGGCATCTCGTCCATACTGCTGTCCCTCTCCCCCTCCATGTGGCCCCTCGCCCATACTGCCACCCCCTCCCCCCTCCTGTGGCCCCTCTTCCATAGTGCTGTCCCCACCCCCCTCCATGTGGCCCCTTGTCCATACTACTATCCCTCTTCACCCTCCATGTGGCTCCTCATCCATACTGCCATCCCCCCCCCCGATGGCCCCTTGTCCATACTGCTGTCCCCCTACTCCTCCTGTGGCCCCTCGTCCATACAGCTGTCCCCCTCCCCCTCCTGTGGCTCCTTATCCATATTGCTGTCCCCCTCCTGTGGCCCCTTGTCCACACTGCTGTTCCCCCCTGCTGGTTGTCTGCAGTATCTTCCTCCTGCAACTACACCAGAAGAGAGAGGTCCCAGCAGCATGGTAAGTGTTAACTCCTCACACTGCCAGGACCCCTCTCTCCTGCCATCAGCACGTGGGGTCATTGGCTGTTCCACTGTCCCCGGAAATGTTGGTTGCTGCACGGAGGATGTCAGTATGATTGAATGCAGTGTCCCAGTATTCAGTGTATACTGGGATACTGCTATCCACACTGACATTTCCCCCCTTCACCTCCTGCAAACACTCCAGATTACATAGAGAGTCCAGGGTACCGGTGTGAAAATTAAAACATTTTTTTTTTTTTTCAAAACTGAGCCCTGGCGCCACTCCCCGCAACCTGGTGTCTCAGGCACGTGCCCTCAGGTGCCTAGTTATACATATGCGAAATCCGGCCCTGCAGCTAACAATTTATTATGTATGAGGGCCCCTGACTACTTGAACAAATTATGAGAGGGAGTTAAAGACACAGAATGTTTTATTCTGATGCTTTTGTTCTTGGTAAGATGAACTGTTGTCAGAGGAGTCTTGCAGTGGCTCTCTCATAGAGAATGCAGTACCGGTAGACCGATGAATTTGCTCCTACAGTGGGGGAAATAAGTATTTGATCCCTTGCTTATTTTTGTAAGTTTGCCCACTGACAGAGACATGAAAATTCTATCATTTTAAGGGTAGGTTAATTTGTAACAGTGAAGGTACCTTTACACGCCGCGACGGCAGGCTGGAAACATCGCGCTACTTCGCGTGCACGAGCACGCCCGAACGGCTACAAACGGTCAACGCACCATCTTTACACGCCGCGATACGGTGCGCTACGCTACGCTACATCTATAGCTGGCTACATCGCCAGGTGGCGGAAGTAGCCATCTGTAGCGTAGCGTAGCCGATTCACATGCCGCCACCACAGAGCGATCTTGGAGAAACAAAGGCAGGACGTAAAACAAATAGGCGTGCCACAGTCTTGTACGCCGCGCCCAAACCACAACCATTGGCCAGCACTACAGAGTTGTGATTGGTCAGGACGGGAAGGGCGGATGTCCGAGACGTGACGTACTAGTGATCGGACTGTGCCACGGAATAAGCGCTTGTGACATGGCGGAGTGTGGCGAATGCATCTAAACCGATGGCAAAGCGTCACCCTGTAGCGGTGGCCAGTCACATACCCAGTGTGGATAAAATTAGCGGTTCCGGCCTATGTGTACGTAGTACAAGTGTTTGCCCTGTCACGCACGATCAGCGCTTGTGACTGCGGCGTGTGGCGATTGCGATCAGGTGCGTTTGTGTGACACACATTAGCGGCTTACAACACACAGTAGGTGCGTTCGCTGGGTAAATTCTATGTGTCCACTATGCCTAATTATGTGGAAAAACAGGCTGACTGGTGTGAATATTTCTGGTCATAGATGTGAATGTAGTGGAAATGCTCCCAAGGCAACTTGTCAAAGATCTGTGTGACAGTGTATTTCCAAAGACCTGAGAAGAATATGTCCAGCATCAATGTGCTGTGTGCAGGGGAACCTCTGCCTACAACAAAATAATGGCTCATGTACGCACAATGGCCACAAACACTGTTGGCGTAAAAACTTGCCCTACAAAATGGCTACCCACACATATTGTCTGCACAATCCCAGCCAATAGGTGGCTATGACATCCCTGGCCCCCACCCCAAACTTCATCATATTGCCCTCCTCCACCAAGTAATTAGGCCCACACAGATTCTTTTGGATCCAACATACTCTTTTTATTCAAATGCATTGATCGGGACCTTGGATAAGAATGGAAAAATAAACAGAAATTTCCAAAAATGGACAATTAAAGTGCATGTGACATTCTGGAAACACATTACAGGGATATCAAATTGAACACACAATGTAACCTGTGCACAAACCCCAAAATTTTCAAATAAACCTCAACTAACTAACTAACTAAATTAAGACAAAAATAATAAAAAAATTAGGCACATAATGAAACAAAAATTCACCAAAATGGTAAACACAAAAGAAAAGGGGTGCAGCTAACCTGCTGTCACCTCCATTGCAACCGCGAACACAACACCCAGAACCAGCCACACTACATGGCCTGGTCCTGCCAGCTCACTGCACCAGACCCATTGAAGTAGGAGCAGTAAGCTTCTCTACTGGCCCTGGCCTCCTGCCGAGTGCGGCCATGGCTCTGCGGCTGGAGTGGCAGAATCACATGGCCCTCATTACGCCAAGACCCTGGACGGAGCTCCCCTGTTGTAGCGTCTGCATAATCTCCATAACCTCCTGGCGTGTATGATGCTCTATCCCTACGACGCAGGAAGTTATGTAGCACACAGCAGGCCAGCACTACCGCGTCAATAGACTCCGGTTTCATATGTATAGGTGTATGAAAAATCCGGAATCTATTGGCCATTATCCCAAACGCATTTTCAACTACACGGCGGGCCCGGGATAGCCGGTAGTTGAAAATGCGTCTCTCAGAAGTAATGGCCCTCTGGGGATATGGCCGCAGTAGGTGTTCCTGAAGTGGGAATGCTTCATCCGCCACAAACGCAAAGTTGAGATGTTCGGTCGTGTCCTCATTTGAGGGTAAGTTTAGCCCACCACTCCCTAGTAGTGTTGCCAAGGAGCTGCGTGCAAACACACCCCCATCTGAGTTTCGACCAGGCATTCCAACATCCACGTAGAGGAAATCATAGTGCGCATCCACTACAGCCATGAGGATTATACTACAATACCCTTTGTAATTGAAAAACAAAGAACCAGAGTTGGCAGGTTTGGTAATCCTCACGTGCTTACCATCCAATGCCCCGCCACAGTTGGGGAAGTTCCACCGGGTCTCAAAGCCTCGGCCCACTTCCAGCCATTCTGCGGCGGTTAGAGGCATTTTCAGGTAGGTTGGCTGCAGAGCTCTCCAGATGGCCCAACACGTTTCAGGGATCAGGCGGCTCAGCAGGGGCAGGGAGACACGTGACAAGTATGTGAGGGATGTCATGGACTGCCCTGTAGCCAGGAACCGCAAAGTGATAGCCAACCGCTCAGCAGCTGATACTGCTGGTCGCATAATAGTGTCCTGACGCGCTATCATTGGCCCAACACGCTCCAATAGGAAGGTGAAAGTGTCCTCTGACATACGTAGATAGTTTCGGTAATCTTCAGGACAGTTAAGCTCCAGCTCCCGCAACAGCTGCATGTGTCCCCGGGTTTGCCGCCTAAGAAGCCAATCACGGGTCCACAACCGCCGCTGTCTGCGCCTCATCAACCTTTCATACCGATCCTGAAGCCACATTTGCTCTTCCACCAACGCAAGAGCCACGATAACATTGCGGTCATGGATATTCTGCATCCTCAATATCAGCACCTGGAGATGCGAAAAAACAACATTAGTACATTGACGAATATGTGGCCATGTCAGCAGGTTACGCAAAGCACACCTGTTTTCGATTCAACACTATAGCTAAGTGGATCGGATCTTTGGGGAGACCACAAAACACATCCCGGAAGCAAGTGAAGGCAAACACCCAGTAGTCACCCAAATCCAAATGGAACACGGCCAATGATAGTGGCCTCCCCTACATAAACTTCAATGGGAGTGTCTCATGGGCAAACATCTGCACCTAGGTGAGTTACAAAGGGACATGTGTCACCAATAAGGTCCTTAAGAAATGTCACTGTACACATTACACACACACTATTTAAAATTTGCAAGCTTTTAAATGTGCCTCCAAAAAACATTCTAACATACCCCGATATGCCAGGTGGAGGAATCCTACATGAACCAAACCACATTGCACATGAGTGGGGATGGTTAACCATGGTCACATATGTTTAGCAGAGTGTCATTTGCCCTACACATCGGTGCTATGTCAGGAGCGCCACACCTCCAAGCCATGTGGGATCCTATCCCTCTTCAACAGAGTCTCCATTGGCAAGAACCAACATGCTGAAAACGATCCAGATGACAAGATTAAGATATTTCTGTCTACAGTCCTAAAGCCATTCTCCAGTCTTTGGTCTGTAAACAAACAGAGCAAAATATGTCCACCAAAGTGTAAAGCCACATAAAAAATGGTGACTCAATATCTACACAGTACACTATATCGTCCCCATAAATAAAAACCCCTATATAGTCCGCTGAAGCAAGCTTCTGCGCTCGCTAATAACCAACATATGCACCCCACCCCACCCAACGCCAAGTCCATGTGTGTCCACAGATACTCACTCAATGGGTCTAGCCAGCCAGCGTAATGTTTGCCGGAAGCCGCAGCTTTTAAAGGCCCGACAACCTATCACGAGTCAGCGATCTCCACCAATTAGCGGCAGTTAATTCCGCACCCAGGTGTCCCATTACGATGTGCGGAATTGGGTACGCTGTGATTGGTTTAGCGTACTATAAAGTCAGGCACATGGCCATTCCACCTTGTCCAGAGATCGATGTGCATTGAGCTACTAGTGTCCTGTTTGCCTTCTGTTGCTCTGACGGTAAGCATCTTTAGCGGTTTCTATGAAATTGTCATGAACGCAGATACTTCTTTCACAGGGCGCTTAAGCAATATGTGTATGTGCCGGTTTGAGACAGCATGTAAGTTTTTTCCTGGAATAACACATATGGGTACGTTAGTCTAGCTAGGTAAATAGCCAGGTATGGCCACGACTTGTTTTGTGTGAGTCTAGATAGGACCTTTGTGGTTATTTTAGGTTCCAACAGATAAAGGTGTGATGTTTGGCGTCCCTTCACGTCACCATTTCATGGGTGGACTAATTTGCACATGCATTCCACGGATGTTTGCTACATGTTTGGAAATTGTAGTGCCAGGGATGGATGAACACCAACATGATCATGTGTGTGCTAATTAGATGTAGTATGTGCATTGTTCGCACACACCCCGCCCTCCTTTCTCATCGGGTTAATGTAAAACATTTTGGACAGTACAGAGGTACTAGGTAGCACGCAATGTGTTTGCTCAAATGTTGGCCGAGAGGTATGTAGGCACACAACGTGTACAGGTGTGTTGAAATAGGTACATTGGTGTCTTAAATCATGTATGAACCATATGTCTGTGTACACAGATATCTTGAGGTTGTGAAAAATGGGAGACATGTGTTTTACTCGGTAGCGGTGTGAGATTGTGAACATGGGTCACACACGGAAAATCGAAATGAAACAAATAGCAGCATGTATTTCCCATTTTCCGAACTTAGGAGCATGTTGATCCGTTTCCAGCTTAGTAACAAGTTATTTAGGCGTGGTGTAGTGACTGTATGTTTGTGTTTGTGTTTGTCATCCCCAGATGGCGAGGTGTTCTGTGGAATTCATCACCCAGATTCTCACGGAGTATCAGCGGCACGAGTGTCTGTGGCGCACCTCGCTGCCTGAATATAAAAATCAGGCAGCGAGGGCCCAGGCCTACACGACTCTTGTGGCTCTAGCCAATCGGGTGGAGCCAAGGGTAGGCAGGAGGTGGGACCAGCATGCGGTGGCACTTAAAATTAAAAACTTGAGGCAGTCGTTCTTGCGGGCTCACCGGGAATATCAGCAGCGTCGCTCAGGAGCAGGAGCTGAGGAGGTACCATCACCTACCCTATGGTACTATCCTCTGTTCACCTTCATCCTGCCCGAGGTGGGCTCGCGTAGAACGACTACCAACTGCCCCGTTGCTGCGTCCCGTGTAGGCCCGGCAGAATCGCCATCTGCGCCACAGGAGGTGGGTAATTGTGTTACAGTGTTGGCCCACAATGTTTAGCTCACATGTGTGTTTGGCAAATTCCTTTAAAACACCCTTTTTTGCATGTTTTCATGGTTGCTGGGGGAAACCTTTGGGTCTCAATCAATCTTCACTCCTTCCTTCCAGGACTTTGGAGCCTTGTAACTTATATGCCTACAGCCGTAGTTCAATGTTGCATCTTCCACAACATATAGTTATGTTTATGGTAATTATGTGAGGGTTTCTACATTGATGGTGGTTTGATTGTAAACAGCCACATAGTACCATGTATTTAATGGTGCTGGCACACATGTGTGTTGGCTTAGGTGCCAGTGGGGTAGAGGTAGTTGAATGTGGGGTGGGTTGTCATCATAATCACCCTCCAAACATAAAGTGGGCCAATATCTGTCATTGGCCATGACAGCCCCCAGTATCAAGGTGTTGTGGTGACATGTAGTAATTGGGTTACGGCTCCGTGACAAACACCTAATTCTGTATTGAGCATTGTTCCAGGACTTTTCGAGGTGAGTGTCCAGGAGAACTACTGGTGTAGTGGTATTTAACCTTTGGTGCTTTACTGTTTGCCTAATTTCAATTCTTGGTTTGGGGCCTTGCTGTGTGTGGGAGTGCTATATAGAGGCCTGTTAGCAATGTAGTGAGTGGATCTTGCCTTCACTAATGTGGTTTCATTTTTGTCCCCCCCCAGGCCCCAGAAGAGGACGGCTCCATTGCGGAGCAATCTGTCGCCGAGGATGCTCAGCCAATGACATCTGGGGCTGAGCAGGAGGGCGAGGCAAGTGATGTGGGTCCCGACCCAGGGCCCAGCTCCCGGATCCGTCGCCGTCGCCGTCCTCAACCACCAGAGACGGAGCTGGGCACCTGGGCCCGACGTGTGCTGTTGGACGAACAGCGGACCCACATCGACAGCACCGCCCTCTACATGAGCGACAGGTTGCGAGGGATGGAGCCGCTCCAGAAGAAAATCCTTCTGAGGGTCTACATGAATGCCGCTGATGCTGCCGATGATGGGGCCCTTCAATGGGGATGCCACATCCCCTCACCAATGCCACACACTCTATGGCCACTTTCCCCAGCCGCCCCATCTCGGCCCGTGAGAAGACCGGCCCCGCCACAGAACACCCCTCCCCCCCAAACACGTCGTCGTACATCAGGACGTTCTCGGGCAGGTCGGGGCTGCCCTGAGAGGAGGGGGGAAGCCGCATTGTCAGAGCCAACAGAGGATGAATAAGTAGGACACTAGTAGCCAATGCACAGAATTGGCTCTCTGGACTTTCACATGTGGAGGATACTCCTTGTTTGATGTGTTTCTTTAATTGTTTGTTATACTTCTCAGCAGACTGGCTGAATATGATTTGTTTATGTTTGTTTAGCAAACCAATATTATTAAATTTATTTTCTGACACACTTGGGTATTTATTTTTAGGTTTCGGATTTTAGGGGGTCAGCGTGGCTGACTGGTGTTGGTCACAATATAGTTTGGCAAAATCCACACAATATGGGGCAATGCCCTCAGAGCTGGACGACCATAGATTCCTTTGCAATGTGGTTGCACTTTGACAAAGAATTGTGGTAAGGTGGGTGACATAGTTTTGGCATGTCCATGTTTTGGCCCCCAAATATTATTGTGGTGACATGAAGGAGCAAAACAAAACTGGCCCAACAATTTTATTGGCTACATACATGTGTGCCCGACATTTGCAACAAGACACAGAAGCCTCTTTCCACAAAGGGCTGGGCAGTCCACACTCCTGATGGTCCCAATGTGGGCCAGGATAGGTCCATAAGGTAAAGGGCTGGTAAATCCACACTCCTGATGGTCCCAATGTGGGACAGGATAGGTCCATAAGGTAAAGGGCTGGTAACTCCACACTCCTGATGGTCCCAATGTGGGCCAGGATAGGTCCATAAGGTAAAGGGCTGGTAACTCCACACTCCTGATGGTCCCAATGTGGGCCAGGATAGGTCCATAAGGTAAAGGGCTGGTAACTCCACACTCCTGATGGTCCCAATGTGGGACAGGATAGGTGCTCGGGCCAAAGGGCTGGCCATCCCACAATCCCCCTTTTGGGATAGTGGAACACTATAAGAAAAGAGCCCAACGGGGGCAGAAACAAAAAACAAAGCTAAAACATATCCAAGGCCTAACAGGCAACGTCTGGAAGTTCAAGGTCCAACTAGGACAACACATTTGTGGGTCAGGGGAGCAAAGTTTTTTCCGGGGGGGGCCATCTCAATGTTGCCCATCTTGATGTTGCATGACGGTATCCACCATGTTAGACAGGCGGGTGAGATCCTCTATTCCCCGGTGTAGGGCCCGTTGCAGTCGGTGGGCAAACTGGTGGTGAGCCCTCACGACGTCCTCCATGGTGGGTACACCTGTATTGTGTGTGTGGAAAAAAACATCATTACTTCAGAATCCTAGCTCTGGTGTTTGTGTCCGGTTCACACAAGCAAGATTGTACTTACCCTCGGGCGCAACATCATCCCGACTATCAGGGGGTGATGGGGAGGCACTGACTCTCCAGCCGGCAGCTCCAGCACGTTCACCATCTGCAAGAGTGTGTGAATGACATTATGTCAGGAATGCCTAGCTTTTACATTGCCCAAGTAGCAACTACAATGCTTACAGTGTTCGGCCCCTCTAATCAAACTCAAATCACTTACCGCCATAAACAGCCAACGCAGCTGCATTTGGGGGTTGCGCCACAGCATCAGGTTGCCGATCAGGCGAGGCCACCTCTGCCTCCACCAACGCTGGCTCATCAGGGTCCTCCTCCTCATCATCATGCCCTGGTGAGGGGCTATTCCCTGGTGGGGATGGTGGGCCAGCTGGCTGTTGCCGCGGTGGTGTGGCTGCTCCAGCTGCCTCTTGTGGCGGTGGTGTGTGTGGGCCAGCTCCCTCTTGCCGCGGTGGGGTTGGTGGGCTACCTGCATGCGGTTGCGGGGGATCCTCCTCTCCTGAAACTTCAGCACCTGGAGAAGGAGAAACAATAAATAATGTGTCCGCAGAATGTATAGCCTATGATATGTATGGACAGTTCAATATTTGTTCTATGTGTTTGCTGTAGTTCTGATCTGGGATGATGTCATGTATTCTGTATGGCGTATGTATGTGGCATTATAGTGTGGTAATAGTGTGGAGAGCATCTTACACTGTGGAGTCATCTTGGGTGGCACATGAACATTAGTTGTAGCCAGATGTGTAGGCAGTCTATCTATAATGTGCTGACTATATAGTCCCCATTGCATGTCTGCCGGTGTCCCTCTCACTGTACATAGGATGTTTGTCCACTACTTTTAGGTTTTGGTCGTGCTTACATACAATACAAAGCATGTGTGGCCCTCTGAAGTACTCACCGCGCAGCCTGGCAAGCCTGGCACGAATGTCGATTATGCGGCCTGGACATTTCGACTTCAGGTCTGCAATCTTTTTCTGCACTGCTTTGGCGACCCTCTGCACCCCGAGTCGAGTCAGCAGTGCACGCTGAATGCGCCGTATAGTGGCGCGATTACGCAGCCGGGGATGACGGTGGTGCCGGTGACCCCAATAGTCATACCGGTCACAGTAGTCTATGAGGATGAGCAGTTCAGCCATCCCCCACGTAGCAGCGCGGTGAACTGCCGCCATGACTGCAATGGTGTGTGCAGAGGAGGGGCAGGCACATTCCAGGCAGAGTGAAAATGAAACTAGCGTAATTACGTCATTACGGCCACCTTACGCGTCACGCACCTTTTGAACTAGTCCTACGCGCAGTGACACGGGCGAAGCACTTCAGCGGCACCTACTGTACGACACCCACAGAGCGATGCGTACAGCAAGCCTGTGCGCTGTGTACTGACTACTCGACTTTAATGCGGTGTGTGTATACGTGCATCAGTGTTTCAGTGGCGCACAGACCCTCAAGGGACACTTTTATGCGGCCTCTGCTCTTCAATTAGGCAGGCCGGTCCGAAACACATACTTGACCGCTGTGTCCAGCATTATTCTTTATGTGTTTACAGGATGTGCCCATTTGGTTTGGTTTGCCCTTAGTTTGGGGCCGCGTAATTGTACTACGGTATGATCGTGCATACGGCGCGTATCTGTAGTGCTGAAGGGACAGCTCATCCAAGATGGAGGGCTGTGAGGCATGGGCCAATCGGCACGCAGCAGCTTCCACCAATGATCGCACATGGGGCGCGGTAACACGGAGCCTAGGTTACGCCTTAGCTACATTGCAGCTACATAGCAGGCTGTCCAGAGTTCCCTTCCGTTGCTTCTTTACATGCCGATACAGCTCGCTGCAATCGGCGATGTTGCCTTAAGTTTATGGGCAGAGACCATAAACAAATGTATCTGTCGCCGGCTGTAGCGTCGCCTCTTCAGACGCCGCTACTACAGGCGATATGGACGCTACAAGCTACAATTGTAGCTTGTCGCGCGATGTTTCCAGCCTGCCGTCGCGGCGTGTAAAGGTACCTTGAGAGATAGAATATCAAAAATAAAATCATGAAAATCACATTGTCTAAATTATATAAAGTTATTTGCATTTTGATGACAGAAAAAGTATTTGATCCCTCTGGCAAACAAGACTTAATACTTGGTGGCAAACCCCTTCCTGGCAAGCACGTTTCTTGTAGTTGATGATGAGGGTTGCGCACATGTTAGGAGGAATTTTGGTCCACTCCTCTTTGCAAATGATCTCTAAATCATTAAGATCTTTGCAGATCATCTCAAAATCATAACATTTTTGAGGCTGTCGCTTGGCAACTTGGGACTCTAGCTCCCTCCATAGGTTTTCTATGGGATTAAGGTCTGGAGACTGGCTAGGCCACTCCATGACCTTAATGTTCTTCTTTTTTGAGCCACTCCTTTGTTGTCTTGGCTGTATGTTTTGGGTTATTGTCATGCTGGAAGATCCAGCCTCGACCCATTTTTAAAGTCCTGGCAGAGGGAAGGAGGTTGTCTCTCAGGATTTTACGGTACACAGCTCCATAAATTGTTCCATTGATTCGGTGAAGTAGTCCTGTGCCCTTAGCAAAAAAGCACCTCCGAAACATAATGTTTCCACCACTATGCTTGACTGTGGTGATGGTGTCCTTTGGGTCCTAAACAGCATTTCTCTTCCTCCAAACACGGCGAGTTGAGTCAATACTAAAGAGCTCAATTTTTGTCTCATCTGACCACAGCACCTTCTTCCAATCACTCTCAGAATCACCAAGGTGTTCATGGGCAAACTTTAGATGGGCCTGCATATGTGGCTTCTTGAGTATTTGGACTTTGCGGGCACTGCAGAATTTTATTCCATTATGGCGCAGTGTGTTACCAATGGTTTTCTTGGTGACAGTGGTCCCAGCTGCCTTGAGATTATTAATAAGTTCCCCCCTTGTAGTTTTATGTTGCTCTCTCACCTTCCTCATGATTCTGGATATCCCACGAGGTGGGATTTAGCTTGGAGTCCCAGTTCAATGTCGATTGACATCATTTTGTGTTTCTTACATTTTCTCACTATTGTACCAACAGTTGTCTCCTTCTCACCCAGCATATTACTTACAGTTTTGTGGCTTATTCCAGCCTTTTGCAGGTCTAGGATCTTTTTCCTGACATCCTTAGAAAGCTCCCTAGTCTTGTCCATTTGTAGAGGTCTGACTGATTGTGTGGACGGGAGTCTTTTATACAGGTGACAATTTAAGACAGCTGTCTTTAATGCAGGTAATGAATTGATTAGGAGCATCTAACTGGTCTGTTGAAGCCAGAGCTCCTAATGGCTGGTAAAGGATCGAGTACTTATTTCTCTTTGCAAAATGCAAAATACATTTATATAATTTAGTAAATGTGATTTTCTGGATTTTATTGTTGATATTCTATCTCTCACTGTTAAAATTATCCTACCCTTAAATTTATAGACTGTTCAATCTTTATCAGTGGGCAAACTTACAAAATCAGAAAGGGATCAAATAATTATTTCCCCCACTGTATGTATGATAATGTCAGAGCAGATAGCTATAAGGCAAATGATAGGCCAGCTATTTAATGTGTATGGGGGGATCAGAGGGGTGATCTCAAGTTGGAAATGTCTTAACAAAAGAGGAATGGCACTCACCGGTTCATTTCTGTGCTTTATTAAGGTACGCTGTTCACACGGTGCAGGGAGGGAGAAGAGGCTGGGATGACGACGGCACCGTCGTTTTTTTTCAAGTTGGAAATGTATTCGCTATCCATAGAACAGGGGATAACTTTCCAATCGCTGGGGTCTGACCACTAGGTCCACTAGCGATCTTGAGAACTGCGGCTCTGAAGAGCCACATGCTAATGGTGTGGTGCTCTATGATGCACACAGCAGCTCTATTTACTCTTAGGGCCACTTTACAGATACCAACTTCTGTGACCAACTTCTGAACAGATCTCTGGTTGCAGTGAAATCATGGACACATTGCTCCATTTTGTGGCTGTGTACAAATGTAACAATGTGTCCATGATTTCACTGCAACCAGAGATCTGTTCAGAAGTTAGTCACAGAAGTTGGTGTGTGTAAAGCGGCCCTTAATGGCAGTGGCGAAGAATGCCGAGTGCTGCAGTTTGCTGGTCCTTTACCCAACTAGTAGAATGAATGAATGGAGTAGCAGTGCATGATCAACCTCTGCTCCATTCACATGGGGTAGTTCAGAACCACAGTTCTCAAGAGCACTGGGGGCACCAGTGGTCAAACCCCCAGCGATTGGAAAGTTACCGCCTATACCATTGACTAGAAAATCATTAACTAACTTGAGAATACTCATTTAGGCTTGTTTCTATAGCTTTTTCTTTCATCTACATCAGTCTATTCACTTTTTTTAATTGTTTTTCTTTTTAAAGGTTGCTGAGCAAGATTCTCAAGGAATTCGGAGAGTCCTACACCATTCTGACAAAAGCCACCATTACCTTTCTTGAAACACACTAGCATTCTTAATAATAATTATGTGAAAAACCCCTCACTTTTTATACCCATTGAATAAATTCTATTATTGTTCTCCACGTATCACATCTAGTAAAAATGTGTGCTAGTTTCATTTGGTAAATATCATGAAAAACGTGCCTCTTCTTGTTCTTATTTTATGGCCAAGCAGTAAGACATAGTCTTGGGTATGTGTTTTTATATTCTTATATTTATGTTTTTTTATGTGGTCTTGTTCATTATGACATAATTTTAATATATGAAGCTCAATGTTGGACAGGAAAAAGGAATGACTCGACACATCAGGATGAATTAAAATGAACTTGGATTTTATTCCATATCTTTAAAGGGATAACATTGTGGTCTGGTAGATGTAACACACAGCTCTCTGATGCATTTCCGATGAATGCAGCCCTTTTTTGCGGGCAGCAGTGGGCTGCTGTTCTTTAGAATGCTGAATCTGCAGCTCACAGAGCAGTGCACAGAGCTGCAGATTTGGTACGCTGTGCAGGAAGAGGAGGTAACCCACTGTGTGCAGAGGGGGTGGGTGGTCATGCTTGGAGACTGGAGCGGGCTGTAGCATGCTGGGGGTGGCTGGCCATACTGTAGACTGGGGGAGGGGGCGTGTGTGTTGGCGTCTGTGAGTAAACGACCAGTTCTCCATTTACATGCAGGTCCAGCACAAACACGCCCCTTGGACGTTCTCTGGCTGCCGCAAATCAGTGATATCTAGGAAACTCTGCAAAATGTTGACAGGATGTATGTATATTACAAACTGTCAGCATTTTGCAGCCTAAGATACACATGTAAATTATAGAAAAATACTGGGCAACACCTTTAAGGAGGAATGATGGATATCTGCATTCAATTGAATAATAATAATAATTTTATTTATATAGCGCCAACATATTCCTCAGCACTTTACAATTCAGAGGGCACATGAACAGACAATTTGAGACAATACAGAGTAACAAAAAATGTTGGCTCAGGTGAAGTTCTGAAGTTCTCAGTGCTACAAATAGATAGAAGCTGCACTCAACTGTATCCCCATTTAGTTAAATGCAGTTATGTTGCATTTCCTACACAGGGCATGGACTGGGGCACCATGTGCATAAAGAAAGCCAATGGATCCTGAATTTCTATGTTCTAAGGATAGATGTTGTTTCCAATGTGATAAGAAAATTCAGACACTTCCTAAATATATACCATATTATTACAGAAATGGAATACTCTCTTAAAAAAGTACATTAAATGGAACCTACAGGTGCTTCTCAATGAACTAGAATATCATCAAAAAATTATTTTTTTTTAACTTATTCAATACAAAAAGTGAAACACATATATTATATAGAGTCATTACAAACAGAGTGATCTATTTCAAGTTTCTTCCTCCTTACTTTAGTTTTCTGAGATAAAGACTTTTGGGTTTCCATTGGCTGTAAGTCATAATCATCAACATTAACAGAAATAAACACTTGAAATAGATCACTCTGTTTGTAATGACTCTATATAACACAGTGATACCTCGGTTTTCGTTGACTTCGGATATCGTCGGTTTCGTTTTTTGTTTCTTTTTTCAGTAAAAATCGTGTCTCTGTTTTCGTTGTTTTTTGTCTGTACATCGCTGCTAATTTTACCTTAAAAATGTGATTCCCCTTCCAAAAAATAAAATCTGCCCCTCTCTCCCCTCCTCGGCGTCTTCCATACACCAGAATGAGCTTTTATAAAATAAATATATTAATGTTTTTTTCTGTAAATTAGTGTTTTACTCATTTTATAGTCATTTCTGAATGATTCTAGCACTAACCGCTATCTTATTCACTATAAAATGTTTTTTTTTTGTAGGTCTTTTTCAGTGTGTCGAACCAATTAATTCATTTTACATTGTTTCCTATGGAAATCGCTGCCTCGGTTATCGTCGGTTTTGGTTTTCGTCGAGAGTTTTCGGACTAATTATCAACGAAAACCGAGGTATCACTGTATATGCGTTTCACCTTTTGTATTAAATTACTGAAATAAATAGCTTTTCGACGATATTCTAATTTATTGAGATACACCTGTATCACCTGATTTATGCTGCCCAAACAATGAGAAGCACGAATCAGAGCCTATCTGCATAATTTCAGCCAGATACATCTTTACATGAAACACTTTGACGTTTAACCATTTTATGACTTTTCACACATACATACATGTATATATGTAAATATCCATCTCTCTCTATATATATCTATATCTATATCTATATATAAAATGTCCAAAGTAACGTTTTTTGCCTTAGATACTGGCTCTCACGCTGAGCCTGCATCATTCCATCCACATGACAGTTGATTAAATCATTCATCACTCATCATGATGATCAGCCGTCATGTGCCTCTAAGGGTACCGTTACACGTCGCAACATTGCATGCAATTTCATTTGCAATTTGCTGATTGCAGTGAAATCATGGACACATTGTTCCATTTTGTTGCTGTGTACAAATGGAACAATGTGTCTATGATTTCACTGCAACCAGCAAATTGCAAGTGAAATTGCATGCAATGTTGCGACGTGTAACGGTACCCTAAGGGCTGCTTTACACGTCGCAATATCATTCCGCACGTTTATGGCACTTTTCCAAGATCACATAGTAGATGTCACACAGGGAGATATCGACAGGCAACGCAACTATGATGTAGTACAACCCTTTTCCACGCTGTGTATGAGCAACCCAGGGAATGACCATTTAACATTGGAGTGAACAGGGAAAGTTGCGCTCCAAATCATAGTTGCGCTGTCACACAGCACGATCCTGCCACATCGCATATACAATATCGTACAGTTGAAGGGCTTGCACAACCTTCTTGCAATATTGTAGTTAGGTTCTTTTTGCGTCGCATTGCCCATTTACACGACACAACGCATGAACGATATCAACTGCAGCGGCCACACCACGTGACTTTTTATCGATGTTGCGTTGCGATATCGCGACGTGTAAAGCGGCCCTAACAGTTGTGGGTGGATCAAAGCACAACTGTTAACCAGTTAAATACCTCTGGCAATCTCTGGGAGCGTGTTATTTCCTGCACCCGTCCGCAAGCACGTGATTGCGGAGCGCCAATGGGTTGTCAAAACAGCCATGTGTCAGCTGAAGACCCCGGTGTCTGTCATTATGATCCTCCTGTAAATGCCGGCTGCAAGCCAGCATTCACAGGAGATTATGATATCTGCAACACAGAGCAGTGCTAATACACTGCTCTGTATTGCATAATTGATAATATGATTGCAGCTTCAAGGCCCCTAATGGGAGAAAGTAAATACAGTAAATGTAAAGTAAAAGTTTTTAAAATATGAAAAAATACAAAAAGTTTAAATCACCCCCCCCACACATGGGGTATTGCTGTCCTCAGAATTGTCTGATCCATCTAATTATAAAGTAAATTAATCCAATTGTTAAACTGTGTAACGAAAAAAATGCCAGAATGATATTTTTTTGGTTTCCACAATGAAATATAATGAGAACCGATCAAAGTATTGTATCTTCCCCAAAATTTTATCAGTGTAAAATGTTAACTCAGGTCACAATAAGTATGCCATCAACAGCCCCGGACCCCGAAAAATGGTACAGATCATGGCAACTCAAGTGAATTTTTTATTTACAAATTCCCAATTTTTTTTCCACTAAGGGCCCTTTCACATCAGCGTTTTTTGAAATTTGCGGCAGATGCGGTGAAAAAAACGCATCTGCCGCAATTGCCGCATAACCGATACACTTGCGGCGCGGTTGCGGTAATCCCCATAGAAAGTATAGGGGGACTTTGACCGCTGACCGTGGTTTTTTTCGCGGCCGCACCTGCCGCAAGTGCAAAACCGCACTTGCTGCACCTGCCGCAAGTCCCCCTATACTTCTATGGGATTACCGCAACCGCGCCGCAAGTGCAGCGGTTATGCGGCAATCGCGGCAGATGCGTTTTTTTCACCGCATCTGCCGCGATTTCAAATAAACGCAGATGTGAAAGGGCCCTTATGCGGCAATTGCGGCAGATGCGGTTTTTCACGCATCTGCCGCAAATTTCAAAAAACGCTGATGTGAAAGGGCCCTAATATATATATATTGTGGAATTGCAGTTTTTTTTGCAATTTCAATGCACTTGAAATTGTTTTTCTTTTCTCCAGTACACTATATGGTAAAATGAATGATGTAATTTAAAAATACAACCCTCATACGGCTATACTATAGCTATAAAAATGTTATGGCTATTACAAGAATAAGTGGAGAAAAAGTGAAGACAGATAACTGGCCAGAAGTGAGGGGGGTAAAGATTTGTCAAGAAATGGATTCGGACACCAGATTACTCCAGTGATGACACTGGCCGGCTCTAGTCGGAGCATTTCAGAGAAAGATGTACATGGCTGTAATACTGCATCCAGGCCCTGCTACATGCTGCCTATGGTTTGCTCAGCAAACGTCAGGTGACAGGTTTCCTTTAATGTACTTTATATACTTACAGTATACATATAAAATGAAAGGTAACATTGCTTTTACATACTTTAATCTACAATAGCAATATTATACCTGACTGAATGGCCTTTATTACAACACTAGTACAACTTGAAATGACAGTTGTACAGTATTTGCACTTGTAGCTATGAGCAATAACACTTTGTTACCTCTATTAGCAGTACAGGTTATTAATTTTATCTCTGTTATCTAAAGCTTCTTTGCAAATGAAAACAGCATATACTGAATTTGTATTTTACCCTCTCAAAGGTTGTTACAGATATTATCTGTTTTCCATTACCCTGGAGATATTTCTGCTCAACTGTATAAAGCTACTGCAATTTTCTTAAAGAACACAATGTCTCACCAAGACAAATTGCAATAAAGGCAATGTTTATTAGTTTTTTATTTATACTACACTAGATATGGGCCTGATGCTATCTCATCAGGAGGGCAGTGATGTCACTATGGGGGAGGGCTCTGTGGCGCTGGGCATAGTGGCTGTCACCCCCATCCGCTCTCTCCCCCTATGTGCTGTCTTATACCCTCTGTGCTCTCTCCTTTGACCTGTCTCCCCCCCTGTGTGCTGTCTTCTCCCCTCATGTGATCTCTCCTTTGAGCTGTCTCCCCTTGTGTGCTCTCCCCTCAGCACGCAGTCTCTCTACCCCCTCGTGTAGTCTTCTCCCCTCTGTGCTCTCTTCCCTGTATGTGGTCCCTCTACCCCCCTGTGATGCCTTCTCCCCTCTGTGCTCTCTCCTTTGAGCTGTCACTCCCTGTCCGCTCTCTCCCCCTGTGTGCTCTCTCTGCCCCTGGTCATACTGCCACCATCTTTGTATTCCCAGGTGTCTAAAGATGGTGGCCACCTGCGTAAGTTCGCATGTTTGTGGCGGCAGTTGCGGGCGGCGATTTCGGTTGGCGACGGTTGCAACATTGCTGGCAGTACTGCGCAATATGAAACTACCGCCAGTGGGTGCCATATTTGCACACCCATCATTCTCTGACCCTCCATGTGCTCTTTCTTCCCCCCTCCCTGAGCACTGTCCTCCCCGATGCGCTCTCTCTGCCCCGTGAACTCACTGTGTCCCTAGGCACTCTCTGTCTCCTGTGTGCTCTCTGTGAACCCTGTGTGTTCTCTGTGCCCCCTGTGCACTTTCTGTGTCCCCCTGTGTGCTCTGTGCCCACCTGTGCTCTCAGTGCCCCCTGTATGCTCTCTGTGCTCCCTTGGGCGTTCACTGTGCTCCCTCTCTGCCTCCATGTGCACTCTCTGTGCCCCCGCTGCATTGTCTGTGCCCCCTCTCTGTCCACTCTCTGTGCCCCATCTGTGCGCCCTGTGTGAACATAGGCAACAGCGGTGTGCACACGTTGCATTTTTTCACTCTGTTTTTTTGCCATGTTTTTCAGTGCATAAAGGCTTCCTGATGCCATCAAAGTGAACAAAAATCCTGAAATGCAGTGCCTACATGGTGTATTTTCTCCTTGCAAATGTGATGCAGATTTACAGTATATACTCGCATATAAGCCGAGTTTTTCAGCCCAAAAATTGGGCTGAAAAGTCCCCCCCTCGGCTTATACGCGAGTCACTGTATACTATATACAATGTATACAGTATACAGTGCCCCCCCCATATCAGTATACAGGCCCCCCCTTGGGTAGTAATCCTGTAAAGGAAGAGATTAGTATACTTATCCTTCCGCTGTCCCCGCCGCCGCCATCGCGCTGTTCCGTCTTCATCCAGCGTCTTCCGGCTTCTTCCGGCTTCCTCCGATGGTCGCAGGCAATGACGTCATTGCCTGTGCGACAGAGGACGAAGCCGAAAGAAGACGGAAGACGCTGGATGAAGATGGAGGAGCTGTGATGGCGGCGGCGCGGGACAGCGGCAGCGGGACAGCGGAAGGATAAGTATACTAATCTCTTCCTTTACAGGATTACTACCCAAGGGGGGCCTGTATACTGATATGGGGGGGGGGCTGCTTTATATACCTCGGTGCATATACCGGGTGCATATACTCTGGGCTGATATACCTCTGGGTGTATATACCGGGGCTCATATGGGGCTGCATATACCTCTGGGGCTGCATATGGCTGCATTACCTCTGGGGCTGCATATGGGGTTGCATATACCTCTGGGGCTGCATATGGGGCTGCATATACCTCTGGGGCTGCATATACCTCTGAGGCTGCATATACCTCTGGGGCTGTATATACCTCTGGGCTGCTAGGCTGCATATACCTATGGGGCTGATATGGGATGAATTACCTCTGGGGCTGCATATCTCTGGGGCTGCATATACCTCTGGGGCTGTATATACCTCTGGGGCTGCATATGGGGCTGCATATACCTCATGGGGCTGCATATGGGCTGCATATACCTCTGGGGCTGCATATACCTCTGGGGCTGCATATACTCTGGCTGTGTATATACACTGGGGCTGCTGCTGTATTTACCACTGGGGCTGCTGCTGTATACTACCACTGGGGAGGCTGCTGTATACCTCACTGCTGGGGGTTGTATACCTGTGCTGGAGTCCACCTCTGCTTATACGCGAGTCAATAGTTTTCCCAGTTTTTGGGGGCAAAAGTAGGGGGTCGGCTTATACACAGGTCGGCTTATACACGAGTATATACGGTAAATCTCCAGCGTATCAATTCTTTCAGCATTTTTGATACACTAAAAATGTGTGTTTTTGCCATTGTGTTTTTCCTGGAAAGTGATGCAGAAATGGTACAGAAAATACCTTAATGGATTTGGTGGTATAAAACAAACCTTTATATAAGCTAAGGTTTTAAAATTTGTAATAACTGAAAATGTTCACAATTTTATTCAGCAAAAGTCCCAAAGTTAAAAATAACTTTGCTTAAAAAAAGTAACACTAGGTAAGTACCAGAAGACCATGTCACAGAAGTATGGAGTAGACAGGTGTTGGATGATTTTACATTATCACATAGGGAAATTGGTTTAATTGTCACCAAAATTTGGCTTCTACTTGAAGGAGGCAACACCCTATATGTGGCTGTACATTGTGATTAGCCATACAGTGACACTCAGTAGGGAATCCAAGTTATTTGACTCTTGGAGAATAAATTTTCATAGAATATTTTGCGGACTCCATATACAGAGCCCCTAGATGCCAGAAGACAGAATTCCCCCTTTAAGTTACCCTAATTACAGCACTTTGGATTTATCTACAGGTGTAGTTACGATTTTGACTCCATGGGGTTTTCCCAGAAACACTGCGGAGCCAATATTGTAAATTTGCCATTGTAGTACCCATACATAGTAATCCCTGCACATTGCAGTTCCCATACATTGTGCCCAGCTTGTGCTCTTGAAGATACACACCGCGTAAATGAAAGGGGATATCCAAGATTGACAAAACTTCACTGCATTCTTTCAAAAATAGCGCCACTCCTGTCTACAGGTTGCATTTGGTATTACAGCACCGGCTCATTCTCTTAAATGGAGCTGCGTCACACACAACCTGAAGACAGGGTGGCGCTCTTTTCATAAGAATTCAGCCATGTTTATAGAATTGTTGACAACCCCTTTAAGCAGGCCCCTTCTCGCCACAATAATAGGTAATAATAATTTTAATACCAAACATATCGATTCTAAAGGTGGTTTAGGAATTATTTTTGGGGGGGGCTATAGTGCTTTCCAGAGACTTTGTGCTACCAGTAATGTGGAAGCCCCCAGAATTTCTATTGACAGGTGACTGACCTGAGTGGGAAATTTTTGTTAGTGGATTGAGTTGATGCGTTTATTGGGAACATTTTACAAGATATTTTGGATCACATTTATTCTGTGCGCCATGCGGAGCACTTACATTGGGTTTCATATCGCGCAACTTGGAAATCATTCAAGTATTGTATTGTTGCAATGCTTTGCAATAGGTTTCCCTTTTAGAAGTTTGTCCTCCCTTCCTCCCTGTGGTATGAACCTAAATCACTAACACAAATGGGAAACAGGAAGGGGAATGCATACCTGCACTCAATTGGCCCTCTACAGACTAAAAACCCTAGGGACACAACCAGTAGCGTAACTAGAGTCCGATGGACCCTGGTGCGAAGTTTGGACCTGGGCCTCCCCACCTGTATGCGTGTACATTGGTCGGATGTATAGGCTCTTGTAGCGTTCTATGGACTAAAGACTGTGAATTGCCCCCTCTCCACCTTCATTATTCATTAAAGTCCAAAAACCTGGTATAAATGTCACTCATCCTGGTAAATATGGTCTATATGGGCCAAATCTGGTATACCGTCCCCATCCTAGTTATATGGGTCAATCCTTGTATATATGGTCATATAGTCTCCATGCTGCTACTTATGTCCTCATCCCATATATATGGACCCATCCTAGTATATTTGTTCCCCATCCTGCTTATATATGGTTTCCCTCTTGTTAAATATGTCCTATCCTGCTATACGTATATGGTCCCCATCCTGGTATGTGTGGTCACAATCCTGGTATATATGGTCCATATGATCCCCATCCTGGTTTACATGCTCTAATCTTGTAATATATGATTTGATCTCCATGCTGGTCTACATGGCCCCATCCTGGTTTACATGGGAGGCGAAGAGCACTAACTACATGGGGAGAGGAATGAGTGCAGTAACAAACAGAAACGTCATGTGAGCTAAGCTGAAACAGGTACAATTCAAGTCAAAGGATAAAGAGGTTAGGAAGGAAAAAACACATGGACAAACAGCAGACACTCAACTTGTATTTTCTTCTAAGGTAAAACCAAAGTATAAAGAGCAGGAAATCCAATGAATGGGTTCATATGGAAATATAGCCAGCAAGGTAATGCAGTGTAGGAAAAACATATATATCCCCACCCAGGCTGTAATAGGACAAACCAAAACAAGAAAATGAAAAACACCCAAATAGGCTAGTGGCCAGAAAGAAAAAGCAAAGCTAACAGTAACCATCAGCATTAGGACTGATAGTAAAGTAGACCATAAAAACTGGCCTTGGAGCAAGAGGTCTACGAATGAATCCCGAAATCGAGGCATGATATCCTGCCTACATTTCTAACTCTGATGTCATCAGCCCTCAATTCTTCCTCATTCTCTGTATGTCAGCCATGTTAAAAGCTTTGCTTTTGCTTTGTTGAGAATAGTCTGATTTACTTACTGTAATTGTACATATCTAGAGGATTTCAGCTTAAAATATACAGTTTTATTAAATCTTTGAGTTAAGCTATCTGATGCTAGGTAATGAAATCTCTTTGTGTGAGTAATGTATGTCATAGAGAAAAAATGTAAAATCCATAAAAACCTCTCCGGAGAGGGGATATACAGTACCATCACATTGAACATGTGGGATTAAAAAAAAACTGGAGAAGACAGAAAGAGCTGATACTTTAACTTCCATGGCATGGCAGTAGGACCCCCTTCTGCAATCAGGTAATTAGAACAGATCTGCTGAGAAGCTGACGCAGTCTGTGCAAGAGGTCATTAGGTGATAAAATTCACCCCTGTGTGGAGAAATCTTTCCCCCATTAAAAGAAATAAAGTCGATGGACAGGCACCAGTTTTTTAACTATGAATATTTGGGTTTTATGAAAAGTGTTCATTCTGCAGTTATGGGAGACACATTTTCAGTTTTGTGATCCCACGTGGAATAACATGAATGTAATTACATAACTGTGCCATCAGCGCATCAGCCTCAAAATAAGGCAGATGGATGATCAATACATACTGTATATCATATTTCATATCTATGGAAAATAAAATCTATAAATAAATATGCCTTAAAATCTTCTACTTCAGGCCTCCAGGGCAAAGATATCCTAAAAGTTATGGATCTATACTTTTCTAGCTCTGAGCCACTGCCTTAAGGTCTCCAAGGGGAGGTACAGTGAAGAAAATAATTATTTGATCCTTTGCTGATTTTGTAAGTATGCCCATTGAGAAAGACATGACCAGTCTATAATTTCAAGGGTAGGTTAATTTTAAGAGTGAGAGATAGATCATCAAAAAATAAAATCTAGAAAATCACATTGTCTAAATTATATAAAGTTATTTGCATTTTACAGAGAGAAATAAGTATTTGATCCCTCTGGCAAACAAGACTTAATACTTGGTGGCAAAACCTTTGTTGGCAAGCAAAGCAGACAGAAGTTTTTGTAGTTAATGATGAGGTTTGCGCACATGTCCGGAAGAATTTTGGTCCTCTCCTCTCTGCAAATCATCTCTAAATCATTAAGATTTTGAGGCTGTCACTTGGCAACTTGGAGCTTCAGCTTCCTCCATAAGTTTTCTATGTGATTAAGGTCCACTGACTGGCTAGTCGACTCCATGACCTTAATATGCTTTGCTTAATATCCTTTGTTGCCTTGGCTGTATGTTTTGAGTCATTGTGGAGCTGGAAGACCCAACTACGACCCATTTTTTATGTCCTGGTGGAGGTAAGGAGGTTGTTACTCCAGGATTTTATGGTACATGGCTCCATCCTTTGTTCCACTGATGCAGTGAAGTAGTCCTGTGCTCTTAGCAGAGAAACACCCCCAAAACATAAATGTTGTTTCCAACACTTGACTTTGAGTCATAGGCAACGTCTCTCTTCCTCCAAGCATGGTGATTTAAGTTAAAGCCAAAGGCTCAATTTTTGTCTCATCTGACCATAGCACCTTCCCAATCACTCTCAGAATCACCAAGGTGTTCATGGGCAAACTTCACATAGGCTTGCACATGTGCCTTCTTGACTTTGCGGACACTGCAAGATTTTACTGCGAGCACTGCAAGATCATACTATGACTAAGGATGTGTGAAACATCAGAAACACGTCAGTTGTAATACATTCAATATGACCTGTACCATCTTTTTAATGAAGACATAATAAAGCACAAAATTATTGTACCAAGCCAGTGACTGGGAGTGCCATATTTTCCCTGTTAAATGGTTTTCTTGCTGTGGACTGTTTATTGGCACCAGCAGGAGTTTGCGGTCAAAGCTTCAAGGATATATGGTTTCCAGCAGAAAATTACAACGCAGTTGTAAGCCCTACAATATTTTTTCTACTGCAGGATTTTAATTCATTACAGCGTAATGTGTTACCAATGTGTTTCTTGGTGACAGTGGTTCCAGTTATTATTATCATTATTATTTATTATTATTTATAGAGCACCATTGATTCCATGGTGCTGTACATGAGAAAGGGTTACATACAAACAAGTTAAAAAAACAAACTAACAGCGACAGACCGATACAGAGGGGAGAGAGAGGACCCTGCCCTTGCGGGCTTACATTCTACAGGGAAGTGGGGAGAGAGACAGTAGGTTGGGTCTGCTCTAGTGGTGATGGAGTGCCAGGTCCGATGGTGGTGGAGCCTTGAGATCATTAATAAGTTTTAACTGTGTAGTTTTAGCCTGATCTCTCACCTTCTCATGATCCTGGATACCCCATGAGATGAGATTTTGCATGGAGCCCCAGATCGATCTCGATTGGCACTCATTTTGTATTTCTTCTATTTTCTTACTATTGCGGTAACAATTGTCTCCTTCTCACCCAGCATCTTACTTATGGTTTTGTAGCCCATTCCGCCTTGTGCAGGTCTATTATCTTTTTCCTGACATCCTTAGGGTACCTTTACACGCCGCAACTTTTGGCGGCGATAGGAGGCAATCTAACGTGCGCGTGCAATTTTTCATGGTTGCCTCAGATCGCCGAAGTCGCTTTTACACGCTGCAATCTTGCCCTCAACCTAAGGCGACGTGTCGCCCTGCAAGTTGCAACACCAACACCGGGAGAAATCCGGTCGCCTTCCCTCGCTGCTTCACACGCCGCAATCCCCAAAGCAATGTGGGCGTACATGTGCAGAGCGGCGAGAACATAGACGTGCCAGACTGGTCTACACCGCGCCCCAAACACGCTCATTGGACAACGCAATAGCGCTATGATTGGGCAGCCTGCGCTGGAAGGTTGGCTAATACATGACGCCATTTTCTTTCGGAGTTTGGCACCAATCCACACTCAAATATGGCGCGGTGTCAACTGACAGCAAATGGGAAGACAGTAGGCACCACCAATCATCACTGACAGGGCGCTGTCTCCAGCACGCTGTGGCACGCCTCCGGGAAAACAGTAGCCGACGCAGATTCCATCCCTATCGCCCCTTCACACGCCAAAAGCAGGGAATTTCACCTTCATGATTGCCTCTGATTTTGGAGCAGTGCTGTGAAATCGGAACCAGGCGCAATCTTTTTTATTGCCGCCAAATTCCCCAATTACACGGCGCAATTGTGAGGCAATTTCACGGCGATGGTGATTGGGCCACAGATTGCCGGTCAGACTCCTCGCTGCGGTTGCGACGTGTAAAGGTACCCTTAGATAGCTCTTTGGTTTTGCCTTTGTTGTAGAGGATAGAGTCTGACTGATTAATTGAGTGTGTGGACAGGAGTCTTCTATACAGGCGAAAATTTAAGATAGCTGTCCTCATTAAACCCTCTGACAATAAATTGTGTGTCTGCTCACAGACATGCAGCCGAGATGTTCAACTGTGGATTTATCGTCGGAAGGTTTGTTTTTGGTAATTAAAGAGGGAACCAAGGATGGGTTTTGTGTTTTATTTCAATTAAAATGTTTTTTTTCTCTGCTGTTTTCTTTTACTTTACAAGAAATTCATAGTGGGGGTCTATATTGTCCTGAGACTATGAATTCTGGTTTAGTGCAGCAGTCTATAAAAGCTGGCATTAACCCTTTATTACCAGTATGCCACCCCCACCAGGACCGCTGAAGAGCTGGGTACAGTGCTGTCCTCATTAAACCCTCTGACAATAAATTGTGGTCGCTCAAGACATGCAGCCGAGATGTTCAACTGTGATTTATGTCGAAGGTTTGTTTTTGGTAATTAAGAGGGGACAGGATGGTTTTGTGTTTTATTCAATTAAATGTTTTTTTTCTCTGCTGTTTTCTTTACTGTTACTAGAATTCATAGTGGCGGTCTATATTGTCTGAGACTATGATTCTGGTTTAGTGCCAGCAGTCTATACAAAGCTGGCATTAACCCCTTTATTACCCAGTATGCCACCCCCACCAGGACCGCTGGAAGAGCTGGGTACAGTGCCTGAAAATCGGCTAAGAATGCGCCATTTTCAGGGGTGGCTGACAGCTGCGATTTTCAACATAGGGGGCTCAGAGCACTTTGGTTTTTACCATGATGAGAATCCCAGCCCCCAGCGGCCTAGATTTTACCTTGGCTGGCGAACAAAAATAGGGGCAAAGCCCATGCATTTTTTTAAATTATTTGCAGAGAGCGAAACTAACTTGCTGCTTCACTGTCACCCTGGAGGTCTGTCCAGCAGCGCCGGTAACCTTACTGGAGCCGTAGGTGGCGTCACGAGTCACTATTTCTACTATTTTTATTGACTATTTCCCTTTTCAGCAACCACCAGTGCCACGGAACGGGCAACAGGCCCCGTGACATCCCCAGTAAACCAACACCCGGAAACGGGTACCCCAAGACCCTGGCGTGGGTCAGCTTTTGGCATCACGAACAGGATCTGGTGCCCGGTAAAACCGGGTACTGTGCGCCTTGAACTTTATCTAAACCGAACTTTGTTACTGGGCCCCAAGATGGCGGGGTCAGAGACTTAACACCATGTGCAGGTCCAGGGGCATGCTTTGGCTCCTCATCGTGGGAGGGCCATGCTAGAGGTGCGAAACTGCAAGCCTGCTCCGATTGCTACTGAAAAACCAAGGGGGCGGGCCAGAACACTACAGATGGTGACAGGGAGGGTGCAGCAGTAGAGAGACGACAAAGGCGAGGCACGGGTGTGGTTGATGGGTCCGAAAAAATGGCAGCAAACAGCTGCGAGAGCCCGGCCAGCGAGGTACAGGAGGCAAGCAGCCCTGGAACTGTTGAGCAGGGTGCCGCCTTGCTCCTGCCATGCGAAGGGGACAATGCCTTTTGGGATGCTGCTTTGGAAGACCTCCGCACCCAGTTCAACGAGATCATGGACTGCATCTGTAAGCTCTAGGGCGCCCATATCCACACTGAATTGTCCTGGCTGGCTGCGCAGAGGGAGTCCAGCGACCCAGGCTGGAGCTGGCTCCATGAAGGACGATCCCGAGGGGGACTAGGCCTGGCAGCGATGAGGAAGTTGGGGCATCGGGCCCCGCGCTTTATGGTGGGATCGTCACCAGCACTGACCCATCGGATTGGTATGAGCTGCCTTAATACCTGGGGCACAGGACCGTGCTCTGGTGCCAACCCCGGAGCAGCCTGACTTTGCTCATCAAAGACTCCTGGCTGACCATTTGGAAAGACAGTGTCGCCGTGAGAGATGGTAAGCCCAGGAGCAGGAAAACCTGTTGGCACGGAATCGAGCCCGGGGACTGCCACCGGTTTCCCGAGAGTACCAGTACCAGAGGGACCAGGCTGCAGTATATGGTGGCCGTGCCCCAGACTAGTGGAGAACAACTAGGCTCAGCTAGCAACCCAGAGGCTGCGGTATCTCCCAAGTGCCGCAGCCGAAACTGCACACATCTTCCAGAATGGTGGCCACGTAGGGTCCAGGGAACTGAGAGAGAAAATTTGCCCTGCAAAGGCATGCAGTGCTGGCTTGGGGCTCTGTGTGAGCGAGGCGCAAGGAAGGAGGGAGAAGCAAGTGCAGAGTGAGACGACCGTGAAGAGACAGAGAAAAGGGGTACCGGTTACGTGCGATTCATTGCCCAGGAGTAGCTGCATCCCCTCCTCCGATAACTCAGCACTCTGCGGGCTGTTACACAGTGACGTTTGTTGTAATCTGGAACAACAAACTGTGAGGAAAGACCTTGAGATTGCACGCCGCTGTGTTTGTGAACGTTATCATTGTGCCATCAGCCCTGCGCTGTAACATCAGTACCAAGTCACCCATTAAACTGCTGCCCTGAGGTTAACCCTACCCGTGGAGAGTTTACCATCTCAGCTGCATTGTCATCAACCCTAGAGGAACTGTACTGTTGTGGCGCCCCTGTGACTAGGCGCCACAGGGAAGTATTACACTATAACAGTAAATGTGTTTTTCCCTGTAAGTTGTCAGTTCAGGGTTAAACCTGTGGAGCCTGTACTTGCACACACTTAAGACTAGGCCACTTAGAATAGGGGGGACTGGTTATTTAGTAGGTCCCAAAAGGGGATGGAGCCTAGGCTAGAGTGAGAGAAGCAGGAAGTTAGTGAGAGTTTTTAGTTAGTTAGTGCTGGGAAAGCAGTCAGGAAGGACAGGCCTGACAGCACAGCCAACAGGAGGGAGCCCCATCTTCAAGTGGGGGCCCAGGACAGAAAGCAACGGGCCAGGAATGGTTGGAGCCAGCTGGTCGCATTGAGGGAACACCGGCAACGCCGGAAGCCGAGGCAGATAGAAGTTCAGCTCTATGATAACCAGGGCACAGAATCGGTTTCCCGACCACCCGTGATCTCCCCATCCAAGCTGCCATCAGTCCCGGTGTCCAAGTACCCCTAGCCCTGGCTGCATCACTGCAGCGGCGGCCATTATTAGCCATGACCCGCGAGGGGCATCATGATAGCTGCCTCTTGCTGTATACTGTGGGCTGTGTGGCTGCCTCTTGCTGTATACTGGGGTCTGTATGCTGCCTCTTGCTGCATACTGGGGGCTGTGTGCTGCCTCCTGCTGTATACTGGGGGCTGTGTGCTGCACCTTGCTGCATATTGGAGTCGGTGTATGGCCTCCAGCAGTGTGCGACCCCCTGCAGTATACTGGGGATGGTAACTAAGTGTTCTTAGTCAAAACAAAACAGAATGATTATTGTGCACATAATAAAATATCCTAGAGGAGGCGGAGCCATATGCATTCATAATGGGGCGGGGCTATCTTTGCACATAGGCTAACATCACAATTAAGGGGCGTAATAAAGGGTGGCAGAGCCACATGCATCCATGAAGGGGCAGGGCTATAAAGGGTAGAGCCATGAAGGGGCAGGGCTATGTGGAGAGGCAGGGTTATGAAGTGGGCAGGGCTACCTGGAGGGGGCAGAGCTATGATACATACATAAAGAGGTGGGGCTAACCAGTGGGGTGGAGCTATGTAGAGGGATGGAGATATAAAGTGGGAATGGCATCTGTGGCCATTAACTGTTCATAATAAACCTTGCATCAAAAACATCTAAAGGAGTGTGCAACTTTGTATCCATATTTGTATTTACTGGGATTGAAGAAATCCTGTTAGTTGGCACCTCCACTCACCACCTACGCGGTGTGCACACCATTATACCCTATTGACTATATATATACACACACACTGTATATATATACCAGGATGGGGGGACTGAAGAGAAGGGGGGGGGCATTTTTTATGTCTTTGTAGGATTTAGAATGCTACGAAGGTCCATTCATCTGACCAATGTGTGGGGGGGAAGGAGGTCCAAAGTCAAAATTTCGCACTGGGGGCCATTGAACTCTAATTATATCACTGCTTACAAGTGCCTTCAGTATTACAAAAAAATGTATGAGAGGAGTCTACACTATAAAACATTTTCTAAGTCATTTGCAACTACTGATTCAATAATTAATTCAACAAATTTATTTCATATGCTTGCAAGAAAAAGTACATTTTCTGCATAAATGTGGAGATTTGTAGTGATGACATGGCTTTAGGAAGCAAACTACAAATAAGAGGAGAGATATAAAAGAATCGATGAGTATATGTTCTGATATGATCTTGCTGGTAAAGCATGTAAAACTTGTAGATCAGTAACAACATAAATCTTCCCTCTTAAAGCACCACTTCAGAGGGTTCTTTTCTTGCACCGCTGGAGTGGTGTTTTAAAGCCCCACTACAGCATTTTTTTTTGCACCGCTGTAGTGGTGCATAAATATAAGCAGGGGCGTAACTACAATAGGTGCAAGGGTTGCAATCGCACCTGGGCCCTGCAGCCTAGGGGTGCCCCAAAAGTCCCTTTGGCTTATAGAAAAAGACTAATACTATTAAAGATTTTCAATAATTGGGGGCCCCATTAGAGCTTTCGCATCGGGGCCCCTGGGCCTGAAGTTACACCACTGAATATAAGTACCCTGCCCCTGGAGTTACACTCACCTACCTCAACTTACATTCTTTTCCAGGAGTGCTCTGGTTAGGCTTCAGTGAAAAGTGACCTGCTCACAGCTCCAATGTTTCATGGAGTGTGCAGGAGGTTACTTTTCAATATACTGTATCTCTATGATGGGAGCCTCATTCTAGCCCTCACAGAGATGCATTGAGTGCATGGGATTTACTTTCTGATTTGCAGCCAGTCAAAAGCTACAGGCACAAGATGGCGAAATGGAATATGAGAGGAGTCATTAAAGTATGAAAACAACAGATGGTGAGAATAAGACAGGGGGCTGGGGACTTACATTTAAAGCCCCACTACAGCAGCGAAACAAAACAAAACAAAAAAAACTGCTACAGTGGTGTTTTAAAGGGACTCTGTCAGATCATTTTTCAGTTTGATACTAATATGTAAAACACGTAAAAATCATTACTGTACCCTCTGTAGTTTTCTTGCTATAAGCATCTTCGCACCCTGCAGGCAGATGGCTGCACTAGTGTGGTCCATTACTTGAACTGCTGACAATAGTATGTAAATGTTAATTAAATATTCAAGCTGGTATTCCTTCCCTCCCCTCTGTGCTAAAGTCAGTCACTGAAAATTTCAGGCTTGAGCAAGTTGCTTGTGAGGGGGAGAGAGGGGAGAGGGAGAGATAGGAGAGAGGGGAGGTGGTTGTTGCTTTGAGCACAAGATGCAACTGTTGTCGTAAGATCACTACAGTGTGTGCTATCTGTGAGAGATTTCTGTGTGTTTGTATGATAATTTGTTTTCCTGCATACATGTAATGTGTGTATCTGCTGAGCAATTAGACAAATGTTCATATAAACACATAAAAATTTCTCAGTCAGCACACACTACACATATACCTCATATACCACAATGACACATGCTGGAGGGAAATGAAGATGTCATAGCTGCAGCTGCTTGACTTCTGCTAAGAGCAACATCTTTCCCCTCCTCTCCTCTGCAGTGAGTGCAAACAAGACAGGATCCACTGCCTGAGAGAGCAGCACAGACAGGAGGATACAAAGTCACCATGTGAGTGAGTTCAACTGAACTTTCTTTGTGTGCTTGCAGAGGAGGGCAGTGCATAGGGCGTGTCAGTGATGTCACTACATGAATATTCATTCCCTGTGGAGTGGGGAGCAGAAAAGTAAATGATCACTGTTATGATTGACAGATGGAATGAATGTCTTTTGTTTTACAGTTTAGAGGATAGGGGGTGAGTATAAATAAAATAAATAATATAAATATATATACATAATATAATATAAATATAAAATAATATAAATAAAATAAATAATATAAATATAAAAATAATATAAATATAAATTAATATAAATAAAGAAATACATGAATAGAGAAAGCTTCACCAGAGGAATTAGAAAATTATATCAATAATAAATGATTTTTGACCTGACAGATTTCCTTTAAATCTAAATCTACAGATCCCTGATACTCACCTCTGGCAACTTCACTTTTTCAAGCGTTGCTCAGCAGAGCTAAGTAACCTGCTGGCAGCTCCGGGGTTTCATGGAGCATGCTGTAAGTCACACTTCAATACATCTCTACAAAGCCTCATTCTGGCCTCGTTCTGGCTCTCATAGATATGCATTGTGAGATTTTGAGACATAGCTTCTGACTTCTGGCCAGTCAGAAGTTATAGGCATAATGTTGCGCCGTTTATAAGAGGTGAAGGCTCTAGATGGTGAGTAAAAGACCAGGGGTAGTGGGTTTACATTTTAAGTGCCACTTCATTGATGACAAAAACCTAAACACTGGAGTTGTGTTTTAAAGAGGTTGTCCACTACTTTCACATTAATGACCTATTCATGGGATATCCAGAAATCTAACATGTCTAGTGCTTGTATGATCCGCGCTGCTGTCAGGATGAAAGACACGGGAGGCAAGGCTCCTTCAAAGATGCTCCTTTATTCTCTATGTGCTTCGGTGCCGTCCCTGCACCTTCCTCAGGGGTACAATGGAAGGTGCAGGGACAGCACCAAAACACGTAGGGAATAAAGGAGCATCTTTGAAGGAGCCTTGTCTTCCGTGTCTTTCATCCCAACAGCAGCGCGGATCATGCAGGTTCTAGACCTTTTGGATTTCTGGATACAACATCACTTTGCACATGGAAGTGCAGATCCAGCGACAGCTGTCCATGCGAGCATACTGGTTGTGGGTATTCACAACTAGACCAGGTGAGCACATATAGTCACGGTAGAATTATCTTATCGAAATGATAAGACCCACTTTCACCTTTTCGTCTCCTTTTTGATCTACATATTCATGGGATAGGTTATCAATGTCTGATTGGCCAGGGTCACCCAGCACCCCCACCTATCAGCTGGTCTCAGTGCTAGCGGTGAGCTATAGATGGCCGGAAAATGCTCAGTTCCAGAGCTCCCCTGTCATGTGATAGTGGCCACAGCTGAGTACTACAAATATGCCTCCTATTTCAAATCAGTAGGAGGCGATGTGATGTGCTGTACACGTATTGTAGGTAAATTAGCTCAAAATACAAATGTAACATTTGCTGAGGATATTATCACTGGCATGATATATTTGTTACTATAGCTTATGTAAAAAAAAAACATTTAGGAAGAGAATACATTTTCATGCCAGAGTAATCTTAGCATACATCAATAAAGACTTTGTCATTTGTGTTATTTTAACCGAGAACAAATTCACAGTACTTAGCATAACCAGTAGGAGTTGTTTCTCTTGACTCCAAAAGCCACAGTAATCCGAGTATGCTTCAGGTCACATATTTCTCCAAACTCTTGACAATATTGTATTAAAGGGAACCTGGACCTCTAAAAATGAGCCCCCAGGCTCTTTTAACCTGTCCCTGCACCATGTTAATACATTTCTAGGCATCCCTTTCTGTTATTAGTGCGCTATAGTAAAGTTTCTAAAAGTTGTTTTAATACCTGTAGATCTGCGGCTTCTCATTATTTGAGAAGCTGCAAAAGGGGGTCTTTTGTGCTTCTCCCCGCCGCCTGCTTGTAATTATTCATGCCCAGATGGGCGTGCTATAGAGCAGACAGGCTGTGCTTGAGCTGCAAGGAGCGGTAAAGCCGATATGACGCAAATCGCGTCATATCCGGCTTTGCCACGTCAGTACACCCATTAAGGTGTACTGCCGACCTCGTGCTGCTCATTGCGCATGCACGAGATGTGTTCACTGTACACCTAATGGTGTACTGACATGGTAAAGCCGGATATGACGCAATTTGCGTAATATCGGATTTACCGCCCCTTGCAGCCCAAGCACAGCCTGCATGTTCTATAGCACGCCCATCTGGACATGAATAATATACAAGCAGGCGGCAGGGAGAAGCACAAAAGACCGCCTTTTGCGGCTTCTCAAATAATGAGAAGCCGCAGATCTACAGGTATTAAAACAACTTTTAGAAACTTTACTATAGCGCACTAATAACAGAAAGGGATGCCTAGAAATGTATTAACATGGTGCAGGGACAGGTTAAAAGAGCCTGGGGGCTCATTTTTAGAGATCAGGTTCCCTTTAATATGGGAACATATTCAAATACAAATTAATATGAGAGCAACTCAGTAAGACATTTAAGTGAATAATAAAAAAGTGGTTAAGATGGTCCCATCATGTACTAATAGGAAGGCTGGGTGTGTAGGTACAATTAACTTATGGAAATTATTAGAATATACCATAGTTATAGCTATGAGAAGATGGAGAATAAAATTTCTCTATCTTGTCCATTGTGTCAGTGAAATTGGTCTGCACTCAGATGTCATCAATATACAGCCCGATAATTTCCATAGATTCATTGACTTGCATGGCTGAAAGCATTCCAATAATTGGATCAAACTCAGACATGCTATGAGTTTTTCCTTGGACCTTCTTGAGGAAAAAAAATGGTCATGTTTGCAACCCCATTTTGCGACATAAGTAAACATCTTTCCATTTTCATTGTGAAAAAATTGCAATTCCACCATTGTTTTTTGAGTTTTGTTTCTGATTTTCAATTTTAGCACAGGGCAGTTTCTGCATTACACATTTGCACAATTCAGTCTGACCTTCTTTTCTCTAGTGCCACTCATTAATTTACATTTCTTATATATACAGTAGTGTCGCGGCAGATATCCTATTCTTGTAACTAAAAATAAAGGAGTCAATGAAGATGGAAAACAGACAATATTTGGCGTGCACAGCAAGTGGCGGTCAGCCACTAAACCATACCAGAGAGAAAACAGGGGGAGCCAGCACAGCCAAAAATTGCTGAAAAAATAAATGTGTAAGTATACCTGTCACTACCATACTGCATACAAATAAAGACATTTCGCAAACGATTATAGAAATAATCTATTGAGCCGCTCTCCTACGTCAAGGAATGTCTCAGATAGAGTGGTCCTACTCTACATATTTTTAAATTTTTGATGTGTCAGTAGACAGCATAATATCATATAAAATAAAGAGGACCATATAAAGCTAACACTCACCTATACAAGTCAGACAATGCTTCCCAAGGTGCCAAAAAACTTTTTTGCACTTTTTATCAATTTCGGGTGCAGTTGGGTCCCATGGGGAGCCATTCATCTAGTGATGCAGAGGCATTGTACTGTGCGGCCCATTTGGTCAGGCAGCAAGAACAAGTGGGTAGCTTTCAGACACTCAGCATCATATGTATCAGTGTGAATGGTGTCATATGCAAGCCCATTATGTGCATGGCAAGTCGCCTCCCACACCTTGTTGTAGGCTGAGGTGATTTATTAGCTTGCACCTGGGCTTGCTTTACATAGTGGGGTCTGACTGCATCCTGCAAGTGCAGTGTTGGTTTTTGTTTTTGGCATCGATGGTAAGTTTTTTCTGATGCTGCTTTTTCTAAGGCTGGTTTCTAAGGCCTCCGGCACGTGTGTGGTCCGTGCCGACACATGCCGGAGGCACGGACATACGGGGACACATGATCCCCTATAGACAAATTCACTCTTCCGTGTTTCCGCACGGACCGTGTCTCCGTGTGGAGCACATGCGTGTCCACGGCGACAAGTCCATGTTTATGTGGAGCCACGGACCGCATTTACGTCCAAACGTGCATGGACCACGGACAACAGTGAAAAGCCTGAAAATAAAAAATTTCATACTCACCTCGCTCTAGCGCTGACAGCTCCTCTCATTTCTGGTGCCGCTCATTAGGGCTCATGAATATTCACTTCACTGAGCCCAAAAGCGGACCGGAAGAGAGAGGAGCAGCAGTGCAGGAGGGAGGTGAGTATGCGGGTGACAGGCTGTCCGTGTGCTATCCACAGCCCCACGGATAGCACATGGACTGCACACATGTATCACACGTCTGTGACACATGTGTGCATGCCCCGGCCCCAAACGGCCATGTTTCACACGTCTGTGGTGACACGGATGTGTGAAATCGGCCTTAGTAGTTTCCATACAGCATTAACCCCTAACACAGCATTAACCCCCTAATCCAGCATTGACCACCTAACATTGCATTAACCCTCTAACACAGTATTAACCCCCTAACAGTATTAAACCCCTAACCCAGCATTAACCCCTGTAACCCAGCATAACCCTACACAGTATTAACCCGCATTAACCCCTACACAGCATTAACCCCTAACACAGCATTAACCCCCGTACAGCATTAACCCCTACATAGCATTACCCCTAACACAGCATTAACCCCCTAACCCAGCATTAACCCCTAACACAGCATTAACCCCATACAGCATTAACCCCTAACACAGCATTAACCACCTAACCCAGCATTAATTCTCTAACCCAGCATCAACCCCTAACATAGTATTAACCCCATACAGCAATAACTCTTAACCCAGCATTAACCCCTAACCCAGCATTAACCCCCTAACACAGTATTAACCCCCTAACACAGCATTAACCCCTAACACAGCATTAACCCCCTTACCCAGTATTAACCCCTTAACCCAGCATTAACCCCCTAACCCAGCAATAGCCCTACACAGCATTAATCCCCATACAGCATTAACCCCTACACAGCACTAACCCCTAACACAGTATTATCCCCCTAACAAAGCATTAACCCCTAACAGCAATAACCCCCTAACCCAGTATTAAGCCCTTAACCCAGCATTAACCCCCTAACCTATCACTAACTCTGTAACCCAGCAATAACTGTACACAGCATTAAACCCCATACAGCATTAACCCCTACACAGCATTAACCCCTAACACAGCAATAACCCCCTAACCCAGTATTAACCCCTTAACCCAGCATTAACCCCCTAACACAGCAATAGCCCTACACAGCATTAAACCCTACACAGCATTAACCCCTACTAGCCCCCTGGCTAGCTTCCCCCCCACTTCGTAAAGACAGCAGATTTTGTCTTATGGATGGGAGGATTAAAATTTAATTTAAAAAAGTAATATTCCCTCTGGGAGGAGCAGGTGCAGGGGCCCCATCTGGCAGCGTCCCAGTACTCAATGGATACTGGGATGCTGCACCCAAAACCCCCCTTCCTCCCACATCCCCATATCCACATCCACCCCCGGGACCTGCTGCCTCCACATGGCTATTTTGCATAGCATGCAAATTAGCCATGTGGACCTCAGTGGCCCCCCTCCTGCTCAGGGCCCTGGTTCATTGCAACGTCTGCGCATGGGATATGTCCGCCCCTGATCATACTGAAAAATGACCTGACAGAGTTCCTTCAACTGAATAATAATAATTCAGTTGACACGATCAAAGTTTTGGTCACAATTTTCTAATTTTGTTTTTTGCTTGCCAAGCTGACATTTTCATTGATACCATTTTTAAATACCACATAGAATGTTTGGATCAATTTTTATTGCATTTTTAATGAGGTGTGGTGACCGAAAAACTGCAATACTGGCATTTTGAGTCTTTACTGCATTTACAGCACAGGTTAATTACGGTAATTTAATATCTTGATAGACTGGATTTTATGGTCTTCATATTTTTTAAACGTTTTTTTTATTTGTTTTAATTTTTTTCCTTTATATTTTTACTTGTGGCTGGGCTTCACAGAATTACTAAGGGCCGCTTCACACTGCGGCATGATCTGGTCCGGTTCTGTCTGGGAGGACCCTGACAGCCGCAGACCGGATCTGCATACAGGACTGGGGGGCTATTATGCCCTCCGGTCCTGTGTGCAGCGCACGCAGCTGTAGCCACTGACAGATCAGGACCGCAACGCCCGCGGTCCTGACTTATCAGCAGCGGGAACTGTGTGCGCTGCACACAGGTCCGGAGGGCATAATAGCCCCCTAGTCCTGTGTGCTGATCCTGTCTGCGGCTGACAGGGTCCTCCCGGACAGAACCGAACCAGATCATACCGCAGTGTGAAGCAGCCCTAAGATAGCCACCACAAGGGCCTTCAGAAGGTCACCAGCTGCTATGGGAACACATCAGTACCCTGCGATCATGTCCCAAGTGCCAATAAGAGCCAGTGCATACACCAGCAAACATTCTATGTAAATGCCCCTTTCAGACATTGTCAGCAAGATCTACAGTGCTTTGTAAAAGTATTCACCCCTTTTGGCATTTTACACCTTTTGCTACCTCACATCCTGGAATTTCACAGTTTTTTTTTTGTATCAGTTCATGTAAAGCTACAACTGTTAATATTTGGTTTTCTTTTCATTTTGAAGCAAACAAAATAGGACAGTATTTAGTCAGTACTTTGGTGCTTCCTTTGATGGTAATTACAGCTGCAAGTCACTTTGGATAAGTCCCTATGAGATCCTTACATCTTGCAACTAGAGAAATAATGGGAGTATAGGTGTATCACGGTCCGCGCTGCTCCAGTGTACAAAAAAACTCACCAAAGAGTCAGATAATCATCAGTCAGATTTCCATCCTTTTATTACTTCTTCCAATGCGTTTCGGCGCCCCACCTGGCGCCTTCCTCAGGGATATTACAATGCTCATTACAGTGGGGGTTTTTATAGCCCCAAGCCTTACAATAAAGAGGTGTTGTCTGTTTACTAATGATGTCATTCTCATCATCACAAATGGGAGGATCTCCACATTTTGGCGCTTCTTTCACAAAAAACCAAAAAATACAGCTCAAAATCATCATATAGAGTGCCCATTGCAGTAAAAAATATCAATTAAGGCTCACATGATCGAATTTAAAAGAAATGGTATATGTAAAAGCAAAAAAAATGTGAAAAAGATCGATCTCCACAGAACGTTTACAAGCAAGAAAAATTCCTCTCTGTTTGCATGGGAGTAGAACCTGAGGTTCCCAAGTATGTATATAAGTATTAAAGTGCTTAGTGCCTAGCGCCACCTAAGATTTTGTTAGTGAGACTATATATGAATAGTGGAACTCCATTGTTATAAAACAATGGTAATTTATCTTAAAAAAGGTCTAAAAAAACGTTGGAGTATAAAAGAATGGGAAAATATA
>JARQOC010000004.1:218278747-218308162 GCA_033576535.1 Allobates femoralis | reverse complement strand
GTGAGTTACCTATGTAGGTGTGGGTGGGTGTTTGAGGGCATTGTTAGGGATAATACTTATGCAGCACATCACCATCCCAGGTGCCATCTGGAGGAGATGGGGATGGGCTGACAGCCCGCGGAGTCGGAGCAGTAGAATGTACCCATCTGCGTCACCTAATTCACACCACGAAGGGTGATTGTAGTGCGTGGCCCATGCCACCCATGTACGATGTATATGGACTAGGGATGAGCGAGTACCGCATTATTCGTGCTCGCTATACTCGCAACGAGTAGGCAGCGGTACTCGCTACTCGTTGCGAGTATAGCGAGTACGAATACTTTCGCAGTGTATCTATGGATACACTGCAAAAGTAGCCTAAAAGTTAATAAAAGTTGTTAAAAAATAATAAACTTACATACTCACCTTCCGACCACTGCACCGGGACCTCCAGAGAAGCTATCCAATTGCTGGAAAAAGACCTTTCACTACCAGCCAATCAGATGGCCGGTAGCGATCTGGCCAATCAGATGGCGCCACGTCACAACTACGTCATCGCTAGCGGCCACCTGATTGGCCAGTTTGCAAGGTCCTGGTAGCACATCTAGGACCTTGCAAATTGGCCAATCAGGTGGCCGTTAGCGATCACGTGGTTGTGACGTGGCGCCATCTGATTGGCCAGATTGCTACCGGCCATCTGGGATGCCACAGTCCTGAATTATCACATTTCGCGACTTTTAGCGCTAGAAATGTTGCCTTTCCGGCTGGTGGAGATGGAAGCATTCCGCGACCTGATGGCGGCTGCTGTCCCACGTTACTCGGTCCCCAGCCGCCACTATTTCTCCAGATGTGCCGTCCCCGCATTGCATAACCACGTGTCCAACAGCATCACACGTGCCCTGAACAACGCTGTTTCAGTCAAAGTCCACCTAACTACAGACACGTGGACAAGTGCTTGTGGGCAAGGCCGCTACATCTCCTTGACAAAACACTGGGTTAATATTGTGGAGGCTGGGACACAGTCTGAGCGAGGGACGGAACACGTCCTTCCCACAGCAAGGATAGCAGGCCCTACCTCTGTCAGGGTTTCACTGACACTCTAAAGCTCCGGAATGTCATGCTCTTCAGCCTCCTCCTCCTCCTGCGCATCCTCATCCACTGTACCCTCCACACCAGTCCCAAGCTGGAAGCACTGCAGCACTGCCTCCGCGAAGCGGCAACAGGCTGAGCTGAAGCTAGTCTGCATAGGTGACAAACCCCACAATGTAGAAGAGGTGTGGACAGCTCTGAAAAAGCAGGCAGATCACTGGCTCACACCTCTGAACCTAAAGCCAGGAAAGGTCGTGTGTGACAATGTCCGGAATCTGGTGGCAGCTTTCAGGCGAGGCCAGCTGACGCATGTTCCATGCGTGGGCCCTGTGCTCAACCTGGTGGTTCAGAGGTTTCTAAAGTCATACCCAGAGCTGTCTGAACAGCTGGTAAAAGTTCGCCGTCTGTCTGCACATTTTCGCAAGTCACCTGCTGCCTCAGCCGTCTTGCCGGCTTTCAGCACCGTTTGCGCCGACAGACTGGTGTGTGATGTCCCCACGCGTTGGAATTCAACTCTGCACATGTTGGTCAGGATATGTGAGCAGAAGAAGGCAGTTGTGGACTACCTGCATCACCTAAGCCATCGGGAAATGGGTCAAACTCCACACATAACACCTGAGGAGTGGAGATGGATGTCGGACCTATGTACCGTCCTCCAAAACTTTGAAGACTCCACCAAGATGGTGAGCGGCGATGACGCCATTATTAGCATCACCATACCACTACTCTGCCTTCTAAAACGGTCTCTGCTGAAAAACAAAGAGGATGCATTGCTGGCCGAGCGCAATGACTTGGAGCAAGAAACAGTAGTGGGTGTGGGTGAAAACACACAGCCCAGCCTCATCTCATCATAACGTGCAGTGGAGGACTATGACGAGGAGGAGGAGGATGAAGACATGGAGCAACTCTCTGGCCAAATTGAGGATATGACATGCACACCAGTCATACCCTCGATTCTGCGTGGCTGGCCAGAGGACAGAGGAGATGAGGAGGAGGAGGAGGACAGCATGTTCAGTTATCATGTTGGTCTGGATACTGAAGTGATGGCTGTTGAGAGTCTGGCGCACATGGCTGACTTTATGGTAAGCTGCCTGGCTCGTGACCCTCGCGTTCACAACATCTTGGCCGACTATCAGTACTGGTTGGCAACACTGTTAGACCCACGCTACAAGGAGAACTTTATGTCTCTCATTCCTGAGGCGGAGAGGTCAGCCAAAATGCAGCATTTCCAGAAGGCCATAGTCACGGAAGTAGGCAAATCATTCCCTTCACAATACGCTACCGGCATAGGTCAGGAATCGGTGGACAACCAAGGCGTACAGCCGAGAGGGGCACAAGTCCAATCCGCCAGAGGTAAGGGAACAGTCTTTACGATGTGGGACAGTTTTCTCAGCCCCTCACGTACCACAGCCCCTGAGGTGCGGGGTAGTGCCACAAGAAATGCTAAGTTTGGCCAGATGCTGAAAGAGTACCTTGCAGATCAAACAACTGTACTGCTAGATTCCTCTGTGCCTTACAATTATTGTGTCTCCAAGCTGGACAGGTGGCATGAATTGGCTCTCTACGGCTTGGAAGTCCTGGCCTGCCCTGCCACTAGCGTTTTGTCAGAGCGTGTTTTCAGAGCCGCAGGTGGAATCATTACTGATAAACGCACCCGCGTGTCAACTGAAAATGCTGACAGGCTGACTCTGATCAAAATGAACAAGGGTTGGATTGGGCCAGACTTCAACACACCACCAACAAATGACAACTGAATTTAAATTTTGTTATGGGAATTTGCAATGTACCTCCACTCACCCATGGGTACATACTTCTGGACTTCCGAGTGTCCAAGTGTGGGATCAGTAATGTCCGTGGACGTGTACTCGGCCTGGTGGTAGGAAGGAGGATCAGGTTGGGAAATGTGCGGTGCAGTATCACGGCTACTGACACTTGACCGTGTGGAAGACAGGGTGTTTGTGGAGGTGCCAATTTGACTTGAAGCATTATCCGCTATCCAAGTAACAACCTGTTGACACTGGTTCAAGAGCGGTGTACTGCAGCGGGCCCCAAGAATTTGGGACAGGACGTGTGAGTGAGTAGATGTGCCCCTTTCTTGTTACGAAATTAGTGCTTGCACACGACCTCGGCCTCTGCCTGCACCACCATCACGTTCACTTCCTTGTTCCTTGCCAACGCCCTTGCGCATTTTGCTTGTATACAGCGACACCAGTCTGGTGACTGTAATGGTCACAGGAGAGTAGGATTTTAGTCCCTAACCTGTATTAAGGTAGTAAGTACACCAGTCTGGTGACTGTAATGGTCACAGATTATTAGGATTTTAGTCCCTAACCTGTATGAAGGTATTAAGTACACCAGTCTGGTGAATGCAATGGTCACAGGAGAGTAGGATTTTAGTCCCTAACCTGTATCAAGGTATTAAGTACACCAGTCTGGTGAATGCAATGGTCACAGGAGAGTAGGATTTTAGTCCCTAACCTGTATCAAGGTATTAAGTACACCAGTCTGGTGAATGCAATGGTCACAGGAGAGTAGGATTTTAGTCCCTAACCTGTATCAAGGTATTAAGTACACCAGTCTGGTGAATGCAATGGTCACAGGAGAGTAGGATTTTAGTCCCTAACCTGTATCAAGGTATTAAGTACACCAGTCTGGTGAATGTAATGGTCACAGAAGAGTAGGATTTTAGTCCCTAACCTGTATCAAGGTATTAAGTACACCAGTCTGCTGACTGTAATGGTCACAAATTTTTAGGATTTTAGTCCCTAACCTGTATCAAGGTATTAAGTACACCAGTCTGGTGAATGCAATGGTCACAGGAGAGTAGGATTTTAGTCCCTAACCTGTATCAAGGTATTAAGTACACCAGTCTGGTGAATGCAATGGTCACAGGAGAGTAGGATTTTAGTCCCTAACCTGTATCAAGGTATTAAGTACACCAGTCTGGTGAATGCAATGGTCACAGGAGAGTAGGATTTTAGTCCCTAACCTGTATCAAGGTATTAAGTACACCAGTCTGGTGAATGTAATGGTCACAGAAGAGTAGGATTTTAGTCCCTAACCTGTATCAAGGTAGTAAGTACACCAGTCTGCTGAATGTAATGGTCACAGATTTTTAGGATTTTAGTCCCTAACCTGTATCAAGGTATTAAGTACACCAGTCTGGTGAATGCAATGGACACAGGAGAGTAGGATTTTAGTCCCTATCCTGTATCAAGGTATTAAGTACAGCAGTCTGGTGAATGCAATGGTCACAGGAGAGTAGGATTTTAGTCCCTAACCTGTATCAAGGTATTAAGTACACCAGTCTGGTGAATGTAATGGTCACAGAAGAGTAGGATTTTAGTCCCTAACCTGTATCAAGGTAGTACGTACACCAGTCTGGTGACTGTAATGGTCACAGGAGAGTAGGATTTTAGTCCCTAACCTGTATCAATGTAGTAAGTACACCAGTCTGCTGACTGTAATGGTCACAGATTATTAGGATTTTAGTTCCTAACCTGTATCAAGGTATTAAGTACACCAGTCTGGTGAATGCAATGGTCACAGGAGAGTAGGATTTTAGTCTTTAACCTGTATCAAGGTAGTACGTACACCAGTCTGGTGACTGTAATGGTCACAGGAGATGAGGATTTTAGTCCCTAACCTGTATCAAGGTATTAAGTACACCAGTCTGGTGAATGTAATGGTCACAGAAGAGTAGGATTTTAGTCCCTAACCTGTATCAAGGTATTAAGTACACCAGTCTGGTGAATGCAATGGTCACAGGAGAGTAGGATTTTAGTCCCTAACCTGTATCAAGGTATTAAGTACACCAGTCTGGTGAATGTAATGGTCACAAATTTTTAGGATTTTAGTCCCTAACCTGTATCAAGGTATTAAGTACACCAGTCTGGTGAATGCAATGGTCACAGAAGAGTAGGATTTTAGTCCCTAACCTGTATCAAGGTATTAAGTACACCAGTCTGGTGAATGCAATAGTCACAGGAGAGTAGGATTTTAGTCCCTAATCTGTATCAAGGTATTAAGTACACCAGTCTGGTGAATGTAATGGTCACAGGAGAATAGGATTTTAGTCCCTAACCTGTATCAAGGTAGTAAGTACACCAGTCTGGTGACTGTAATGGTCACAGATTAGGATTTTAGTCCCTAACCTGTATCAAGGTAGTTCGTACACCAGTCTGGTGACTGTAATGGTCACAGGAGATGAGGATTTTAGTCCCTAACATGTATCAAGGTAGTATGTACACCAGTTTGGTGACTGTAATGGTCACAGGAGAGTAGGATTTTAGTCCCTAACCTGTATCAATGTAGTAAGTACACCAGTCTGCTGACTGTAATGGTCACAGATTATTAGGATTTTAGTTCCTAACCTGTATCAAGGTATTAAGTACACCAGTCTGGTGAATGCAATGGTCACAGGAGAGTAGGATTTTAGTCCTTAACCTGTATCAAGGTAGTACGTACACCAGTCTGGTGACTCTAATGGTCACAGATTAGGATTTTAGTCCCTAACCTGTATCAAGGTAGTACGTACACCAGTCTGGTGACTGTAATGGTCACAGAGTAGGATTTTAGTCCCTAACCTGTATCAAGGTAGTACGTACACCAGTCTGGTGACTAATGGTCACAGGAGATGAGGATTTTAGTCCCTAACCTGTATCAAGGTAGTACGTACACCAGTCTGGTGACTGTAATGGTCACAGATTAGGATTTTAGTCCCTAACCTGTATCAAGGTAGTACGTACACCAGTCTGGTGACTCTAATGGTCACAGGAGATGAGAATTTTAGTCCCTATGTCCTAACCTGGATCAAGCTAGTAAGTACAACAGTCTGGTGACTGTAATGGTCACAGAAAAGCTTGGACTCCGATCTGGATCACCCTGCCTATATCCTCCGAGATTAGTACTGAGAAGGACTGTTGTGGTCAGCTCAGCAGCAGTTTGCAGCCCTGCTCCGGATCTACCTATGTGGGCCGCAAATCTGTCCCTAAGCAGCAGCAGACACTCTCCCTACACTCACTGTCTGGATGCCTGTGTGCAGAGCACAGCGCGGCCGGGTCTTATAAAGGCTCGGTCACGCTGTACAGGCCGGCCAATCACTGCAATGCCACAACTAACAGGGCTGTGGCATTGCAGTGGTCTGCCAGCCAATCCCTGCACGTGGGCTGCCTCTCAAAAGAGCGCCAACATGCAGAGATGACGACCACGAGCACAGCACGAGTATCGCGAGATTACTCGGTGCTCGCCGAGTAGCCCAAGTACAGTGATACTCGTGCGAGTACCGAGTAGTGGCGAGCATGCTCGCTCATCACTAGTAAGGGCCACTTTACACACACCAACTTATCTGTCCAACTTCTGAACAACTTACTGGTTGCAGTGAAATCATGGACACATTGCTCCATTTTGTGGCTGTGTACAAATGGAACAATGTGTCCATGATTTCACTGCAACCAGTAAGTTGTTCAGAAGTTGGACAGGCAAGTTGGTGTGCGTAAAGTGGCCATCAGGCTAAGGCCAGTTTCACATCACGGCATGATCAGGTCCGGGGCTGTCCAGTGTGAAACAGATTTTGAAACAGAACCGGAGGGCAAATATGCCCTCCAGTCCGGATTGCAGCCGGATTCCACATATCGCAGCCGCAGCTGCTGAAATCTCTGCAGGGGACAGCTCCAGGTGCTGAAGTTTAGCAGCTCGCTGCTAAACTCCAGCACCCGGTGTCTGGCTCCCGGATCCGATTTTATGCCGGATCCGGTGCGATCCGGCGCAATAAACCCCCATGTTAGGAGGCGCCGGATCCGGGAGGATCCGATTTGTGCCGATTTTTCCCCTGAACGCAAAAATGCTGCAAGCAAAGCTTTTGTGTGCGGGAGAAAAATCCGAATTCTCCCCAATCCTCCCGGACAGATGGAAACCGGATGGCAAATAGCTGCCATCCGGCTCCATAGGGCTGCATTAATGCAAAATCGGGTCCGGGGCTGTCAGGTTCACACCGGACAGCCACAAACCTGATCTTGCTGTAATGTGAAATCGGTCTTACATATACAGCACTTGATATAATAGTGACTTCACTTCTACTTACCCTACTATACACTATTTAACTCAATTTAACATTTTTAAGTATACTGTATATAGTTATAATACATACAATTGCAATTTATATCAGCTCATTAGTTTAGCAGGGCTCTGTCTGGTTCTTACCTGCAAGAAATCATAAATATTTTAATTTGTACTGTATAATTTTAATGAACAAGTAAATAAAGTCCTAATTTTTAAAACAATTAGCTGAGTTGTTTGTCATTGTTGTATTCTGTATTTAAATTTCGTGGCCCTGCACGAGATTTAAAGGGTATGTGGCTTTAATTATACTCAGAGCTTGCAAGTCTAGAGCTAGAGCTATTGAGTAACTTTTGACTTCCGATCAGTCAGATGTCACAGTCACAATATGGCGCCACGGGACCAAAGCAACGCTGAGAAAGGGTCACGCTGCTGATAGGAGAGTAGAAGACCAGGGGCAGGGGACATAGATTTAAAGCACCACTCCAGCAGTCAGATAAATAAAATGCTAGAGTTGTGCTTTAAGTATGTTGGTGCAATGTAAAATAATGTGGAAACGTTCAATGGGTATGAATACGTTTTCAATGCACTGTACATATACAGAATGACAATATTTAGTCGGAGATCTGTGGTGCAATCTGTTGGACTGTATATCCTGCATAATGGTTAAAACAATTTATTACTGCTGTTTTGCAACAACGTGTATCAGACAAAATAGAAATGGTGAAGTTCATAGTCAGCATAAATGAGTAGAGAAAGAGATAAATCAATTTCCATAGCAAAATAGCAAAATACAATCACATTAAAATTGATCAGCTGCAACATAAATTTTTAAATGAACCGCTGATGATTATATTATACATGGCAGGTTGAGCTTTATAGCTTTATACATATGAGATGACTGTATTGATTTTTTTTGCTTTGTTTTTATTTTGTAATTATGAGTATTATGGTAAACTAAGTAATTTTCTAATGGAAGTTAGAAAATGATTCACAAAAATTAAGTTCATACTTTGATTTATTAATACAAGTTATTCAAACCATTATCAAGTTTTATTTTATTGACGTTTAATGCTGTGGTCACAACTTTAAAGAGGACCTGTCACTTGTCATAAAATATGTTTGTCTGGTGTAAATGCCAATATTCTTCTGGTTCTGGCATGCATTGTTTATCTTTGGTTACTGCCCTTCTCCATTCCTCAGTTATGGCCCACTCTTGGTGTATGTAAATTTAGCTTTCTATAGCCAACTTGGCATGATCCTTGACTCTACTGTAGAAACCTTCTTGAGGACCAAGCATCACCAGCAACTGTTCATATTGCTTAGATATTTGGATGTGAAGAAAGATAAATACCTTATTAATTGGATACGTTTGTGGCGCCCCAGCAGTTTGACTGCCACAGATGGTATACCATTTTTGGGGAGAATTGAAGCACCCTCTGCTAGAAGCCTGAAGCATCCAACAGAATCCAAACTTCAATCAGGAAGCTGAGAACTGAAAAGGTCCCATCTGGCAGGTCCCAGTTTCTGGTTGGAGGGAAGAGTTACTATAGTAGGATGGAGGAAGGCAATGAGAGAGGTTCAGTCTGCAGCAGGCTGGAGGCTGTTTAGAGGAACCAGCTGCAGTACAGGTTTCCAGGCCCTAGGTTGCTGGTTTGCATGGCCCAGCAACAGAAACTGGAGGCTGCTAGGTCTTATGCCCAGTAGTCACACTCCGGTGGGACTTTCCGAGGCATCAGAACCTGTACTAAAGAGAGTGAAGATACCCACATGATTCTAATTGCCTGTTACCCATAGCAACAGAAGGGAGTAAAGGAAGAGTTCCCAAGCACCAAGAAACCTTAACTAGAAGAAGTCAGCAGGTAGGACACTATACCTCAGCCAGCAGAGCAGACTACAGATCTGCCCTGACTGGCTGGACCACGATCCTGGTGGTTCATGTAACCTGGACCTGTTGCAACAGCTTCATTAAAAAAGTAAAAAGCAAAGAGACTGCCTTGTGTGCCTCCTTCTCCACTGCATCATCACACCTACAGTGCTGTGCAAATTAATTAGGACAAAGCATTTTTTTAAGCAAAATCGTAAGTTGGTTACCAGTCAGTGATTCAAACCAGTTTTATCTGCTTTGAACAGGTGTGATTGTATAACCTTGAGTAACAAAATGTGGTCTGACTGGTTTTAGTCAGAAAATAAAAAAAACTTACAAGCTCTTGCACATGATCATCGTTATGTTAACAGCAGCGCTGGCATTCCCACAGTGGGGAGATGGGTGTATTCACTCCTACGGTGGTCCCACTGTGTCTCTCCAAGATCTGTCCCCTGTTTCTGGCTCCCGGCATGCGCACGCTATACAAGTCTCCCAAGGCATCTCTCGGTGCCCCACCGAGAAGTAGTTCTTAGCCCATGGCTGAGCTGAGATGCACAGAGTATTTAAGGCACCTTCCTCTATAGCAGGAGTCTGAGCAACGTGGTTTATGCTAGAGACAAGCTGCTAGTTCTCAGGTCCTGTTCCTTGTATTCTTTTCCTGTTCCTGTACCTGTGCCTATATATCCTGTACCTGTGTCCACTAACCTGTGCCTTTGTCCTTATCCTAGTACCTAATTCCCCTCCACCAGCCGTGCAGTCATAGCTGCTGAATCTGCCTCAATAATTTGTGCCACTATATCTGCGGCATCTTCCTGAACCAGCCATGCAGCCATACTTGCTGCACCTGCCTGAACCAGCCGTACCGCCATACCTGCTGCACCTTAGTTGCACCGCCATACCTGTTTCTCCTGCCTGAACCATGTATAGATTATATTATATATTAAGTATCCGCTTACCAATCATACCAGAGTTATTAAACCGTCTCCGAGGTTCTAGAATCTTCTCCAAGCTCTACCTCCAAGGTGCTTGTTATCTGGTCCATATATGCTCAGGTGACAAATGGAAAACCACCCTTAACACCTGTGACTGCCACTACGAGTACTGGGTAATGCTGTTTGGGATAAGCAATGCCCTGGCGCTCTTCCAGGAATTCATGAATGATATCTTCCGGGACCTTCTCTACTTGTGTGTGGTCATGTACCTAGACAACATTCTAATGTTCGACCCCAACCTATCTAAACACTTGAGAAATGTTTGCCAGGTCCTGCAGAGGCTGAAGGAGAATCACCTCTACGCCAAAATGAAGAAGTGCCCCTTCGAACGGACTTCCCTTCATTATCTGGGCTACATTATCTCTGACATCAGTTTGAAATTGGATCCAAAGAAGTTGTCGGCAGTTCTTAAGTGGCCTTGTTCTGATGGAGGGAAGGCGATGCATTGGCTCCTAGGCTTCCCTGTTCCTTCCCATCACAGCATTGACCTACATGGGAGCAAATCCTAAGCAGTGGACTCCTGAAGCGAAAAGTGATTTTTCGTCCTCAAGAAGGCCTTCTCTGGCACTGCATAGGTCGGAGATCAAAAAACAGTTCTTGAAAGTGGATACTTCTTCCTCTGGAGCTGATGAGGTCCTCACTCAGAAGTCTGCTACCGGTCGGATGGTGACCTGTGGTTACTTTTCCAAGGCCTTCCCTTCATGTGAGCACAACTACTCGATTGGTGACTAAGAATTGTTGGCGATTAAGATGGCTCTGGAGGAGTGGCGATACCTTCTGGAGTGAGTGGTGCATCCCATTGTTATCTACATCGACCACAAGAACCTGGCCTACCTCCTGTCAGCTCAGAGGCTGAATTCGCGCCAAGCCTGATGGTCTCTGTATTTTGCATGATTCAAATTTGTTCTGATTTCCAGCTGGCCGAAAAGAAATCAAAGCAAATTATATATCTGGATCCTTTCAGTCGGTCGACCTCAACATATCATTCAGCCCTTCAAAATGTTCACAATTTCCCTGGAAAAGTTGTCTTTGATTCCACCCAGTAAGATGTTCATCATGGAGGTGAACAGGAAGTGCATTATAGTGTGGTCTCTTGTCTAAGCTGGTTGGTCACGACAGACAGAAGAAGACTCCTCTCCTCATCTCAAAGCATTACTGGTGGTCAACTCTGTGTAAAGACATGGTGGACTTTGTTTCAGCTTGTCCTTCATGTACTCGCAAGAAAACCACTTAGAAGCTTCCCACTGGGCGTCTATTTTTCCCCTACTGGTGCCATCCCTTGCTTAGCAACATATCTCAATGGACTTCATTACAGGCCTGCTGGTGTATATTGACATTAGGCCAAAAATCCCTTCTCCTGTGGCTATCCCCTTCATCAACCCTGTGGCTGATGCTCTCATTAAGAAATTTTCCAAGATCTTGGTGGAGACCAAGGCTTCTCTGGAGCACTCCTCTGATGAAAAGGCATGTGGATAGGAGACGCCTGGATCCTCCTTCATTTTGGCCTAGAGACAAAGCATAACTCTCTTCCAGATGTATCCACTTTAAGATGCCTTCCTAGAAGATAAGTCCACATTTCATTGGTCCCCTCAAAGAACTTAAGTAGATCAATGCAATGTCCTATAAATTGAAGCTTCCAACCTCCTTATCTCTCCTCAAGCCTTATCATCCTGAACCGCTACTTCAGAAATCCTGGTACCTGGCCTTCTCTGGTCAAATAATACAAATTTGAGGTAAAAAACATCCTTGCTTTGAAGAACAGGGGAAGCTAGGACCCTTTTTTTAGTTGATCGGAATGGTTTTTGCCCTGAGGGGAGGTCATAAGAGCCCAAGGAGAAGATTAATTCATTGCTTCTCATGAAGAGATTTTTAGAGCCTGGAAAAGAGGGGGAATAAGGCGGGGGTACTGTAAGGCTGGCCACAGAACCAGCATCCCTGCAGCGGGAAAGGCATTATACTCACCCCTCTGATGGTCTACTGCATGTTGTACAGGTCACTTGGGAGCGTGCTTAGGATGCGCATGAAAAATGCTCCCTTCTCTTAAAGGGCCAGCATTTCCTACCTAAATGTGCTTCAAAGACTATGGCTGTGAAGCACAGAGTATTTAAGGACCCCTCCCCTTACGGGAGGTATCTGAGCAACTGATGTATACTAGAGACACGCGGCTAGTTCTCAGGTCCCTTTCCCTCTATTCTGTCCCCGTACTTGTGCCTGTATATCCTGCACCTGTGTCTGCTATCTCGTGCCTCTGTCCTAGGACCCGCCTAAATCCACTGAACCTGCCATGCCCCATGCCTGCTGCACTTGCCTGAACCTGCTATGCTGTTATACCTGCTGCTCCTGCCTGAACCAGTTGCATGACCATGCCTGCTGCACCTGCCTGAAACAGGTATGCTACCATACCTGCTGCACCTGCCTGAACCAGCCATGCCACCATTCCCTCTGCATCTACTTGTGTCAGCTGTCCAGTCTGTAACCAACTTCACCAGAGACTGTCCCTACCAGCATCCGTACCTGTTCCTGCATCCCTGACTCCTGGGGCCAGCACAAGCCTAACCTCACTATCAGGCTCTAATGGAGATGAGGTAGTTGCTTAGCTACGCCCCTACAGGTCGAGATTGTTACTGCGGCCAAGTGGGCCCACTCCCCAACGCTAGCACCTGCGAGTGTTATAATCGTGATGAAATGCTAGATACAACTGACTGCAGAGATACATTGAATGATTAGGATGCACCTCTGACAAAAGTGTCCCATACACATTAGATAGCAGTTGGCTGAACAACAGCTACTTTCCCGACTCTCCCATAGTCAGGAAAGGGACTGTCTATTGGAAATCCAACAGTCCAGGTCATAATTCCCCTCAACATCATCTGTTGAAGAAAAGATGGGAGGTCTGCATATATGACACACTTGGCTGATTCTACTGATAGTTGTAGGTTTGGCCAACTTAAGTTTAATGTGTATAGGGGCCTGAAGAAGACAATGTAACAACTGATAGCAAAAGCTTCAAATGTAAAGATGAGAGGCATAGTGTGTGAATGTATTGTGGACACAATAAACATATTATAACAATAGTCAGTACATTGAATAATAGTTGGAAAAGGAAACGCATCACTGTGCTGGCTCTTTATGAATTCTCTCTCAGCATTTTTTGTTATCTGGTCTTTCTTAGAGCATGTAGACATTGACCTTGTTTCTCATGGTTTTATGTTAGAAAGAGTTTAGGGGGATGATTAGAAAAGAGTAATGTGCTGTAGGAGGTCATACACAGAAAGGAATTTCAATAATGTGTTTAATTGAAGTTACAGAGCCAAGAGGGGGAGCGAAACAGGGTAACAGATAGTCAGTTTCAGGGCTGAGGTACCAGGGGAAAGATATTCTGGCAATTGCATGTGAAATAGCTCCAATTTTCATGTATATGTGAAGTTATAAACTTTTTTAAATAGCTTCCTACGGGTTAGAATACATAGCATGTTAGTGTATTAATTACCCCAGTAGTCTGCAAAATGACCAAGTTAAAATGAACAGAAGTTATGAGAAGTTGATGACTTTTCTTAGGCTAGGGTCACACTAGCGTTAATCTACCCCTGCGCTGAAAACTTAGAAATGTTCTGCTGAAGCGCATAGCGTTAACGTTATGTGCTTCAGCAAAACGCTGTCCCATAACAACCCTTTATAGTGTTTCCTGTGCGCTCCTAAAAAGCCGCTGCCCCGCAGCTCTGTGTGCGGCCGCTGGCAAGGTAAATAAAGGGTTACTATGGGGCAGCGTTCTGCTGAAGCGCATAGCGTTAACGCTATGTGCTTCAGCAGACAATTTCTACGTTTTCCGCGCAGGGGAAGATTGGCTAGGGTCACACATGGCAGTCCGTTTTTCTGCCTTTCCTTTCAAAAAATGATTCCGTTTTTGGAAAATGCTATGTTTGCATCCCAAACACACTATGCGTTAACACATGCTACCTATATGTACCATGCGTTAACGGATGCGTTTCCCATAGGGCCCCATGTTAAAAAAAAGCTATGTGTTTTTTTAATGCACCCAAAAACGCTGCTAACAGCGATTCTGGTGCTCGTTACAAAAACGCATAGCGTTTTTTTAGTGCACTTTAGACAATGCATTTTCGCGTTTGAGCCTATGGATCCGTTAACGGATCCGTTCTTCACAAAATTCTACGTTGAAAAACGGATGCTTTTAGCGGATCCAAGGCTAATGTGTGACCCTAGCCATGAACGCTAGTGTGACCCTAGCCAAAAGCTTCAGATTTGTTTTTAGAATTTTTGTCCAGGAATGTTCCTTTCTGACTAATTTACATAAAACTGTTCATGACTATAAAAATATGTGTGGCACCCCAAGGGTTAATGTGCCACAGAAACATTAACACAGGTTTACTCCGCACACAACACTACACTAGAAAGTGGGAGGAGCTTAGGTGGCACCTGCACTAGTGGGAGGAGCTAAGTTGTTTACCATAGAGCAGGAGTGACAGTTAGTTCAGTTTGAGTCTGGAGCAGGAGCAGAGCCAAGTAGAAGTGGAGGTCCTGAGAGGTCTGAGGAAAGGAGACAGAGGAACAGAGGAACATACGCGGGATAAAGAGTTACCCCAAAAACTTGACCCCGGGGAGGCGCTTAAGACGGATACCGGATCCGAGGCTGTGCCTGAGACAGACAGGACAGTAAACACCGGCATAGTGAAGGTCCACCATCTTCACAGCACCATAGCAAAGCAACACGGAGGAGTCAGTGACACAGAGAACTCAAGTTGCCCAGCATATTGGTACCCGTGAGCAGAGACAGGGCCAGCAGTACAGCTACAAGCAGCAGCAGGGCCACACACAGCGCTTAAGTAGGAAGCCAAGGACCCGGTCAGGGTGGGAGCAACCTGGTACAGACTCCGTGGACAATATTGTGTGATACCATCTGCAAGTAAAGACTTGGAAAACAACAGAAACCGTGAGTGTTTGTGATCCTTACACTGAAGCCCCACTTGCCCTCATATACTGCGATTACCTCTACTCTCATCATCTCTACTGCTACCCCTACTCTCCTGCAGCATCAATAACTATTCTCACAGATTTTAACTACTACTACCACTGCCCCGGGGAACCCAGTTCTGCCCACAGGAACTATTCTATCCAAGCTGCTATCCCATCATCCCGGAGGTTCTGCAGCATTACTGGCCGCATATAGTGGGTGGCGTCAAGAGTGACAAATCCCCTGTAAATAACCCCCATTTTATTGTGCGGGCCCGGGACACGGTTCCGGACCAGGACCGCCGTGACATCCCCCAGCAGTACACCGGTCCGGCACCGAGTACCCCGTCCCAGTGGGCTCCACAACCTGGCGTCACGAACAGGATCTACCGTGCCCGGTACCGGGCATTGTGTGCCGTGATTAGTGACTGTTTTAAATCTGCCGCCATTGCTGGGCGCGCGGCAAGCTGAATTGTAACTGCGCCACAGATACTGTAAAATTCAGAATTCGCCATTGCAGAGCGCGCGACGCGCGGGAAGAAATACCGCTCACCGCTCTGACGTCATCCGGAAGGGAAGAGAATCCCTGGTGTGCAGTGGAACCTTTGTTAGACATCCGGACGGAAGCGGAAGACGGAGGGCGGATATTAACTAAGGGGGCCCGAGATGTCGCAGGCCGATGCGCAAGGCGGCGATGGAGCAGCCGGTGGAGCTGCAGCGCCGGACCCAGCGAAAGTACCCGGCGGTGCAGCGGCGCAAGGAACAGCACCAATAATGCCATTCCTGATGCTGTATACTCCAGGGGCAATGTGGCTGCCCCAATACTCCGATGAGCCTAATACATTAACTGACTTTATGCTAAAGATAAAGGAATATTATGTGATGTACCCCCTCACTGAAGCCCAGCGTGTAGGAATGATAATGGGACAGTTAACGGGCAATGCACGGCGTGAGGTTGCGTCCTGGCTGGACACAGATAAGGACACTGTAGAGCATCTAGTAGCCAGACTGAAAGCAACATTTGAATCTGCTGCTGATACCCGGGCTAAGATGAGGTTCTTTGCATGCCACCAAAAACCTGAACAGAGTGCCAGAGACTTTGCCTTGAACCTGCAGGAAGCACTCAGAGTCCTTAAACTGGCAGAACCTGCTTTAGCCCCGGGAGCTGATAAAATGCTATTTGATCAATTCATAGAGGGCCTCCATTCCCCTTCCCATCGAGGACAGTTAAGCATGATACTGCTGCAGAACCCTGATATGACATTTACTGAGCTGAGAGATAGAGCTATCCGTTTGCAGCAGCTGGAAGAGCCACGGGAGCTACCCACTGTCCTGGACACTGCAGCAGCACCTCAGCAGCCGGCAGTGCCAGTGACATCTGCCATGTCAGCAACTGCTGCTGAGACTGGAGAACTGATTTCTAATGCCGCAATCAATCAAAAGCTAGATGCCCTGACAGACACCGTGATCTCCATGGCCAAGGTCATCAAGGAACTGCGAGAGTCAAAGCCTGCACCCAAGACCAAGTCGGCGACCATCAGAGAGGATGACCAGTGGACGAGGCCCAGAAGATACCCAGCAGCAAGAGGATGACCCAGCGATCGCTATCAACCAGATGGACAGCCCATTTGCCGTCGTTGCCAGAAACCAGGCCATCTTGCTCGTGAGTGTCCTTTAAACGACGATTCCCTGGGCAGGCGGGCCGCTTTCCAGGAATGAACACTCAAGGCCCCTCAGCCTGGTATGACAGATTCGTGGGAGGAAAACCGGTGATCCCTATTGTGTTGGATGGCATTCCCTTTAGTGCCTTGCTGGATACCGGGTCCCAAATAACATCCATCCCACATGTTCTTTATAAAAGGTACTGGGCTGATTCAGACATTACTAATGCGCCAGATGACTTTAACTTTGAGGTATGGGCTAGTAATGGACAGTTAATACCAAAGGTTGGGTTTAGAGAGATGAATATTCAGGTTGGGAAGGTAGAATTGCAGAACCAGGGTGTTATAATCATCGACGTTAACCGGCGAGAACGTGAACCCGTGATGCTGATAGGAATGAATGTAATTGAGAAATGTTTTTCCGAAGTGTTAAGTGTTTTGCAGCAAATAGCCGAGACTGCTGGAACTGGACAACAGAGGCTTCTGCACAAAGAGATCAAAGCTCTGATGTTGAAGCAACAGGTAGAAATCTCCGGAGGTGAGATCGGCAGTGTACGAGTAAGTGATTTAATACCCATTGTAATTCCTCCCAAAACTGAAATGTTGGTCTGGTGTAGAGCCGCAATAGGCATTAAAGGGCAAGACTATCAAGCCCTGGTAGAACCCGTGTACTCAGATAGCAGACCCACCATACTCACTGCTAGAGGAGTAGTTGACGTACACAGGGGAAGAGTGCCATTACGCCTATTGAACTGCGGAGAAGATGAGGTCACATTACCTAAGTATGCTACCATGGCTAAGTTGTACACGGTTGATAACAATAACATCACAGCGGCCGAGCCCTTGAACCCGTCATGTCAGGTGGATGACAATGGCTCAGAGGAGAAGCTGGAGGATTGGTGCCAAAAGTTGCATGTAGGTACCATTTCTACACCTCCACGTCACAAGCATGGAGTATACCGGGTAGTGAAGGAATATGAACAAATATTCAGTAAACACCCATTAGACTTTGGGCAAATCAAAGGGGTAGGGCACACTATACCCACAGGTAACCATCAGCCTATAAAAGAGAGGTATAGACCCTTACCACCAGCTCACTACCAAACCACCAAAGATATGCTCAGAGAGATGAAATCTGCAGGGGTAATAAGAGACAGTTGTAGCCCCTGGGCAGCACCTCTAGTGTTAGTTAAAAAGAAGGACGGAATCATGAGAATGTGCGTAGATTACCGGCAGATTAACAGCATCACACATAAGGACGCATACCCATTACCTAGGATTGAGGAGTCATTAGCTGCACTAAAATCTGCTAACTACTTTTCCACCCTTGATCTGACTAGTGGGTACTGGCAGGTTCCTGTGGCCGAGGCAGAGAAGGAGAAGACAGCGTTTACTACGCCGATGGGCCTTTGTGAGTTTAATTGTATGCCGTTCGGACTCTGCAACGCACCCGGGACCTTCCAACGTCTGATGGAGAGCTGCTTAGGACACAAGAACTTTGAAACTGTCTTCCTGTACTTAGATGACGTCATAGTCTATTCTAAGACGTATGAGCAACATCTACAAGATCTGGCAGAAGTGTTCGAAGCCCTATCGAAATATGGCATGAAGATCAAGCCATCCAAGTGTCACCTTCTCAAACCAAAGGTACAGTACCTGGGACACGTCGTGAGTTCAGAGGGAGTATCACCGGATCCTGATAAAGTCACAGTGATAAGGGATTGGCCAAGACCTACGAACGTGAAAGAAGTGAGGCAATTCCTGGGCTTGGTAGGCTATTATAGAAGATTTATCAGAGGATTCACGAAGCTAGCAGCTCCTCTGCAAGACATTCTAGTAGGACGATCAAAGAAGACTTCATCCTGTAATTTCCTGACACGGTGGGATGAGGAAAGAGAAAATTCCTTCAATAAGCTGAAAAGTGCACTGACGGGAGAAGAGATCTGGCATACCCTGATTACCATCAACCCTTCATTCTATACACGGATGCCAGCAACGTTGGACTGGGAGCAGTATTATCACAGATGCAAGGAGGCAAAGAAAGAGTTATTGCCTTTGCAAGTAGGAAGCCACGGCCTACAGAAAGAAATCCCGAGAACTACAGCTCCTTCAAGTTAGAGCTACTGGCAGTAGTTTGGGCTGTGACTGAACGTTTTAAGCATTACTTGGCGGGTGCAGAAATCACCATCTACACGGATAACAACCCGTTGACCCACCTGGATACAGCAAAATTAGGTGCATTGGAGCAGCGATGGATAGCCCGGCTATCTAATTACAACTTTGTCATCAAATACAGAGCAGGTAGCAAGAACGGGAACGCAGATACCTTGTCACGGATGCCGCACCTAAAAGATGTGGAAGAGGAACCGGAAGAGTTGGAAGAGATTGAACTACCGGCCTTTCATCATTCAAAGGTACAAGATTATCAACCCGGCGCCTACCAAAGAAAGCAGGAAGTAAATCTTAACCCGTTAAGACACTACGGATGGGCCGAAGCCCAAGATAATGATCTAGCCGTGAAGCTAGTGAAAGAACTGCTTACACAACAACGCGCATACCCTGATCAGAATGCCCCAGCTGAAGCTATACAGCTATGGAAAGATAGGGGCAAGTTGTTTCTACATCAAGGAAAGCTCTGCAGAACGTATACCAATCCTAAAACGCATGAACTAGTCTGGCAGATAATCGTGCCCAAGAGAGCCACTCAAATGGTCTTAGAAGCTTATCATGACGGTGCAGGTCATTTTGGATGGAAGAAGTTAGAAGCGATCCTGAGAAAAAGATTTTATTGGGTTGGCATGAGAAAATCCATTGAACTATGGTGCAGAAGATGTGCCGCATGCAACCTCAGAAGGAAGGATCCACAGAAAGCTCCGCTTCAACCAATAGTAACCAAGCAGCCACTCGAGCTAGTCGCATTAGACCACGTCAAGTTGTCGCCAAGCCGGTCAGGCTATGTCTATGCCTTAACCATCGTGGACCATTACTCACGCTTCTTAGTGGTGGTACCTGTTAAAGATCTAACAGCGAAGACGGCAGCAAAAGCATTCCAGATGCATTTCTGTAGACCACATGGTTACCCAGATCAAGTCCTTGCAGACCAAGGTCCAGCCTTTGAATCAGAACTATTCAAGGAATTCTGTAATATGTATGGTTGTAAGAAGATTCGCACAACAACGTATCATCCCCAAACATATGGTTTATGCGAGAAAATGAATCATATTGTAATTGAACTGTTAAAGACCATACCAGAATCAGAAAGAAACCAGTGGCCAGATAAATTACCTGACTTGGTAGACTTATACAACCATGTACCCGTGAGTTCTACAAACTGCACTCCAGCCTACCTTATGCGTGCAAGACCCGGTAAATTACCAATTGATCTAGAAATGGGAATCGTAAAACCAGATACAGAAGTAGAAGAAGAATCAGACTGGGATACCCAATGTCAGAAACAGTATCAACAAGTTCAAGAATGTGTAGAGAGAAATCTTCAGCAAGCAAGAGCAAGACAAGAGAAAACTTTTAACAAACATGCTCAAGCAATGCCATTACAAGAAGGTGATCAAGTTCTCAAGAGAAAGAGACGCACTGACAAACTGGATAATCAGTGGGAAACCGTCCCATACACAGTCTTACCATCTAACCTAGACAATGTTAAAACCTGTTTGATAAGCAAAGATGAAGGAAAAACGTCACAAGTCGTATCTCGTGATCAGCTAAAATTGTGTCCTGAAACACTGAAGACACCTGAAGTAACAGAACCCGTACAGGTCCAACCTATTAAAGAAAAAGAAGAAGTATTCCACACGGTACTTGCAGATTTCCCTAAGACATGGCCAAATTACCATGGAGCAGTTGTCGTACCAATGATTGCATTACCTTCAATGGTGGAACCAACACCAGAACCCGTGTTACCAGAAGAAGACCCAAGACTAGAAGAACTGGAAGTAGAACCCGTAGAGGAAGAATCGATTCCTGGTCCCAGTGAACTTGCCAGTCCTACAGTCAGATCTTCATCTAACATAGTACCAAACACTACAAATAGGTACATGCCTACCAACACCAATAGGCTACATGCAAGTAGTATACCCGTTTTACGCAGATCCGAGCGTAGTTCCAGAGGTCAGTTACCAGCTAGGTACAGGGATTAAAAGGTCAAGTTAACTGTAAAATATAAATATGTTTGAGTAAATATAAATTGAACCCGGTAAACAAATATACATAGTTACTGCAACGTTAAAAAGCCCAGTACCTACAGAGACTATCCTGTATGAACTTCTTGCATATTCTTCAAACTTTTTCCTTTTATTTTATTTTTATGGACTATACTACCACGGACTGGTTGTGGTATAAACTTTCTTATATATTCATCAGCCCGGAGGCAAAAGACTAAACCCCCGGAAGGACTGCTTTTTGAATTTTTGGACAGTTTTTGAAGTTTAGTGATTTTTGTGATTTTTACTTTTAAGTCTTTGTAAATATTAATTGTATTAATTGTTTGTTCTTTATTGTTCCACAGTCCCGGAGTACTGTCTTTAACTAAGGGGGAATGTGGCACCCCAAGGGTTAATGTGCCACAGAAACATTAACACAGGTTTACTCCCCACACAACACTACACTAGAAAGTGGGAGGAGCTTAGGTGGCACATGCACTAGTGGGAGGAGCTAAGTTGTTTACCACAGAGCAGGAGTGACAGTTAGTTCAGTTTGAGTCTGGAGCAGGAGCAGAGCCAAGTAGAAGTGGAGGTCCTGAGAGGTCTGAGGAAAGGAGACAGAGGAACAGAGGAACATACCCGGGATAAAGAGTTACCCCAAAAACTTGACCCCGGGGAGGCGCTTAAGACGGATACCGGATCCGAGGCTGTGCCTGAGACAGACAGGACAGTAAACACCGGCATAGTGAAGGTCCACCATCTTCACAGCACCATAGCAAAGCAACACGGAGGAGTCAGTGACACAGAGGACTCAAGTTGCCCAGCATATTGGTACCCGTGAGCAGAGACAGGGCCAGCAGTACAGCTACAAGCAGCAGCAGGGTCACACACAGCGCTTAAATAGGAAGCCAAGGACCCGGTCAGGGTGGGAGCAACCTGGTACAGACTCCGTGGACAATATTGTGTGATACCATCTGCAAGTAAAGACTTGGAAAACAACAGAAACCGTGAGTGTGTGTGATCCTTACACTGAAGCCCCACTTGCCCTCATATACTGCGAATACCTCTACTCTCATCATCTCTACTGCTACCCCTACTCTCCTGCAGCATCAATAACTATTCTCACAGACTTTAACTACTACTACCACTGCCCCGGGGAACCCAGTTCTGCCCACAGGAACTATTCTATCCAAGCTGCTATCCCATCATCCCCGGAGGTTCTGCAGCAGCAGCGGCCCCATTACTGGCCGCATATAGTGGGTGGCGTCACGAGTGACAAATCCCCTGTAAATAACCCCCATTTTATTGTGCGGGCCCGGGACACGGTCCAGACCAGGACCGCCGTGACATCCCCCGGCAGTACACCGGTCCGGCACCGAGTACCCCGTCCCAGTGGGCTCCACATATGGACTTGTTTAAATGTAGCATGTGAGCAAAACTTTTGTTTTTCTCGCGGTAGATAGACATGGCCAGGCCTGTTTCTGTTCATATCCATCTTGGATTGCGAGGAGGTGATTGTCATTCCATGTAATCCCTTTCTTAGGCTAGGTTCTAAAATAAAAGAAAGACAAGGAGGGGCGCTCCTGGTGTAATACCCGGTGGTCTAGTGGAGGCAATGGGGGAGATGCACTAACCTTAGTCGGATATGCTCCGGCATAACCGCGGTACAGAGCCTACGGTGCATCTCGTGCACCAGCTGCTGCTGTCAGGCCAGACAGGTGGTCACGTGTTGGATCACAGGGTTTCTGACATCACCGCAGGTCCTCGATTCTCCTATTATTCTCCCCACAGGTCTCATAGAAGCTTTTCTCCAGCAGCACCACACCGCACACCCACCAGGGTGTAGAGACGTGTAAATTAAGGAAGCTTTAGCAATTTTGGGCGGGCGCTTGAAGATAAACCACAGAGACAGATTTTTAGTACCTTCTCTTTACTTGCTCAAATGTGGACTAGTCATTCCTCACAACATGTTTCGGCAGCTCATACCGCCTTCATTGGGTGAACACCTGATGAAGGTGGTATCAGCTGCTGAAACATGTTGTGAGGAATGAGCAGTCCACATTTGAGCAAGTAAAGAGAAGGTACTAAAAATCTGTCTCTGTAGTTTATCTCCAAGCGCCCGCTCAAAACTGCTAAACTTTCTTTAATTTACATTTCATAGGCTAGGGTCACACCTGCGTTTTTTTTATCCATCCGGATCAGGTTTTGAGCATTAAAATGCTGAAATCCAGATCCGCAGTCCATAGGCTTCCATTGTAAAACCAGATTGCACTATTTGCAATCAGGATCCGGTTTTGCAGTCTGTGGTAAAAATTATGCAGGCTGCATTTTTCATATCGGTTGCAAAACCGGATCCGTCTTTTTTAGCACGGGACCCTATGGGAACCGGAACCGGATACTGTTTTTAAAATTGCAAAAATCCTCATTCCAAAACCGGATGCATTAATGCATTCAGATCCGGAATGAGGGTTGCAATTTTACAGATTAAAATAAGTATGAAGGCACAGTCCAATACTGGATCCGGTAATGGATCCGGTTACTGGATTGCAGGCCCGGACTGGCCATAGGGAGGGGCGGGAAAATTCCCTATGGGCCGCCCCCCTAACTGCAAAATGGGCCGCTGGCCCTTTAAATTTCACCTCAGAGTCCTGTGTGCGCGCACGTCCTTGCTGACAAGGGCCGCTGAGCTCGCACAGGGCTCTCTCTGTCTGGCCGGAATCAGCGCCGAAACTTGTTTTTGTGGGCGGAGTTCACCCTCTGCTCACCAGTCCCGGGATCCTGCACTGTCTGCTTGATTCATTGCAGGCTCTAGTGATTGCTGTTCTACCAATCAGACAGCAGGAAACAATCACTAGAGCCTGCAATGTCTGCTACCTGCTCTCTGATTGGTGCACAAGCCGTCACTGTAGGTTACAGTGTGCTGTGCTCTGCATCAATAACTGGAGAGCAGGAAGCAGTGAGCAAGACTGTGCAACACGCTGAGGAGATGCTGCTCTACACCATATGGGGAAACTTCATACAGAGCTGTGAGTAACAGCAAAGTTAACTATCTCCCTGCTGCTTAGGTGTGTGTTTGTGTGTGTATATGGGAGTATGTATGGGGGTATGTGTGTACATGGGGGAGTGCATGTGTTTATGTATGGGGGGGTATGTGAGGTGTATATGGGTGTCTGTGTGTGTGTGTGTGTGATGTGCATATGGATGTCTGTGAGTGCATGTGGGGGGTATATGGGTGTCTGTGTATGTGTTTGTGGTGTGTATATATGTGTGTGTGTGTATGTGGGGCGTGTATATGGGTGTGTGTGTATATATGGGTGTGTATGTGGGGTGTATATAGGTGTCTGTGTGTATGTAGGGTATGTGTATATGGGGATGTGTATATGTGTGTGTGTGTGTGTATTTATAGGGGTGTGTGTATATATGGGAGTGTATATAGGTGTCTGTATGTGTAAATGGGGCTGTATATATGTGTATATGGGGGTGTGCATGTGAGGTGTATATGGGTGCCTGCGTGTGTGTGTATGGGGTGTGTGTGTATGTGGGGTGTATATGGGTATCTGTGTGTATGTGTTTGTGGGGTGTATGAGTGTGTATATGGGGGTGTGTGTATGTGGGGTGTATATAGATGTGTGTGTATATATGTGTGAGTATAACGGTGTGAGTATGTGGGGTGTATATGGGTGTCTGTGTGTATGGGGGTGTTTGTGCGTGGGAAGTTGGTGTAGATAGGGGTGAAACCCAGCTAGAGGGGTCACACAGGCAGAAACAGGAGAGGGATTAGTATACTTCATTCTGTGTGATTAATGCAGCCTCAGGTCCTTAACTGCGGTGTGTGCGCATCTGTGTATGTTTTGATGTATGTGCATGCGTGTGTCCGTGCCCATGGTGATGTATGTAAGTGGTGACATGTGATGTGTGTATCCGTAATTGGTGCATGTGTGATGATATATGTATGTGTCCATGCACACGGTGACAATTGTGCGTCGTGTTTGTGGTGACAAGCTTATCTTCCCGGACAATGTGCAGTAACACGGTGTGTCCCCCAGCTTCATCCAGACACTTTGCCCAGTAAGATAGCTGTGACACAGGACTCAAGCAGCTGTTAGCGCCAAGTATACAAAACTCCGGGCTGGCTGTGTCCTCCGTGTCCACTCTGCCCCCCTGAGCCTGTGCAGTGTCCTTCATGTCCGCTCTGCCCCCCTGAGCCTGCGCAGTGTCCTTCGTGTTCGCTCTGCACCTGTGAGCCTGCTCAGTGTCCTCAATGCCTGCTCTGCCCACCTGAGACGGCGCAGTGTTCTGATGAAGCTCGGGTGCAGATGAGAAGCCACCAGGCCGTGGGGTACTCAAGACAGCAGCTGCTGTCGCTGGGGAGTCACGGGGGTCGTGACCCAGTTCCGTGGCCTGTGCTAAGTCCAAAAAGGGGTTATATACAGGGCAGTTTGTCGTGACCCCACCTGTGGTATGTGGTCAGGTTGACCACCGCTGCCGTATTCCTGCTGGGGGATGGTGGTGAGTGGCAGAGTAGATGTTAAGCTCTTATGGGTGGGGGTGGGTGCCCCCAGTACATGAGTAGTGGATAATGGCGTGCTCTGGATGCTGCACTCATGTCTCCCAGCAGCGTCTCCAGCCAGCACGCAGAGACAGCAAAGATGCTCCGCAGGTGGAGGTCTCTGCTGCAGTGTAGTAATGAACAGGCACTTTTGAGCTTACCAGCACTTTACTGTTCCAAAGTTCTTAAAAGTCAGTTACAGTACAGTTCACAGTTCTTACACTTGTCAGGGACTAGGGTGCCACTGCAGCTCAGACGGTTCCTCTGCATCGCTTCCCTCAAAGTACCTTCCAGGCCTCTACTCTGTCTCTGTCCTCGCACATGGCTTTGGTCCGGCCGTTATGGGCTTTGTAGTGATGTCTCTCTCTGCTTTAGGGCCCTAGTCCGATGGCTTTGTCCTACTCCGCTGCGGTACTTTGGTCACGGGCCTTAGAGTCTCCGTAACATGCCAGGATGTCTCATGATTAGGGTCTTGAAGTCTCCCCGGTCACCTCTACAGAGCCAGTGCTCTAGTTGTCCTGGCCTAGCTCTCCAGTGACCCAGGTGAAATTTGGGCTCACCAGGCTCCCTCTTTCTCTCCGGTAGTCAGCTCTGGGTCCTCTGGTCAGCTATGTCAGTTGCGGCTGCCGGGCCCGTTGTTCTACCACTATTCTCAGTGTGGTGTCTCGGCTTGTGGTGCTTCTTTCTCGCCTCCTCTACGGCGAGCTCCCTCCTGGGTATTCTGCCTCCAGGGAACCTCTCCTCCTGGGATCTGCTCTTCCAACGTAGTGTTCCTAGGCCCAACTCGTGTCTAGTTCCTCCACCTACTTGTCCGGGTCTCTTTCTCTCCACTCACACCTCTCTAAACTCCCGCCACCCCTTGCCTGACATAGAGTTTCTAGGCGTTGGGTCGGAGTGGGTCGGTGTGTGTGTGTTCCTCTGTCAACTGTCTTACCTAGTCTGGCTGCAGTCCTCCCTGGGGCCGCCCTGGTTGCAGGGGCGCCACACAGACGCACTGCCTTCATCATGGGAGGCAGAGATGTGCAGAGCTGGTGGTGATGCCGGTCTTCATGTCACTAACAGCCACAGGGGCATGATAACATTAGTGGGATCACCTTAGACTATATTCATACAGGGCGCTTTTGCAGTGTTTGTTTCTGCAGCTATCGCATCGCACTGCCCAGAATCAGCCGGCGGTTAACCTGACCTGAAAATGTCAGCTGCATAGAAATACATGAAGGCGTCGTGCTCAGATCAGGAGAGCCTCCAGGCGGTGCAATGCAATCCTTGCTTGAGTCATATGCTACACTCTGCACAGTACCAGTTCTCCTGTCCTGTATACTGGGTGTAATCCTCAGTATCTGTATTATTCTGTATATACACTGCACAGTACCACTTCTCCTGTCCTGTATACTAGGTGTAATCCTCAGTATCTGTATTATTCTGTATATTATTATTATTATTATTATTTATTTATATAGCGCCATTGGTTCCATGGCGCTTTACATAAGGAGTGGGGGTAACAACGACAGGTACAGTACACATGAGCAGTCAATGCTTATTGATACACGACGGGAGAGGTTCCTGTCCACGAGGGCTCACAGTCTACGCACAGTACCACTTCTCCTGTGGTGTATACTAGGTGTAGTCCTCAGTATCTGTATTATTCTGTATATATACACTGCACAGTACCCCTTTTCCTGTGCTGTATACTGGGTGTAATCCTCAGTATCTGTATTATCCTGTATATATACACTGCACAGTGCCACTTCTCCTGTCAAGTTTACTGGGTGTTATCCTCAGTATCTGTATTATTCTGTATATATACACTGCACAGTACCACTTCTCCTGTCCTGTATACTAGGTGTAATCCTCAGTATCTGTATTATTCTGTATATACATTGCACAGTACCACTTCTCCTGTGCTGTATACTGGGTGTAATCCTCAGTATCTGTATTATTCTGTATACCGTATATACAGTGCACAGTACCACTTCTCCTGTCCTGTATACTGGGTGTAATCCTCAGTATCTGTATTATTCTGTATATACACTGCACAGTACCACTTCTTCTGTCCTGTATACTGGGTGTAATCCTCAGTATCTGTATTATTCTGTATATATACACTGCACAGTACCACTTCTCCTGTGCTGTATACTGGGTGAAATCCTCAGTATCTGTATTATTCTGTATATATACACTGCACAGTACCCCTTTTCCTGTGCTGTATACTGGGTGTAATCCTCAGTATCTGTATTATTCTGTATATATACACTGCACAGTACCACTTCTCCTGTCCTGTATACTGGGTGTAATCCTCAGCATCTGTATTATTCTGTATATATACACTGCACAGTACCACTTCTCCTGTCCTGTACACTGGGTGTAATCCTCAGTATCTGTATTATCCTGTATATATACACTGCACAGTGCCACTTCTCCTGTCAAGTTTACTGGGTGTTAACCTCAGTATCTGTATTATTCTGTATATATACACTGCACAGTACCACTTCTCCTGTCCTGTATACTGGGTGTAGTCCTCAGTATCTCTTTTATTCTGTATATATACACTGCACAGTACCACTTCTCCTGTCCTGTATACTAGGTGTAATCCTCAGTATCTGTATTATTCTGTATATACATTGCACAGTACCACTTCTCCTGTGCTGTATACTGGGTGTAATCCTCAGTATCTGTATTATTCTGTATATATACACTGCACAGTACCACTTCTCCTGTCCTGTATACTGGGTGTAATCCTCAGCATCTGTATTATTCTGTATATATACACTGCACAGTACCACTTCTCCTGTCCTGTACACTGGGTGTAATCCTCAGTATCTGTATTATCCTGTATATATACACTGCACAGTGCCACTTCTCCTGTCAAGTTTACTGGGTGTTAACCTCAGTATCTGTATTATTCTGTATATATACACTGCACAGTACCACTTCTCCTGTCCTGTATACTGGGTGTAGTCCTCAGTATCTCTATTATTCTGTATATATACACTGCACAGTACCACTTCTCCTGTCCTGTATACTAGGTGTAATCCTCAGTATCTGTATTATTCTGTATATACATTGCACAGTACCACTTCTCCTGTCCTGTATACTGGGTGTAATCCTCAGTATCTGTATTATTCTGTATATACACTGCACAGTACCACTTCTTCTGTCATGTATACTGGGTGTAATCCTCAGTATCTGTATTATTCTGTAAATACACTGCACAGTACCACTTCTCTTGTCCTTTATACTGTCCTGCTGTCAGAGAGGTGGTATTGGACTTCGGGATTTTCAGCATTTATATGTTGCTTAAATTATCTTGAATAAGGAAGTCACCACTTCTCTTCTGTATAGGTGATGACTTTCTCTTCGCTGTGGATCTGACCGCTGGGACCCCACAATCCTGAGAAACTGTAGCTTTGAAGAGTATCATGTGAATGGAGCTGTGGGTGAGTACTCCCTCTGTCTCGCCACTCACATGTGGCTCTTCAAATAACTCTTGTAAAACAGTGATGAGGGTCACGCCAATGTAAAAACAAAATTCACTTATTGTGACTGATAGATGATATAGTGTGTGGGCTGGTGGGGTCTTTACTTCCCGGGCTGATTTTTGGTCCCAGTCCGGCCCTGCTGGATTGTGCCTTCTAAGTGTGACCCTAGCCTTAGCAATAGGAGTTTATTATAACTTTTATGCTATCTTTAAGGATAATATAATACAACTGATGGGTTTCAACATTAATTGAGGCCTATAAAATTAATAAGCCTTATATTTGCATGTTAATGTCTATTGAATAGAGCCCAACAGTCAGGGCTCCCAGTAATGAGAAGTAGGTGTTACCTGTAGTCAATGAACTAGTTTCAGGGTACCGTTACACGACACAATATTGCTTGCAATTTCACTGGCAATTTGCTGGTTGCAGTGAAATCATGGACACATTGTTCCATTTGTACACGGCAACAAAATAGAACAATGTGTCTATGCAACCAGCAAATTGCCCTCACAATTTCCATAACTAGAATATCTATGCCAATGTGACATTAGAAAAGCTGATGGTGTGAAGACTATTGGATTGAAAATATTACCATGCTAATCTGAATTGCTACAAGC
>JARQOC010000004.1:218266755-218278647 GCA_033576535.1 Allobates femoralis | reverse complement strand
TTGTATCCCGATATCGGGCTGTCTAAACCGGTGATGCGATGGCGGGAAAAGCGCGTTCAAAAAGCGCGCTCCCGCGTCGTTGGCTACGATATCGGCCCGATATCGCGACGTGTAAACCCACCATTGCTGGAAAGATAGAAAGATCAATTATGTGGTGCACACTGTGACAAATTTTGGCCACATTTCTATATACACCACCTTGCTGCATCCATTTACTATTTCTCTGTACCATAGCAGTAGATGTCAGATGGCAAATGTTGTCATGGAGAAGCATTGAGCCGATCGCCCAGGACAACAGGGTGTAGACCCCAATCTGGGACTGTCCTGCTTTATCTGGGAAAGTTAAGACCTATGGATTTATTTTTTGTTCATCCACTCATAGTTATAGCAGCCATAACATTTTAATATTTTGTATGTAAACTTCATTATATGAGATCTTGTTTTTGAGCAAGGTGAGGTCTACATTTTGTAAGTCCAATTCTGCCACACAAGATTGTATGGGTGTGTTCAGACATAGCCTACAATGCTGATCACCATTATTGGCACACCTTTATGTACAATATTTTCAGAAATTGATGAATTTGTACCAAAGCTGTATCCTCTGAATTTTTTAATTAGGGTCTAAACAAATACAACAATAAAACATTGTTTGTCAACATGTTGCAATTTTAAAGAAGAAACAAAATAAACAGCATGTGCAGCAATAAAGGCCCTCCTAATTAATACTTAGTTGCACACCCTTTGGCATTGATGACAGCCTCCAAACGTTTCTGGTAGCCATCTATAAGCTTCTTGCACTTCTCAGCTGGTATTTTCTCCCACTCTTCCCTTGCAGTTTCTTCAAGCTCTTGGATGTTTACAGGGTTCTTTTTGACAATGGCAGATTTTACCTCACCCCAAAATTTTCAATAGTATTGGGGTCAGGACTCATTGCTGGCCATTTTAAAACTCCATTTTTTCTTTTTCAACCATTCCTGTGTACTTTTGGATGGTGACCAGAAAAATGCCCACAGGAAAATTGCAGACATGAAAAATGCCCACAGGAAAATTGCCCACATGAAAAATGCCCACAGGAAAATTGCCCACATGAAAAAGGCCCACAGGAAAGATGCCCACATGGAAATTTGCCCACACGGAAATTTGCCCACACAGAAATTTGCCCAATTGGAAAATTGCCCACACAGAAAATTGCAAATTGCAGTATCACAAAGTTTCAGATCTCTGATATTTGAGGTGCAAAGTGAGGATGTTCACCTGATATGTGAAAAATGCCCACATACATGAATGCCAACAGGAAAACAGGGCTGGAGAACAATATAGAATTTTAGGTTATATGCTCTGCAAGACGAGGTATGGTATAGAGGTGTAAGTGAGATGCTTTGCAGGACTGCGGATGGTATAGAGGTGCAGGTGAGATGCTCTGCAAGACAGGGGATGGTATAGAGGTGTAGGTGAGATGCTCTGCAAGACGGGGATGGTATAGAGGTGTAGTGTGAGAAGATGCTCTGCAGAACTGTGGGATAGTATAGAGGTGTAGATGAGATGCTCTGCAAGACGGGGATGGTATAGAGGTGTAGGTGAGATGCTCTGCAGAACTGTGGGATAGTATAGAGGTGTAGATGAGATGCTCTGCAAAAACGGGGATGGTATAGAGGTGTAGGTGAGATGCTCTGCAAGACAGGGATGGTATAGAGGTGTAGGTGAGATGCTCTGCAAGACGGGGATGGTATAGAGGTGTAGGAGAGATGCTCTGCAGAAATTTGGAATAGTATGGAGGTGTAGATGAGATGCTCTGCAAGATGGGGGATGGTATAGAGGTGTAGGTGAAATGCTCTGCAGAACTGGGGGATAGTATAGAGGTGTAGGTGAGATGCTCTGCAAGATGGGGATGGTAAAGAGGTGTAAGTGAGATGCTCTGCAGGGCAGGAGAATAACACAGAATTGTAGATGCGATGCTTTACAGGGTAGGATAATAAAGAATATAGGTGAGATGCTCTGCAGGGCAGGGGGATAGTATAGAGTGTAGGTGAGATGCTCTGCAGAACAGGGAACAGTATAGGTGTAGGTGACATGCTCTGCAGGGTAGGATAATAAAGAATATAGGTGAGATGCTCTGGAGGGTGATAGTTATGGAGGTGTGGGTTTGAGATGCTCTGCAGAACAGGGAACAGTATAGGTGTAGGTGACATGCTCTGCAGGGCAGTGGGATAGTATAGAGGTATAGGTGAGATGTCATGCAATACAAGGGAATAGTATAGAGGTGTAGGTGAGATGCTCTGCAGGGCAGGGGGATAGTATAGAGGTATAGGTCACATGGATGTCACACTGATGGTAGCTGATAAAAAAATGCATAATTGCATCACACTCGTACACAGTCGCATGACCATACGGAAAGCACTCCGCGACTGTCAATCATCAAACCCTCTGATATGCATACCTTAAGGCGGCGTTACACACAGCGATATCGCTAACTATATCTCTGCAATGTCACAGGTGTTTGTGACGTTGCAGCGACCTCACAAGCGAAGTCGCTGTGAGTGACATTGCCGCAGCAATCAACGATGAGCTCGCTGATTGCTAGTCGCTGCAGAATGGCCGGGACCATTTTCCCACCGTTGGTCTCCCGCTGTCCAGCATCCATCGGTGTGTGACAGGGGCAACGACCAGCGATCCCCATTCTGCACCCGAGACGTTGAGCGATCCCAGTGAGCGTCAGGGGACGCAGCATCGGTATGTGGATCACCCAGTGTGACTGCAGACCAGCGATCACATAGCGATGTTCCAGCGATCACGGCCAGGTCGGATTGCTGGTGGGATCGTTGAAACATCGCTATGTGTAACGGGGCCTTTAGTGTGCCTGTACCCTATAGGTGAGATATTCTGCAGGCAGAAGAATGGTATAGAGTTATAGGTGAGATGCTGTGCAGCAAAGAAGAATGTCAGCGGAAATTGCCCACATTGAATTGCCCACTAAGATGCTAATGTATTAGACCTGCAGTCCCATGTGAACTCCACAATAATCCAGTGATACTCCTGTGAGTACAGATAGCAGTGATGCTCCTCTGTATCTGCTGCTGGTTTTGGTTCTGCTGTTTTGGGCTGGTGGGAGGGAGGAGTAAAGCAGAATCACTGAGAGATGAGAGCAGACTGGATCTATCTATTGCAGATAATGACCGACTGCTACAAACCACAGATCTTCAGCATTTCTGCACTAGGTCAACTGTAATTCACAAAATGATCATAGATCATGGGAATCCTCATCTTGCACCTCAAATATCAGAGATCTGAAACTTTGTGATGCTGCAAATGGCAATTTTCCATGTGGGCATTTTTCCTGTGGGCATTTTTCCTGTGGGCAATTTTCCTGTGGGCTTTTTCCAGGGACCATTTTTTTATATTGAAAAATCTGTATGTGTCCGGTGTATTTTAATGGGCTGGTGGTGACATCAGTTACCAACATTACCATCGGCCAGATATAAGATCACATGAATATTACTAAGGCTTTTTTTAATTAAAAAGATCAAAGTGTTATATGTGTCTTTTCCAGGCAATTTGAGGCTTTGCAGTACTGACATTTCCAGCACATAAATTAGCTGTAATTGAATTTTTTTTAAAACTTTCTTGAACACGGAATACTCAAGTTTCAGTAGATGTGATCATCTCTACTCCATAGTTTTCATTGGACTGTGATGGTCACCCCATTCATTCTAAACTGTATATTCAGTATATTAATGCCATAGTGTAATCTAGAGGTCATTTATTTCAGTGTAACTGAGTGGTTCCCAGATAAAGGCATATTTTCATGGTTTAAATATTTGTCTTGGACATATTTCTGCATAGTATTTCCCACATATGCAGAACTGAGGATCTGTTCTTATTTTGTCAAATGTTTTAGTATATAAAATACCATTGTACTGTGATCATATCCAGTGATTATGTCATGGTACAGGGGTGTGGAGCTCAACATTTGGTACTGTTAACCATTTTAACATACATTAAGCAAATGTCTCTGAAATTGTATCCAGATGTAGATTGTGAAATGAACTGGTCTTATTATAATTCTGTAATGTGTATATTATACAAACTGTTACAACACAGTGTAAATATTTTATGAAATGGTGCAGTGAAATATATATTTTTCAATAATACCGTAGTACAATCCATTGAACCACCTTTTTTTGTTGGTCTTGAACCCAGGAATGTGACTAGCTATACTAGATGAGCTGATATGATACTTAAAGGGATTGTCTGGTGAAAAAAAAAGTGTGTAGTTTCCTATTAGAATGTCAGGTTTGGTGGGATACTACAGAAGATTCATAGAGGGCTACACAAAGATGGCAGCGCTCCTGCAAGATCTTCTGGTAGGCCAAACTAAGAAGAGGAGGTCCTCTGAACAACCACTTGAATGGGGAAAGGAGCAAGAAGACTCTTTCCAGCAGATGAAATGAGGAAATACTGGCTTATCCTGACTATAACTTACCATTTGTCTTGTACACTGACGCAAGTAATGTAGGCTTGGGAGCAGTACTATCCCAAGTACAAGGTGGCAAGGAAAGAGTAAATGCCTATGCCAGCAGAAATCTTCGACCCACAGAGAGGAACCCGAAAATCTACAGTTCCTTTAAGTTGGAGTTCTTGGCCTTGGTTTGGGCTATAAAAGAGCGGTTTAAGCATTACCTGGCAGCTTCAAAATTTACTGTTTACATGGACATTAATCTATTAACACACCTGGATACTGTGAAGCTCGGTGCAACGCTGGATGGCTCGGCTATCAAATTATGACTTTACCATCAAGTACCGGGCAGGCCATAAAAATGCCAATAATGATGCTCTCTTTTGAAACCCTCAAGTACATCTGCAAGGACCTGAAGAAGAGGTGGATGACTTGGAGGAAGTAGTACTCCCAGCTTTTCCTAAAAACAGAAAATGAGAAATGACAGAAACCCATATCTATAAAAACCGTCAGAATGTAGCATTGAACCCGTTGCCTCATTATGGATGGAAGGAGACACAAGACAGTAATCTGGCAATGAGCCTAGTGAAGAGGCTGTTAACCCAACTGGATTCCTGTCTTGATGAGAATGCTCCACCTGAGGCCCAACATTTGTGGAAGGAAAGATGCAGGTTATTCATCTGTCAAGGTAAATTGTGCAGACGGTATATCAACCCCAGAACACACAAAATGGTATGGCAAATTGTGGTTCAAAAAAGAGACGTCCAAATGGTGTTAGAAGCATACCATAATGGAGTAGGACACTTTGTATGGAAAATGCTGGAAATCCTGTTACTTGAAAGATTCTATTGGATTGGCATGAGATCTACCATAGAAAAATGATGTAAAAATTGTGGTCCATGCTCATTGAGAAGAAAAGACCGTAACAGCCAGAAGGCACCACTACAGCCTATCATCACTAAATAGCCATTGGAATTAGTAGTCTTAGATCATATCAAGCTCACACCCAGCAGATCAGACTATACCTATGCTCTTACCATGGTGGACCACTATTCCAGATTCCTAATGGTAGCTTCTGTGAAAGACTTAAGAGCTCAGACAGCAGCAAGAACCTTTCAAGCTTGTTTCTGCAGACCATTCGGGTATCCAGAACAGGTATTCACAGATCAAAGTCCTACCTTTGAAGCTGAACTGTTTCAAGAGTTCTGTAACTTGTACCGATGCAAGAAGGTTTTTACTACGCCTTACCATCCTCAATCCAATAGAATGTGCGAGAAAATGAATCACATATTGATAGAATTGTTAAAAAGTTTGCCACTAAAAGAACGAAACAGATGGTCAGAGAAGTTACCAGATCTTGTTAATATTTACAACAACATCCCAGTGAGCTCAAAAAATTGTACCCCTGCATACCTCATGAGAGCAAGACCAGGAAAATTGGCAGTAGACTTTGAAATGGGCATTGTAGTTCCTGAAGAAAACACCTCAGATGCAGATTGGGATATCAGAAGAAAAGAGCAGTATAAGAAAATACAGGAATGTGTAGAGAGAAGTCTGGCAAAATCAAGAGAAAAGCAAGAGGCAGACTTTAACGAAAGAGCATAAGGAACACCCTTAATACCAGGCGAATTGGTTTTGAAGAGAAAAAGAAGTCTGCACAAATTGGATGATCAATAGGAAGCAAAACCCTACAATGTACTACCATCAACCTTTGATAACCAGAAAATCTGTTTGATTAGTAAAGAAAAAGGTAAAACTACAGCAACAGTGTGCAGAGATCATTTAAAGAAATGTCCTCAACAATTGCAACCTAGAGAGATAATTCCTTGTCAGGAAGAGAAAAAAGAGGAAAAGATAGTCAAGGCAATCTTGGGAGACCTTCCTGCAGATTGGCCTAAAATAGAGGGTGCATACTTAATACCTATATTATCATTCCACAACCAGTTGAAGAATCAAGAACAGAAGAACCACCCGTTGTAGCAGACTTAGAGAATCCTGCAATCTGTGCACCTGCCATTCCTACTGTGAGATCAAGTAGTCGCAGGCTGTTACCCAGTTTACCTGTGACACATAGACCCACTCACACTAGTCACACATCAGAATTACGTAGATCAACACGTATCAACTTGGGTCACCCACCACTCAGATACAGAGAGTAAGGATGGGGTCACACATAGAAATCCGTTTTTGGAAGGGATTTCCATCCGTTTTATTTTGGGTGCTTTTTGAGCCTCCTACACCCCTGAACGTTTTTGGACTTAGTCATTTTTTGACCAAAATTCTCAAAAAAAACAGATCCGTTTTTCCATAGGGCCCATGTTTTAAAAAAAAAAAAATAATTTTTTTTTTTTTTTGAAAAGCGGACCCCAAAAACGTTGCTAGCAACGTTTTTGGCTCAAAAGCGGACATAGCAATGTTTTTAAGTGCAGAAAAAAACAGACAGGGTGTTTATTACATCCAATCCGTTTTTCTATCAGTTTTTGGACTTAGAAAAAAAAAATGCCGAAAATGAAGCCAAAAACGGACCAAGGGCTTATGTGTGACCCTAGCCTAAGCTGTAAAATGAGGGAAATGTAAATATGTTAAAAATGTAAATATGTTCAAAATGTAGATACAGTGCCTTGTGAAAGTATTCAGCCCCCTTGAACTGTTCAACCTTTTTCCATATTTCAGGCTTCAAACATAAAGATATAAATTCAAAATTTTTTGTGAAGAATCAACAAGTGGGACACAATCGTGAAATGGAACGAAATTTATTGGATATTTTAATCTTTTTAACAAATAAGAAACTGAAAAGTGGGGTGTGCAATATTATTTGACCCCTTTACTTTCAGTGCAGCAAATTCACTCCAGACGTTCAGTGAGGATCTCTGAATAATCCAATATTGTCCCAAATGACTGGTAATGATAAATAGAATCAATCAATTCTCCATATTAATGCACCTGCTCTGTGATACTCTCAGGGTTCTGTTTCAAGTGCAGAGAGCATCATGAAGACTAAGGAACACACCAGGCAGGTCCGAGGCGAGGATTTCAGGTAACATCTGGAAAGATGTAGGGCGCTCCCAAAGTGATGCAGTAAAGCCTTCTTCTTATGACCCCCCTTTTTTATGCATCAAATCCTTTTTTTGTTGTTAAATTATTTTTTTGAATAAACCTTTGAAAAATAAGAAGGCTTTACTCAATCACTTTGGGAGCGCCCTACATCTTTCCGGATGTTACCTGAAATCCTCCCTTCTGTTACTGTCACACTGGCATTGTGATCCGAATGATCCGGGACGGGGCTGCACACCATAATCGCAGGACTATAATCATTAGACCAGGCATGGTCAGATAAGCAACAGACAAGACATCTATAAGGTGAGCAATAAGATTTATTTACACTGCATAATAGATTCAAACACGCTGCACTCAGATCTGCGCCATTTTTCTTGTTTATCTCCCTACCCACCTTTTAGACTCCACTGCCTTGGAGATCTACATATATTGCACCAGGCAGGTCTGAGATACTGTTGTGGAGAAGTTTAAACCCGGATTTGGATACAAAAAGATTTCCCAAGTCTTAAACATCTCAAGGAGTACTGTACAAGTGATCATATTGAAATGGAAGGAGTATCAGACCACTGAAAATCTACCAAGACCCGGCTGTCCCTCTAAACTTTCCTCTCGAACAAGGAGAAGACTGATCAGAGATGCAGCCAAAAGGCCCATGATCACTCTGGATGAACTGCAGAGATCTACAGCTGAGGTGGGAGAGTCTGTCCATAGCACAACAATCAGTCGTACACAAATCTGGCCTTTATGGAAGAGTGGCAAAAAGAAAGCCATTTCTCAAAGATATCCATAAAAAGTCTCATTTGAAGTCTGCCACAAGCCACCTGGGAGACACACCAAACATGTGAAATAAGGTGCTCTGGTCAGATGAAACCAAAATCAAACTTTTTGGCCACAATGCAAAACGATATGTTTGGCATAAAAGCAACACAGCTCATCACCCTCAAAACACCATCCCCACTTTCAAACGTGGTGGTGGCAGCATCATGGTTTGGGCCTGCTTTTCTTCAGCAGGGATGGTTAAAATTGATGGGAAGATGGATGGAGCCAAATACAGGACCATACTGAAAGAAAACCTGTTGGAGTCTGCAAAAGACCTGAGACTGGGACGGAGATTTATCTTCCAACAAGACAATAATCCCAAACATAAAGCAAAATCTGCAATGATATGGTTCAAAAATAAACGTATCCAGGTGTTAGAATGGCCAAGTGAAAGTCCAGACCTGAATCCAATCGAGAATCTGTGGAAAGAGCTGAAAACTACTGTTCACAAACAATTTCCATCATACCTCACTGAGCCCAATTTTTTTTGCAAGGAAGAATGGGCAAGAATTTCAGTCTCTCGATGTGCAAAACTGCTAGAGACATACCCCAAGTGACTTACAGCTGTAATGGCAGCAAAAGGTGGCGCTACAAAGTATTAACTCAAGGGGGCCGAATAATATTGCAATAATATTGCACGCCCCACTTTTCAGTTTTTTATTTGTTAAAAAATTTCAAAATATCCAATAAATTTCGTTTCACTTCACAATTGTGTCCCATTTGTTGTTGATTCTTCACAAAAAAATAGAATTTATATCTTTATGTTTGAAGCCTGGAATGTGACAAAAGGTTGAAAGTTCAGGGGGCAAAATACTTTCACAAGGCACTGAATGTAGTTCATGTTAGTATACAAAAGGGTGAAGAGTAGGCCAAACTAGGTCACACCAGATACACAACATCAGAAAGAGGGGTGAGTGGAGTTAAAGGAGCTGTCTAGGGGGAGCAAAATCATGGCCAATAGGTGACCCCAGGGCCAGGAGGCCTACAGCGCTTATGACCAGTAGAGGCCCCTGCAGTACCTAGGACTCCTACGCCAAGGCACCCGTAGTAAGCGTTTGTTGTGTATTTTGAACTTTTAAGCCTACAGAGACTTTGCCTGTTTGGACCTTTTAAACTTTTTGCAAATCCTTAAAAGTAAACCATGGCCACAGGACTGGTGGTGGCTAAAACATTCTTTAACAGCCTGCAGCGGATGGACTAGCATTGTATGGACTGGTTACCTGTTTTACCCATTTTTCCCTGGTTTTTGTAATTTTTATTTTGAGACATCAAATTAATGTAAATATTATTGTTATGTTATGTTTATTGAAAAATGTTTCAGTCCTGGAGGACTGAAGTTAACTAGGGGAGAATGTGGCACCCCTGCAGGGATTGCCATAGGACCCACCGATGCAGGGCAGGATGTACACCTTGGCACACACAGCACACAACACTTTCCACCCTAGACCTGAAGGGGGAGCTCCACTTGCTGCCTTAAGCAAGATTCCCTATAAAGTTCCAGGCCTGGGGGAGGAGCCAGTTAGTCAAGGGGTGACAGTTGAGGAGTCAAGAAGGAGGAAGTGCTGGTTGCTGGGACCAATTCAGGCCCAGAAACAGAAAACACTGACACCGGAGCTGTGTAGTACCCTAGAAAGGGACGAAGGCAAGTGGAAAGTTAGAAAATTCTAGAAAGAGAGGAACAGAAATAATTACTCTTTAGCCCACCCGGAAATCGGAGTCCGAAGCTGCTGTTGATCCAGTCATAGCAGAGAAAGCCCGGACAGACAGGAAGATTTAATCCCCCTGGAGCTCAGGAAACCAAGACCCCAAACCTGACCAGACATAGGACCAGGGACCCAAGGAAAGGAGTAGGGATCCTGACAGAAAGGTCCTCATCATCAGTTGTGGAGCATCATCCTGAAAGAGAGAGAGAGAGAGAGAGAGAAAGCAGCAGGTTTAGCTTGAGGCAGAACTTTCCCAAATCATCACACACGCAAATAGAGGAGGCTTCATAACTTTCAAAGGTGGATGTCCCAAACTGCACCAGCCACCTGGTTTCCCTCCTGGACCATACCTGCTACCCGCCATCAGTGAAAAATGTACTGAAACAGAGACTATTGTTTGTGTGTGCCTGATTCACCACTGCTGCCTGAAAAATGTTACACAGAGCCAAAGACTACTACTCCCCTCATCCACCCCGCTGCCCTGAGGTAAAGCTCCACCTGTGGGGAGCTGTACTACCCAAAGCTGCATCACCATCACCTCAGCGACCAGCTGCAGCACTGGTAACTACATTACCAGGTACCACAGGTGGCGTCACGAATAATAATCCCCCATCCCAAATAGTTTTCTCCTCAGCCATTGAGTGTCCAGGGCACGGGACTGGGACCTGACCAGCCGTGATCCCCACTGAAGTAGCAACCTGTCCTGGTATCCGAGTAACCCCTACCCTGTCGACTGACTCACTAACTCCTCCCTTCAACCAGAAGTAGGGGTCTGCCCGAGGTGAGTCTCAACCCTCAACTCTCTGATTGAAGTTTGGAAAGTGTTGGATTCTTTAGGATTCCAGCAGAGGGCACCTCACTTCCCTCCAGACATGGCATTGCAAACAATGTAGGACAATACCATCTGTGGCAGCCAAACTGCAGGGGTGCCACATATCCATAACTATTCATAAATGCTGCTTTCAGAGATTGACAGTGACTTTGAAATAGCCGCTGCTAAGGTAATCAGTGGGTTTCTATCGTGGTAGCGTTGCACTGGCAGCGCTATGCGCTGAGGCTGATTTTTAGCGCTTGCGTCAGCCTTAAGTTTTTAGGGTTGCGTCAGCCTTAAGTGTAACCCTAGCCTAAGGTAGACGAATAGCCTGATTACAAGCTATGGCTAGGGTCACACTTAAGGCTGATGCAAGCACTAAAAACTTTGAAATTCAGCAGCAGAGCATTGCATTAACGCTTTGCGCTGCTGCTGAATTTCAAAGTTTTTAGCGCTTGCGCCAGCCTTAAATGTGACCCTAGCCTAATAGCATTTAGGGACATTAACAGGTTCCCTTTCAGAAATGGTCATAGACCTTTCTTATCAGACAACCCTTTTATATTAACATTGCCTAATGCAATCTGACATTTAGGCTGAGGCTAAATGGCTACATGTGTCTATTCAATAGAAGGAAACTGGGCACTAGCCGCTGTGTTAGGCCGGCTTCACACTGCGTACAGCCCCGGACCCGTGAATCGGACAGCCCCGGACCCGATTTGCAAACAGAACCGGAGGACAAATATGCCCTTCGTTCCGGTTTGCAGCTGGATTCCGCTGATAGAAACCGCAGCTGCTGGAATTTCAAGATCTCGGCTAGCGGGGAGCTAGCCGCGGTCCTGAAATCACGGCAGGGGACAGCTGGTGGTGCTGATGTTTAGCAGCGCTCGCTGCTAAACTTCAGCCGCCAGTGTTCAGTTTCCGGATCCAATGTTTTTGTTGGACGGGGGCGATCCAGCGCCATAGACTCCCATGTCAGGGAGCACCGGATTGCCCTGGATCCGATTTGGGCAGATTTTTGCTCCGGACACAAAAACATTTCTTGCACGTTG